>CM066036.1:716947827-717400327 GCA_033557465.1 Ichthyophis bannanicus | reverse complement strand
CCCCCTTTCCAATATAATAGGTCAATGGTTCTATAGCGAATGTGAAAAGTAAGGGTGACAGGGGCAACCCTGCCTGGTGCAATGCAAGAGCTGGAAAGGGTTAGAGTGAAAGCCATTAACTAGAACCATAGTCTTGGGGCATAAGAACATAAGATATGCCATACTGGATCAGACCAAGGTCCGTCAAGCCCAGTATCCTGTTTCCAACAGTGGCCAATCTAGGTCATAAGTACCTAGCAGTTTCCCCAAAAGACACAGGTTCTGCAATGCTTGTACTAGGTCAAGCATTGATATCCTGGGTCCCTTTTTAATAATGCTTTATGGACCTTTCCTCCAGGAACTTGTCCAAACCTTTTTTAAACCCAGCTACACTAACAGCCTTTACTACATCCTCCGGTAACAAATTCCAGAGTTTGATTACACGTTGAGTGAAAAAATATTTTCTTTTATTAGTCTTAAATAGTTTACTATGTAGCTTCATTGCATGTCCCCTAGTCTTCCTATATTCTGATAACGTAAAGAGTCAATCTACGTTTACCTGTTCCACTCCGGCAAACAGATGGCCTCTATCCAGCCACACAGATTCGACCCAAATGTGAACTGCCTCAGGACTTCCAACAGATAAGGCCACTCAACCTTATCAAAGGCCTTCTCGGCATCAAGTAAGAGGACCACATAGTGTTCTAAACTACCTCAAACTCCACGTAGTATATTGATCAGCCGCTGGACATTCTTAAATCCATATCTATATTTTATAAACCTCATTTGGTCCGGGTGAATGAAATTATGAATCTTCATTTCTAAAAGAGCACAGAGAATCTTGGTAAAGATTTTGTAATCAGTGTTTAGTAGGGAGATAGCCGCTTGACTGAAGACTGAACACAATTTAGGACAACTATCCAGAGGATCATCATGAGTCGACACCGACTCGACGGCACTTAACAACAACAACAGGTCTATAGCTACTGCATGCTAACAGGTTCTTCCCATCTTTGGGAATTACTGTGATAGTGGCTTGATAGAATGATCCCAGAAGCATCTTGTTGGTAAGAATGTTGTTGAAAACGTGGACCAGAGTGGGGGCAAAGAGCTCAGGAAAGGCTTTGTTAACTCAGCCAGTAATAAATCTGGTCCAGATGCTTTGGCCGTCTTTAATTGGTGAATTGCTAAATGCACCTCCTCTAGGGAGAACAACGTTCCAAGGCCTCTTGGGCCTCAGAGGAGAGATAAGGTGATCAGCATTTCCCAGCCATTCCCGGAACTTTGCCTCGGCCGCCCCTAGTTTGGAAGAATATAGGTCTTTGCAAAAATTAGCAAACATAGTGGCTACCTCTGGGGATCGATAGGTCGCGGTGCTGTGATCTGAGCATGGGGCATACACTTTACATTTGATCCTCTGTCTCTTTAGTTACCAAAGAATCAAACGATTTGCCTTGTTTCCATGTTTGTAAAAGTGGCATTTGGTTCGGAGCATCATCAAGACTATGGCTTTACTTTCCAAAGCGGATAGCTCATCCCTTGGATGAACCACACACTGCCATACCCTGGAATCATCACCCCTGTGGTGCAGCTGTTCCAGCACTTCAGTGGTTTTGCGGAGGCTCTCCTGCTGCAGTTAAAGTCCTTTTCCTCTGCTGTTTTGTTTGTTTTCTTTTTGTTTTTCTCCCTTTATTTCTTAGTTAACTTAAATCCTCATGTGCCCTTTTTTTTTTTTTTTTTTACTCCCTCCTACTGTAGAGTCTCTTTTCCTGATGAGCGAGGGTCAGAAAAAGAGGGCTTTACCTCAGCGGCGTTACTTTTTTGTTCTGAAGATGCCTATATGTACTCCGGCTTCTAGGCCTTTGTAGGCACCCCTCGACCATGTGCTGAGCAAGTAGAGTGAACCATGGCTCTTCTCAATTTTTCACAGCTCCCACTGATCTCCCATTGAACTCCCCGGTCACACTTGGTTACACGCACTTAGAATCAGCTCCGCTGATGAGTCGAAATATAGGCAGAGAAGCGGCGGCCGCAACAGTCCAGTAGTCTGCAATTGCTGCTGCAGCATCAGGCCACTGGAGGCAGCCCATTACTCTCTGGGCACCATGAACAAGCAGCTACAGCTGATAGCGGGCTGCGCCTTCTGTCAGACGTGGCTGATCATCCCAGAAGCAAACGGGGGCTGCAAACAGCATAGCGATTTGCAGAGGTAGGAAGGTCAGTCAGATGTCGGCAGCCAGGATGAAGATCAGCGAATAAGGATTAAATGTCAGGATCAGTCCATCGAGAGCTGTCATTCAGGTTGGATGATGACAATTACAGGGTGCTCTCACGAGACTACAGCTACAGCAGCAGGGTCGGGTAAGCAGAATATCGTAGATCATCAGCTAGGCAGCATTCCAATGGGGACTCTGTTATATTTATTTATTTATTTACATTCTCTTATATACTGTGCTATTCTGCATCAGTGCGGTTTACATTGAACAAACTGAAATTACATTGAACAGGGCATTATAACTTAGAGAATGAATTATAACTCTCCATTGTCAGAGAATCATTCCGGTGACATAGTGAAAGCCAGGAACAAGCTCCAAGAGTGCTAAAAATCATTAGCAGGGCTGGAGGGTTTGAGATCCTCAGTCAAACGCGGTCATGCTGCTTGGGCTCGCAAGCAGCCTCAAGGAGAGCCTATTTGAATTGAAAGAAATTTCTACAGTGAGGGGATATAGGATGAAGGTGAAAGGGAATATACTCAGGGATAATTTGCAGAAATATTTCTTTATAGAAGGAGTGGCAAATGCCTGGAAGTGTCTCTCAGTGGAGGTGATAGAGACAAGGACTGTATCTGAATTCAAGAAAGCATGAGACAAAGACAGATCTCTCAAGTTTTAAAAAAAAAGACTGTAAACCTTAGTAGTTGGTATGGAAGGGCAGGTTTGATATGCCACATGGTCTCTATCTGCCATCATCTTTATATGTTTCTATGAATTGGTCTTCTAAAATAACCCTCATAGCGTAATTAGAAAATGTACAGGCCAGCCAAAATGATAAAAGGGATGGAACAATACCCCTACTAGAAAAGACTTAAAAGGTTAGGGCAATTCAGCTTGGAGAAGAGATAGTCGAGGGGAGATATGATAGAGGTCTGTAAAATAAAAAAATGGAGTAGAATTAGTAAATGTGAATCAGTTGATTACTCTTTCAAAAAGTGCAAAGCCTAGGGGACATGCAATGAAGCTACGAAGTAGCACATTTAAGACTAATTTGAGAAAATATTTTTTCACTCCACATGTAATTAATCTCTGGAATTAATTGTTGGAGGAAATAGCTGGCCTTAAAAAAGGTTTGGACAAGATCCTGGAGGAAACGTCCATAAACCATTATTAAAGTTGATTGGGGGAAATTTGCTGCTTATCCTAGGGATTAGAAAGGAATTTGTCTGCCCCATAGCATTATGCCAGGTATTTGGGACCTGAATTGGCCACTGTTGGAAATAGAAGACTGGGCTACATGGACCTTTGGTCTGACCCAGTATAGCAAGTCTTACGTTCTTCTGAAGGAACATGGTGCTGACTGAATTAGAAGCTTAAAGGAATGGTAAATTCCAGACCCTCACCCAATGGACAACAGCAAAAAAATAAAAATAAAAATATGAAAGCATTACAGCACTCTTAAAAGATAATTTTAGAAAGGATGTCCAGGTGCAATCTGAGACGTCCTGGGTAAAACATCTGAGATGACCCCAGGGATGTTTATATTTTGGCCCGATTTTAGAAACTTGGATGTTCCCAAATGGATGGCCACATAAACGGCTTCTTGGACATTTCAGCCGAGGGTTCCATTAAGGGCTAATCAATGTTTAATGTCATTTCAGACACTTAGATGTATGATGGCGGGTTAGTAAGCTATTTGGGTTTTGTAAAGTATTTACATAAAAGTTTCTTTACCCAGGAAATAATGACAGTGACAATGACAGCACCTTATGGTCTTCCCATAGTAGCACTGCTACCATGAAACAAGTACCTTTCCGCTCCCTATTCGTGATCAGGAGCAGGTCTAGGCATGGATACCGCAACAACCAGGGCCAGACATGCTTTTCCCATTCTGGAATTGCCATTCACTGCTCCACCCAGGCCACTCCTCTGGCAGAACCCCAGTTACAGTTTATTTAATATGCCGCCTATAGCTGAGGCAGCTAGATGGTTGACAAAAATGAAAACATCAAAATATAACTAAAAATAAATAAAACTGAACAGTAAAAGGGTGGGTTACAAAGGACAGAAGGACTGCGGGCTGGATAGGGGGCGGGAGGCTTAGGTTACATATTGAGTGAGTATCATATAACAGAGACACGTGAGGGTGAATCGGATAAGGGAGACAAGGACAAAACAAGAACTGATGCCTCTCCTTAGTCAATCAGGCGGGATGGAGAAATCAGGAAGAGACTATGAAAGAAAAAGCAAGAACAAAGAAGTGGGCCTCTAACTGAGATTTGTCCTCACTCTAGGGACGTCCATATATCCGGCTTCTAAGTGACTCCAGGGATGCCCTTGCAAACTGGTCATCTGAGGACCCATTTTCATACAGTACATCCAAAACACGAATAGGGTTTCTAAAATAACTCCATATTGTCTGCATACTGAGGTTGAAAAGTTGATGGTGTACTTCTTAAACAAAGATTTTGTACCCAAAGATAAAATATACATGCACTTTCAATTTGAAAATTGTGGAAAGAAAAGGTTCCCACAGATTCTTGCACCTCCCTTTCCTTCAAGTACCTTTTCCGACTAAAACAGTATGCTGGGGGAGGTAGGAAAAAGAAAGGGAAATGCTAGACATAGTGCAGGGGAAGGGAGGTGGCTGGACTATGATGGTGTATGAAGTTGTAAGTTGGTTGCCTAGAGGACACTGCAGAACTTTACCCTCCTGGACTTCAGAAATGTCTGACAATGAAAAGGTTGAACGCGTATTCTATGCTCATAATTATCTATTTTAAACATAGAGCTAATAGCAAATACAGGAATGAGATAGGAGCTTTGCCTGAAAGCAAACCTGTCCTGTAACTACCTTATCACACACTAATATAAATTTCCCTACCAAAATACAAATACCACTACAGCTTGTTAGTTCGGCAGTGCAGCAAGTCCAGAATACTTTACTTAAGCAAGTCCATGGTAATTTGGTTCTTTGGCATGACGTACATTCACAAAGGTGGCATAGACTGGAAGCCTACAGTGGGCTAGTGAGGAGAAGATGCTAGACTAAAAGTCATGCTTATCCCTGAAGGTAAGCAACATGGAGTCTTGCTACCTTTTGGGATTCTGCCTGGAACTTGTGATCTGAATTGGCCACAGTACACTGGACTTGATAGGTACTTATCAGTATGACAATTCTTATGTTTTTAAGATGCTGCACTTTTCAGGTAGACTCCTTGTTGCATGAGTTCTGGTCCTGAGTGATTTTGAAGAGGTTTGTGTTACTTTATAATATGTCCGGTACTGAAGAGGACCTATGTTGCTGTTACTGAGAAGAAATTAGAATCAAACAATTTTTTTGTATGATGAGTTCTATGGGGAGATGTCCTAGTTCTGCTATGCACTCATTACTGAGTGAAGAGGGGACTTCTCTGGATGCAGAATATATGTTTAGAGTTAACACCATGATGGTCCAGTGTGCAGGATCTCGGGTCAGTATATTACAGTCCTAGATAACATTGTTTAAACTGCTACAGTTTTTGCCGAGTATAACCATTTTGCATTTCTTTCTTATACAGCCTGGGAATATAAGTTGCATTCTTTCTTTCCTGGGTCAGCCTCCTGTCCAAATTTCTAAGTGAAGAGACCAACCTTCCCTCTCTGCTCCTTGACCAGAACTCTGATGGGTGAGAAGAGATGACACTTCGCCCAAGGCACACCTTTTGGGTACTTTAGCTGGTCTTTATCTGCCATCATATATGGGCCCGATTCAGAGATGCGAGGCGCAAGCCATCCTACCCCTATTCCCCCTTAAGCCCTCCCGGCACGGTTAGAGCAGGAATACAGGGAAAGCCGGTGTGGGGCAGGAAGGGGCGGAGTCTGGGTAGAGCAGGGACAGGCCCTGTATGTCCTGTGGTGTCAGGGGGGGAACATGCTGCTTATTCTACCTCAAAGGTGGAGTAAGCAGCATGTACCTGGTGATTGGGGCCGGAACCTCTCCCCCCCCCCTGAGACCGGGGCCAGGTGTAGATAGGTACCAAGATTTAAGCAAATCCTTTGATACTGTTCCTCATAGGAGGCTTATCAATAAAATGAGAAGCCTGGGGATAGGTCTGTCAGAAGTCTGTTTTACAGAATAAAAAACAGAGCTCTAATTGCGCATTAGTGGTTGTCCAAAGGTTCTTCACAGAGTGCATAACTGCATCCCCCTCCCCACTGACGAAGACGAAATGCCAAACGCGTAGGTTGTTTTTTTTAATAAATAAAGGCACCTGTGACCTCCATACGCCACTCGCTCAGCATGAGGAAGTGGACAGCATGAGGAAAGATCTAAAAACACTGCAAGAATGTTCTAATGCTTGGCAGTTAAGAATTAATGCAAAGAAGTGCAGAGTCATGCACTTGGGATGCAGAAATCCAAACGAATCGTATGCGATAGGGGGAGAGCATGGACCAGGAGAGGGACCTTGGAGTGCTATTGTCTAAAGATCTCAAAGTGGTGAAACAATGCAGCAAGGCAGTAGCCAAAGCCAGAAGGATACTGGGCTGCATAGAGAGGAATAACCAGAAGAAAGGAGGAGGAATGAATGTCCCTATATAAGTCATTGGTGAGGCCTCACTTGGAATATTGTGTTCAGTTTTGAAGACCATATCTCACAAAGGATATAAAGGACTTGAAACGGTTCAGAGGAAGGTGACCAAAATGATTTGGAGCCTGCACCAGAAGACGTATGAGAAAGCACAGTTACTTACCTGTAACAGGTGATCTCTGGGAACAGCAGGAATAAGTCTTCACATATGGGTACGTCGGTACCGACGGAGTCTGCGCGGGGACGCTTCCCAGCGTCCAATCAAAAAGCTTTTGGAAGCATCCCACCACGCCTGCGTGCTGCCTTCCCGCCTTTCCCAACTGCCTCTCCTTAGTTAAGTTTTAAAGCTGAGACAAAGAGAGAGAGAGACAGAGAAGGGAAAGATAGAGATATAGAGATACAACTCCTAGGGGAGGTGGGTGGGTTGTGAAGACTTATTCCTGCTGTTCCCAGAGATCACCTGCTACAGGTAAGTAACTGTGCTATCTCCAGGAATAAGCAGGAATGAGTCTTCACATATGGGGACTCCCAAGCTAAGATGCCTGGAGTCCCAGCATGTTAAGAGACTGGAACATGCTATACCTCATATCGCCAGGCATCCTAAGGATGGAGGGCAGGAGTTGAAAACAGAAAGGTGCTGTAAGAGACTGCTAACCTAACATAGGACTGCAGAGGAGGAGTCCTTGTGTGGATGACAATTATCATCAAATATATTGAAAATGAAATATTGCAATATGGACCTCCCCCAACAGGATTGTACAAAAGTATGGAGGTTCATGAGATCTACTGGGGACCCAGTAGAGGAACCTCAAGGAGGACCTCACTTTAAAAGTAGAGGTAATAAACCTGTAGGAAAAAACAATGGAGGTCAGAAATTCTGAAAGGTAAGAGGTAACCCCATGGATAAACTGGGGTAGTACAAAAACTGTAAGCCGTCAGCGGAAGGCTTTATGAAAAATTCCCAAACTCCTTTGGCTACAGAGTGGCTCACTCTTAGGAGCAAAAAGAGGAAAAGGCTGACTAAGTTGGACAAACAGGCCTAGTCCATGTGGGAAGAAGGGGTATGGAAAACCCTTATATCCCAAAAGAAAGGACAGATGCCCGAGGCGTTAGCCTCAGAATAACTGAAGATCTGCCATGTCTTTCCTAACTGATGTCAGGTAGGAAAGATACTGGAACATGGAGAGCTTCAGAGGTACCTAAACCTGAAGGTTATGGTAAAAAGGTTGCTAACTACCACAGGAAGTGGTGGTGTGTGTAGAGCCCTAAACATGCTGGAACAGCATGGGTATGGGTAGAGCCCAACTGTCAGAATCATATAGAGATATATATAGCTATATGAGCATAGACAGTCAGATAGATAAGTATGAAGATACATATCTACCTAGAATAAAATATCTCAACGATAAAAACAGAAAGGACAGAACAGGAGTCAGAAAGCTCTGGACATGTCTGATAAGCTGCCTCAAAGCAAGATTGACAAAGAGGAGTTGACTCAGAAGGAAAACTCCGCACTGAAAAAGTAAGAAAAACTAGAGAGGCTAAAGAAGAAGCCCTCCAGTGAAGTAGTACCACTCTTATAGAGGAAATGCTTGGTAAGAGGGTAAAGAGAAGGGAGCTGAAGGAGACTTACAATGTAGAAAGGAAAAAAATACATGCTGGTACAGGAAACTATCGTTTGATAGTTGTTAGACCTCTTTCCTTAGCAAGAAGAAGAGGAGAAACTGTGACCTATAGGCATGAACAGCTCGCATAACATAGAAATGGACGTCTTGTGGAAAGAGATCCATGTCTAGAGTTTAGAATAAAAGCAGTAGGAGGCCTCTATTGGGAAGAAGCAAACTGCAAGTTGTAAACCTCAAGAGGCACAAAAAAAAAATGTGATACTCATTAATCAGAAACCCTACGGTTGCTGGGTTTGCTGAGCCTGGTTAGAATTTGGATTCTTCAGACCAGGACGATGTTTCCCCTGCTTGGGAACATCTGTATGATGGGCAGGTGATGAATAAAACCTTCTCCCCCTATGGGAGAAAGTTTGGTAGGACATTTCCTACCTACTGGGAAAGAAGAAGGCGTAGAACAGCCCCTAGAAACAGGTAAATCAGTGGATAACTGAGCAACCTGACGTAAAGACTCCTTGTTGAAGAGATTTTCTCTAGTGCAAGGAGTATTTCCCAGTCTGTGCTGTGCCCATTTTTCCAAACCTGAAGCTTGGAGCCAGGCCCTACGTCGTGCCCCTATAGCCATAGCAGAAGTCCTGCTAACAGACTCAAAGGAGTCTAGGGAAGCACGAGTAAGAAACCAAGAGATATTTTGAATATGACTAAGCAGTGAGGAATAGTCTGCACTCTTGGGTTCTGGAAGGGAAGGAGTCAAAAGACGCAATTTCTTTGTGACCTCCTCAAGAGATAGACTCATATAAAAAATATATGACAGAATTCTTGCTGAAGCACAGATGTCTGGAAGGTTTAACGTCCAAAGGCATCTAGTGTTTTAGACTCACGACCTGGCGGACAAGAAGAGTGCTTTTTCTTACTCTTCACCCGCCTCGGTGCTGATTCCACTACAATGGAATGATGGGGAAGTTGAGTCTTTTGAAACCCTGGAGAAGGGGGCACCTGATATAGGAGATCAGTTGCTCTGGAAGGTGGGGATACCCTTAAAGGTGCTTCCCACATTCCTAGAAGGAGATCCTGCAAGGAATGATGCAAAGGAAGCATTATGTTGTTCCTTGCTTCAGTAGGATTATGCCTAGGAATGGGAATGGCAAGTGATCTTGCCATATCCAGGAGGAAACTCTGAAAAGAAGGATCCCCAAAGGGAACCTCCCTTGGACAGGTTAGACTTGCAGAACTAGCCTGGGCACCGAAGGATCTATCCAAATATATAGGAATAGAAGATCCTGCACGGTGCAGTGTGGAATCCTTAAAGGATGGCCACCGGTACTGGAGGTCAGGACCAGTGACAGTTAGTACCACATCGTCCATGCCAGATATCGACTCCAAACTTGGTATAGATGGGAGAGATCCTGTTGAGAGAAGCATGGAAGGAGCTGGCCACGATGCTACAGAGGATACCGGTACCGGTACCGATGTCGGAACCGAACCCGACACAGACATCGGAACAGCTATCGGTGACAGCTCACTCGGTACCGAGGTAACCGAAAACATTTGGCAGTCACCCTCGGCACCGAGCCTCCGGTATCGACAGGTCACGGTACCAAGGCGTGTCGGTACCCAGTCTTCCAGACTAGAGATCAATTCCAAACTCGGCATCGAGGGTAGCGAACCTGACGAGCGAAGCATGGAAGGAACCGACCTCAAGGGTAATGTAGACATCGGTACCAACTTCGGTACCGTGTCTGATACCGATGGATGAAACCCAGCCGGGGGCAACTCAAACGGCATCGGAGGAACTGAGAGTTGTGGATCCGAACCATCGGAACCGAGCCTTCGGTACCGACGGGAGCCGGTACCAAGGCGAGTCGGTACCCAGTCCTCCGGACTGGAGATAAGTCTATCGATGCAGGTCTGGAGTGTACCGACGTCGGAGGTAGTATCGGTGCCGGTACCGATACTGGAAAGTCAGTCTGGAACGTATCCGTCAGACCCGTAGGTACCAAGGATGCCAGACAACGATCCCTGGTGAGGCGTGTTTCATCCAACACCAGTGCCGATGCCGGGGTATCGGTACCGCTCAAAGCGGATGCCGCCACCGGGCACGGCTCAGGTATGTTCTGTGGGGGGTGAACCCCAGGAACAACCTGAAACCCCTCATACGCTTTGGAGGCCGAAGACTCCCGCCGGGGTTCTGGAGCCAGTAGATTCTCGAGGGCAAGGCCATAGGCATCTCTATGCTGTGCATGAGATCTGCCGCTCAAGGACTGGCTAGTCTTAGAGACTGTTTGTGGGTTACCTGATCCTGTGTAGAAGAAGGAATGGTCGGTGCCCTGAAGTTGGAAGGGAACCGGGTATCGAGGGAAACTCGATGTTGAAAACCTTCTCTCACAATACTGTTGCCCGAGGGCGGAGGAAAAAGTTCAGGACCCAAACAGGTTAGACACCGACTTTGAGGGTCTAAAAATAAAGTTGTACCGCCACAGTATGAACATTTCTTGGAGAAAGTGGCTGGTGGTTCCATGAAGGAAAAAGAAGAGGCCTAAAAGGCCTGAGAAACCGTGAGACACTATGAAGAAAAAATATTCCTTGAAAAGGAAAATTTGACAAGAAAAGAAAAAGAAAACACCGGCGGTATCGGTGGCGTCAGGGAGACAGCCGCGACCACAAGAAAACTAAAGAAATAAAAGAAGAATTTTCTGCGGTGACAGGAGGACGTCTTGCCGGCTCCGCGGAAAACGAAAACTGAGGAGAGGCGGTTGGGAAAGGCGGGAAGGCGGCATGCAGGCGTGGTGGGATGCTTCCAAAAGCTTTTTGATTGGACGCTGGGAAGCGTTCCGGCGCAGACTCCGTCGGTACCGACGTACCCATATGTGAAGACTCATTCCTGCTTGTTCCTGGAGATGAGACTTTAAGACCAAATAGGTATACACTAGAGGAGAGGAGGGCCAGAGGAGATATGATACAGACCTTTAAATACTTAAAGGGTATCAATGAACAAAAAAACCTTTTTCAAAGAAGGGGAAGCTGTAGAACTAGAGGGCATAAGATGAAGCTGCAAGGCAGTAAACTTAAAAGCATCATCAGGAAATACTTTTTCACTGAAAGGTTAGTGGATTCTTGGAATTCCTCCCGATGGAGGTGGGGGAGGCAAATACAGTGATGGAATTCAAATGGCATAGGAAAGACACAGTGGATCTCTTTATAGCAGGAGGATAAAATCAAAGCAAATTTAAGTATCTTTTATACTCATAGAGGGGGGCTGACCTGTACAGAGCAGCAGGTACACAACCCTAAACACAGGTTTAGAGGGGGAGTGACCTACACCAAGTTGCTTTACAACCACTCTAGCCACCTTACTAGGCAGACTAGATGGACTATACTGTTCTTTATCTGCTGTCATATACTATGGCACCAATTCAGAGAGATGATGTGCAGCCCCAAAGTCGTCCTGCCCCTAGTCCTCCTGAGGTTCTCCCCGCACGGCTAGAGCAGCAGTAAGGGGAGAGCCAGCGGGAGGGGGCAAAGTCTAGGTGGAGCAGAGGGCAGGCCGAGGCAGCAGGACATACATGGCCGATTCAGGTCATGGCCCTGTATGTCCTGCGGGGTGAGGGGGTATGTACTGCTTATTCCACCTCTGAGGTGAAATAAGCAGCATCTACATGGTGATCAGGGCCATAATTCCCCACCCCCACCCCAGGGCCGAGGCTGTGGACAGGTAGATCCCCGCCGCCCAAACCATACCCAAGGAAGAAGAGGGTCGGCACCATGGGTCACAGGGGAGCCTGTGGGGAGGACGTCTCCCGAAGGCATGCAGAGGCATGCCGGGCCGTCTTAGCGCCTGATTCTGTATGCCATGGGAATGTTTTGCTCCCGCGTTACAGAATCAGGTCCTAATGAGCCCGTCCTGCTCGGAGCCATCCAGACCGCCCGGACGAGCTCCTTTCTGAATTGGGCTCCAAGTCACTATGTAGTTGTGGCTTCTAATCGTGCATTGAATAATCGCCCCATTGGTAATACTCTGCTTACAAAATTCAGCTGTGTGATGCGATAGTGCAACTTATCTTAATGGCAAACTTTATGATCATAATGCTGTCAAGTCATTTCAGAAATTTTTTCATAGATAATTTTGATAGCATCAACATAGTAACATAGTAAATGATGGAAGATAAAGAGCAGCATGGTCCATCTAGTCTGCCCAGTAAGGTGACTAGAGTAGTGGTACCCACTGTTCCGTGCAGGTCACCACCCCTCTATGCTCTTATTTTGGGTTGTACCCATTGCTCCATGTAGGTCACACCCCTCTATGCCTTTGTTAAGGGTTGTATCCACCCCTCTGTGCAGGTCACCCCCTCTATTTGTTGAAGTATAAAAGATATTTAAGTTTATTTAGATTTTATCCTATTGCTATAAAGATATCCACTGTTTCTGTCCTATGCCATTTTAAACTCCAAACTATATTTGCCCCCACCACCTCCATAGAAACATAGAAAGACCACATGGCCTATCTAGTCTGTCCTTCCATAACAACAACTACAACAGTCCACTTTTTACCTTTAGAGATCCTCTGTGTTGGTCCCATGCTTTTTTGAATTCAGTTACTGTCCTCATCTCTACCACCTCCACTGGGAGACTATTCCATGGATCAACTACTCTTTCTGTAAAGAAATATTTCCGCATATCACTCCTGAATCTATCTCCCTTCACCCTCATCCCATGTCCCCTCGTAGCAGAACTTGCTTTCAATTGAAAGAGGCTCTCTCCCTGAACATTTATGCCACGGAGGTATTTAAACATCTCAATCATATCACCTCTAATCCAGCCTTTCCCCTAAGGTGTACATATTAAGATCCTTAAGTCTGTCCTCATATGCTTTATAATGAAGCCCATTAATCATTTTAGTAGCCACCCTCTGCACCGACTCCATCCTGTTCACATCCTTTTGAAGGTGCGGTCTCCAGAATTGCACACCATACTCCAAATGAGGTCGCACCAAAGACTTATACAGAGGCATTATCACCTCCTTTTTTCTGCTAGCCATTCCTCTCCATATGCACCCAAGCATCCTTCTAGCTTTTGCTGTCGCCTTTTCTACCTGTTTAGCTACTTTAAGATCATCAGACACAACCACGCCTAGGTCCCACTCTTCTTTAGTAGACAAAAGTACTTCACCTCCTATACTGTATTGCTCCCTTGGATTGCTGCAGCCCAAATGCATGACCTTACATTTTTTAATATTAAATCCCAGCTGCCAAATTCTAGACCATTCTTCAAGCTTAGCTAGATCCCTCCTCATGTTATCTACACCTTCCTGGGTCTCTACTCTATTGCAGATTTTGGTATCATCTGCAAAGAGGCAAGCCTTACCCGACAGCCCTTCCACTATATCACTAACAAAGATGTTAAAAAGAATCGGACCAAGGACAGATCCCTGGGGCACACCACTGGTAACATCCTTCTCCTCAGAGTGAGCTCCATTTACTTGTACTCTTTGTCGCCTCCCACCCCAACCAATTTCTAACCCAAGCAGTAACTTTAGGGTCCATCCCTAGGGTGCTCAGTTTGTTTATAAGTCGCCTGTGAGGAACAGTGTCAAAGGCTTTACTGAAATCTAAATACACCACATCTAGAGCTCTCCCTCGGTCCAACTCCCTGGTCACCCAGTCAAAGAAATCAATCAGATTTGTCTGACAAGACCTCCCTCTGGTGAATCCATGCTGCCTCGGATCCTGTAATCCGCTGGACTCCAGAAAACTCACTATTTTCTCTTTCAGCAGCGTTTCCAATAATTTACTCACCACCGAAGTTAAACTAACTGGCCTGTAGTTTTCAACCACAACCTTACTTCCGCTTTTGTGTAAAGGCACCACATGAGCCTCTGTCCAGTCCTTTGGCACCACTCCTGACTCCAACGAGGCATTGAAAAGGTCAGTCAGTGGAGTTGCTAGAACGTCCCCAAGTTCCCTCAGTATTCTAGGGTGTATCCCATCTGGTCCCATCGCTTTGTCTACTTTAAGTTGAGCTAGTTTCTCATGAACACAGTCTTCTGAAAATTGTTCAAGATGTCCCTCGCTTCTGTTCTTATTTGTGGGTGTTTTCTGAGGTCCTGCTCCTGGTTCTTCATCTGTGAACACAGAACAAAAATATTTGTTAAGCAATTCTGCTTTATCCTTATCAGCTTCTACATATGCACCCTTGAGTCTGACAATACCACTTTTGCCCTTCCTCTTCTCACTAATATATCTGAAAAATGTCTTATCCCCCCATTTTATTGCATTGGCTATTTCCTCCTCCTTTTGAATCTTTGCCTTCTTGACTACTTTGCTAGCTTCTCTAAGTTTTTCCAAATACAGATGCCTGTCTTCCTCTCTCTGTGATCTCTTGTATTTCATGAAGGCCTCCCTCTTTTTCTTCACTTTTTCAGCTACTTCCTTCGAAAATCATTGCGGTCTCCTGTTCCTTTTGCCTTTCTTTACCATTTTAACAAAAAGGTTGGTTGCCCTTAAAATACCCCCTTTCAGTTTTGCCCACTGTTTTTCTACATTCCCCAGCTGTTCCCATCCCACTAACGACTCCCTGAGGTATTGGCCCATCTTCGCAAAGTTAGTCTTCCTAAAGTCTAAGATCCTCACCTTGGAATGGATTCTAACAGCCCTAGTCCTAATACTGAACCACACCTCACTGGATGCAAAATGATCTCCCACTACAACATCAGAAACACTTTCACCATTGGTAAACACCAAGTCCAGTATGGCCCCTTCACGTGTGGGGTCTGTTACCAATTGCCTGAATAGTTCTCCCTGTAGAGAATCCAGGATCTCCTTACTTCTAGATGATACTGCAGCAGGAATGTGCCAATCAACATCTGGCATATTGAAATCTCCTATCAGTAGCACTTCCCCTTTCCTAGCAATGCTGCGTATGTCTTCAATTAACTCTGTCCAGCTCTTCCTCTTGTGAGGGAGGTCTGTATATCACACCAATGCAAATAGATTTCTCTTTCCTTCTTTCTAGTTTAACCCACAATGCCTCCTCTCTCCCTTTTAAGCTCTGTAATTCCAAAGCTTTAATAGTAGTTTTTACATATAGTGCCACTCCTCCTCCCCTTCTTCCTACCCTGTCCTTTCTGAATTAAGTATAGCCAGGTATAGTTACATCCCAGTCATGGTTTTCTGTGAACCATGTTTCTGTAACTGCCACTAAATCCAAGTCAGCCACTCCCACCAAAGCTTCAACTTCAGGGATCTTATTTCCCATGCTACGGGCATTAATACATACTTCTTTCCATATGTTACCCCTGTTACCCATTTCCATAAAGGTATTTAATGTATCACCTACCTGGGGGCTTTCACTTACCTGGGGGCTTTCTTCACCCATCCCCAACGAATCTAGTTTAAAGCCCTCTTCAGTAGATTAGCTAGTCTACTACTGAAGATGCGCTGACCTTTCTTGGACAGATGGATGCCATCTCTGCTCTGCAACCCTTGGAACAGCATCCCATGGTCTAGGAAACCAAAACGCTCTCAATGACACCATCCACGCAGCCATGCATTCATCTCCAGGATGCGAGCCTCTCTGCCTTTGCCTTTACCCTCAACAGGGAGGATTGAAGAGAACAGCACCTGTGCACCTAACTGCTTCACCCTCTGTCCCAGAGCCATGAAGTCACTTTTGATACGTTCCGAGGTATACCTGGCAGTATCATTTGTTCCAACATGGATTAGCAACATTGGGTAATAGTCAGTGGGCTTGAGTCTCGGCAAACTCTCCGTAACATCATGAATTTTGGCACCAGGCAGACAGCATACCTCTCTGGACATCAAGTCTGGTCAGCAGACGGATGCCTCAGTACCCCTCAGAAGAGAGTCTCCAACCACCACTACCCTTTGTTTCCTTCTGGTCACTGATTCTGCAACTTTGGGGTACTTGAACTCTGGTTCTTCCCTTTCCAGGGATGCTTTCACCTCCTCCACTTCCAGGGCTGCATAATGGTTCTTCAATTCAAGGGCTGGAGAAGTTGGATTGGTGATTTTGCAGGCCCTGGTGACTTGTGTCCAACCATCGACATTCTGTTGGCACCCATCTTCTCCTGTGCTGGAGAGCTTGGTTGCTGCAAGAAGCATCTCATCAATGTACTTCATAGGAAGGGCATTCCTTGCATCTCCCACCCTTTGTAATCAGTATTGTATCTAAGAATGTTATCAACTGCAAAGGCCTTCTCCTCTTTTGCCAGTAGAATGTCACACTCCATTGTTACTGAATTTAATGTTCTGACTAATTCATAGGAAGTCTGGAATCCTAAGGGCCGAACGAAAAGGAAATTGTTAGATTAGTGCACTATCATTTTCATACCCTATCTTTGCTGCTATCCACTGTATGAGTAAGCTAGAACTGCCTGTAGGCATGCATTTGTCAAAATTTCCCATTGAATCTGAAGGCAAGCAGGTAAATAAACTTGAAATGGACTGAGAGTAACCCCAGGGCCATATTTAAGATTCTGGCTTCCATAGGCAAGACCAAATAGCAGATCCTAGAATGTCTGTGTGTGAGGGGGGAGGGGGGATGTCAGCGATCCCAAACATTGGAAGGTTATAAGAAGAGCAGAAGGCCATAGTGCCACAATAGCACCCTTTTAGAAAAGCACATGCATATGGCCCTAAAGTATGTCTTAGACCTGGGATTTGGTACCCAAAGCAGTTGTCTACATTGCCTGTGCCTGGATATGGGCTTGAGTGATCTCCATGTTGACTCTACATTATCTTTTTCCAAAGCCCGAACCATAGTTATCATTTGGTCAAATAGTACATATTAAACTGCAGACAGAGCAGAATCTAAGCAGTCATTTACAAAGACTTCAACTGAATGAGCTATGTTGAGTCAGCCTGGACCTGATTTTTTCTTTCTAAGGTATTGGCACTAACAGAAAAATAAGACGACCTTAGGGGAGGGGGAGGTTCTGGAAAGGCTCATTTATTCTATGCAATACTCAGTCAAGATTATGTTAAACCTAATCTTTTAACAGACAGGTAAAATCCATATTCTGCCTAGCCTGGAAGACTCTTAACCTGGATAAGGCACTTTGAAAGTCAGAGAAATCTTCCCATGGGGTTCCAGCTTCTACTATTTTCTGATCACTTCGGGACTCCGGATAGATGCAATTAATAAATGGAACTAAATAAAAGAATGAAATCATATTTAGCTCGCCTCTTATTTCCAGAAACTGAGGCAATTTACCCATACATTTAAATAGTTAGCCGTTACATACTATACTACAGGCCAAAGTTTGTTGCAACAAATTTATAATGATTTCCTGTACTTGTTAATATGTACTAGTTAATATGTTTCTTGTTCCATGTAAACTGCTCAATGCAGTAAGAGTTGAGTTCTCTGTAAACCGCCTTGATTATGTGATAAAGCGGTATATAAAATCCTTTAATAAATAAATAAAATAAATAAATGTACAATATTACAACACAAAATTTCACTCTCCTCCTGTCCATATCAACACAATGAAAAATACCAAGGAAAAATAAAACAAATTACTGTCAGCTTCCACCGCCAAAACAAAACCAGGGAGGAGCATGGCCTAGTGGTTGGGACAAGTTACCTCAGGCTGGAAGGTCGGGGGTTCAAATCCCGCTAGAGGACAGCAACCTTGGGCTGGAAGGACTGTGGTTTCTAGTCCCACAGGTGTTCCTTGTGGTCCTGGGCAAGCCACTTAACCCTCCATAGCCCATGTTCCCTGTAAGTATTAGTGTATGTGTCTCATATCCCCTTGTGTTAAATGTATCCCCCAATTGTGTTGTGACCACTTTGACTGAAGGATAAGGTGGTATACAAAGCTGTCTAAATAAATAAAAACCAATCTCCAACTCAAACCTCCAGAAATATAAAACCAGTCCACAACCCTCTACCTATATAAAAACTGGATTATACACCATGGGGTTGGTTTACTAAACGAATGGAGGCATGCAAAGCATGTCATCATGAAAGTAACACAGTTCCAGCACCACCTGGCAGTAATTCATTGAGGTGGCGATAAGTGCACTCATGCTAATTGCGATACTGTCAGTAAACATGCACTCTTGGTGCACACAAAACTGCAAAGCATAGTCAACCCCCTCACTCCTCCCCTAAACCACCCACCCAGTCTTTGTTCCAACCCATGTTAGGCAATTAATGTAGATGCATTTTTAAACACGCTAATGGTTAGCACATGCATGCTAAACCCCACACTAACCATTAGTGCACTTTAGTAAACATATGCCTAGTGAAACAAAACAAACTGTGAATCCTTCACAGCCTAATCTTATCAAATTCCAATACACTGGAGCTGTCACAGGAAAAAAAAAACAGCTTCTTTTACTAATTTTCATTTGGGGTTGATATTCAAAATAATTTATTTGGTTAACTTTAAGAAGTAACCAGGTAAACCATCCTCTTGAAATATCTTGGGCCACCGATGGTTAAATATAGGAGAGGCAAGAAGCATACTGGAGCAGATTTATAGCTTAACTGCATAATGCCTATATCCAGAGTTACCCCTTTAGAAATAACCAGTTATGGCAGGCCAGATAAAAAGCATGATCAAAATTGATATGTTTATAAAATGTATGAGTAGAGTAGAACAGTTAAAGAGGTGATGAGTGTTCAGCATTTCAAACAACATTAAAACAAAAAGTCGCTCCATGAAACTAACAATCAGTAGATTGAAAATTCTCAAAATATTTTTTTCATGCAGTGTATAATTAAGGTGTGGAATCTGTTGCCAGAGGATGTGATCAAGGAGACTAACACAGTGGGGTTAAAAAAATGTTTGTACAATTCCTAAAGTCCATAAAAAAAGATTAAACTAGGTAGACTTGGAAAAACCATCACTTATTGCTGGACATAGGCTTTCAGAAATAGACCTAATTTTTCGGATCTGACAGATATTTCTGACTGAGAGGGGCCAGCCCAAGGGTTTCTGCTGCCCTAGGCAGAACCTCCGGCCTCACTGCTCCCCCCCCAGTTGCTGCCGATTTCATCTCAGGAGGGGAGGCGGGCAGCAGTAGTATTTCAAAAAACGGCGACTTTTTGCCACCACTTTCTTAACCACGGCAGGCCATGTCCTTCAGCACACATGGTCTACTGCAGGCAAGAATGCGGCGGCAAAAAGAGTCGCTTTTGAAATCGGCAGCAGCGGGGGGGGGGGGGGGGGAGGACAGTGCGGCCAGTCATTTGTGCCACTGCTGCCAGTCGCCTAGCTTACCTAGTGGACAGGCCGGTCCTGGAGAGGGGTCACTGTCTGAGACATGATAATGTCCATTGAGTCCAGCGAGTCAAATCAGTATGAGTTATCCTATGTTCTTATGTAAGATAGTTGTCAAAATTTAAATGGCTATATTCACAGTGACAACTTAGAGGGTTAGTTACTAACTTGTAAGAGGATAAATACGGGATTTTTGCCATTTAATGCATATTAAAAGCAAAATCCCATATTCTTTAACCTTTAATATACATTACTTTATTGCAACATGAGCTACGTAATAATGAAATGCAAATTCAAAGCACCTCATTACTATACAAATTGAATAACGCAGTATCCAAAACACTTGAACTGATGCTCCCGGGAAGCCTCTTAAAGGGACAAACTTAGTGCCTGAACTTGTACTCCCCTTGGTGCCCTTTTTTAGCAACTTGATACTCAGTGGTAGTACTGCAAGTCTACTACTAGGTGTCAGCTAATGCCATTTTGAACCCAGTGACCAACTGGGTAAGAGCAACTGGGAATCGCTCCTGACACCTCAGCTAGCAACCAGGAAAATCACCAGTAGATATCACAAGGAGTAGGGGTTGTGCCTTCATGTTCAGAGGATTCAAGAGTAGGGGAATGGGATGGGGAGGATGTTGTTTGAAAAATAGCTTGTGGGATTTTGCAAGCTACCTGGGCACTTAAAAATTTGCTGCCTACATGTACAGATATAGAATTAGAGCCATATAAATAGAGATATCGTGTGCATTTGCAGACTATATTATCACAGCCTTGTTTTTAATTTTAAGTATTTTTTTAAACTACACAACAAGCAAATTGCACAGATTACCAGTACTGTATATATACTAATGGATTTGTAAACATAATCTCTGGTGTAAATTCTGCTCAAGCATCCCCTGCAGAGAGGGCATGGCTCAGGCAGGAAGGGGACCCAGTAGGCAGTGGTGAAGACAGAAGGGCAGACTTACTTTAAAATATTTGCCGTGCTGTCTCCTGTTCCTCTTCTCATTGCATCGAAACGTTTTCAGGCCCGGCAGCAGTCACTTCCTGCTGCTGGGCTGAAGTCTTGAAACAGCAATGGAGAGGGAAGAAAAGCAGGGAGCAGTGTGGCCCTCTCATTAGAGCTTATGCCAGTCAATATAATAAACACTTGTCCTTTATGTCAAGTTTCTCAGGTGTCCTGAGAATTTTCTGGTACTCTGACAACAACCTTCACTACAAACAAGCACAATGCAGTATGACTAGGAATCTCTTCAAAAACGGTAAACTGGTAGTTAAAGTATAAAAAAAGAGAAAACTGTGAGCCTCCTGACCAATCTCTTGGCTCCTAAATAATTAGAGCTGTGCTCTGTTTCTAGAATAGGAATCTTTTAGAATTTAAAAAAAAATGGAAAAGTGCCCCCTTGCCCTGTTACCCCTCCCCCTTCCTTTTTATATTGCAGTGTATTTTATCTACTGTATTTTATCTTTTCTGTTTACTTTAATGGAGTTCTTTTCTATATTTGCGTTTTTAATATATTTGTAAATCGCAGAGATTGTTTACATTTTGCAGTATATCAAATAAAGCCAACCATAACCATACTCATGGTAAATTTGAATTTTTTTTGTTTGTTTACATTTATATAGAAGACATCTGATCCACTCCTGGTAGTTTACAACCTAATAAAACCAAAATAAAGCATAATTACCAATACACAACAGATGAGACTATCATTAACACTCCTAGGGAGTTAGTTACTAAGCTGTGGAAAAATATACTATTTTACCACAGAGAAATTTGCAGCATGAGTCACAACCTGTGATACCTCAGTACAGTTCGCGACCTTCTGTGCTGCTACAGCCATTAACATTGTGCATTCCTGGCCACAGCAAAGCAAAGATGGCTGGCCCCAAGTTGGACATGCTATCTTTTAAAGGGCCAGGAGGGTACAGTAAAAAAACAACCCCCCCCCCCAAAAAAAACCCTACCTTCAACCCCAGATCCCCTCTTGCTACTTTACCACACTCTCCCAATTCCAGAAAACCACTTAACCCTTATTCCTAATGTACCTATTCCCCAGTAAAAACTCTCACTTCGCAAACATCTTTCCGAAATTAAAGCCCTCATCCTGATGCCCCCTACAGCACTTACTTGGGGTCTCCCTACTGGATAGCGGGAGGGCAGAAGTGATCATCGGACAGTACCCAAAGCCCCCTAATGCTAGTCTCACAATACTACCTCTAGGGATCCGACTGTCAAATAAAGGAGTGAGGCTACCATTATGGGAATTTTGAAGCCATTTTAAAGCCTGGAGCTACCAGAGCAGAAACAACACCCCCCCCCCCCCACACACACACACACTATCTATCAGGAAGACCTCCAGTAAGAGTCTTGAAGGACTACCAAAAGGGACGGCTACAACTGGAAGTAGATCTACACTTGAGAATATAATCTTCTGGAATAAACTCTAAATCTTGGGGTAAAAGGAACTTCTTGGGGTTAAAGCTGATGAATCTTTGTATTTTAGAATTCAGTGTTTTTGCTAATTCAGTGAGCTTTGTATTTAAGTCAAGGCAGAGTATAGCTTAGCATAAAACATAAAATAAGAGTAAATAGAATTTCAAATAAATTTGTTTCTAGAGAGCTGTTCATTTCAGTCAAATCAGAGTTGAGCTTAATCTAGAAAGTAAAATAAAGTAAATAGTTACTGAAATAAATTTGTTTCTAGAGAGCTTTTTTTTTTTTTACTTAAAATCAAATTGGAATATAGCTTAGCATACAAGTAGAATAATTTCTGAGTAGAAAGAAAAATAAACTTGTTTCTAATGACCTTTACAAAGAGACCTTTAAATTAAGAGGCAAAAGATCCGTGAAGTTGCCTTAAATAGGTGTTAAAAAAAAGTGACAGATCAAAGGGGAAATTTAAAAGGCCCCATCTATCAAACCAAGGGCTGTGTGAATCATCAAGGAAATTGGTAAGCCTTTATCTTAGAAGCACAGGAGAGGGCACTGTGTTGCAGCCAACATTTAATAAGTCTTATTCCCTCCCTCCCTGACTCCCACTCACCCCTAGAATAATTGTAGCTTGATAGGTGCTTAAACTTCTTAAAGGCAAGGAGGAGCCCATATTCATTCTCAGGTGCATCTGTTTATCCCCATCAGGCATGCATTAAGGACCTGAAATTAATTAATGTTGAGGTGAACAAAGTCCATTAAATGTATCAAGTATAGCTTTATTAGAATAAGTATCCTCAGCAAAACCTAAGTAAACAAACAACTTAAATACCTAAACACAACCCTAAAACTAAGATGCAGACAGCAGTCCAGCAGCGAGATGGGGGCTTTTCAGTCTTTTGCACTGAGAGTCACATATATGATTTTCTCCCAGTTGGTGAGGGGTCTTACATGTGCACTAGGTGCAAGGAGTCTGATCTCTGGAGGCTAGAGTAGCAGACTTGGAGGACATAAGGAAGACAGAGAGGTACATAGATGAAACCTATAGGGAAGGTGTACAGAAGTCCCACCTCCAGTCTGACAGCATCATTGTTGCTATGGAGGAGAAAAGTCACATGAAAGGAGAGCATCCCCTTGTGTGGCAGGAAGTGATCCCGTAGCTAGGACCTGTCCTCGAGGTGATGTAAAACCCTCTCACATTGAGGAGGTTTCTCCAGGGCCATGTACAGCACAGTAATAATAATGGGTGATTTCAATTACCCTGGTATTGACTGGGTGAGTGTCACGGGAAGGACATGCTAGGGAGATAAAGCTTCTACATGAAATACATGACTTCTCCTTGGAGCAGCAGGTTCATGAACTGACAAGAGGGGAAGCCATTTTGGACCTTGTCCTTAGTGGAACCCAAGATCTGGTGCAAGAGATAAAGGTGCTGGGGTTACTTGGCAATAGAGATCACAGCATGATCGTGTTTGATTTAATAAATGGAGGAAGGACGGCAAGGAAATACACAGTACTACCTTTTACCTTTCAAAAGAGGGATTATGATAAAATGAGGAAAATAGTTAAAAAAAAAAAACTAAAAGGAGCTGTTGCAAAAGTTAAAGATTTACATTAAACATGGGTGGTGTTTAAAAATACTAACCTGAAAGCTCAGATCAGTTGTATTCCATGCTTTAAGAAAAGTGGAAGGAAGTCCAAAAAACTGCCAGCATGGTTTAAAGGTGAGGTCAGAGAAGCTGTTGTTGCCAAAAATGCATCCATCAGGAAATGGAAAAAGGAGCCAAATGATGAAAACTGGAAACAACATAAGCACTAGCAAGTTAGATGCAAGTCATTGATAAGGCAAGCAAAGAGAGAATTTAAGAAGCAGCTTGTTGTGGAAGCAAAAAGCCATAATAAAGACTTTTTCAAGTACATTCATAGCAAAAAACCTATGAGAAAGTCAACTGGACCATTAGATGATAGAAGGGTGAAAGGGGCACTAAGAGGGGACAAGGCCATAGCAGAGAGAATGAATGGATTCTTTGCTTCAGTCTTTAATGAGGAAGATATAGGGATGTTACCCATGACTGATTTAGTATTTAAAGGTGATGCCGCAGAAGAACTGAAAAAACTATCAATACACAGGGAAGATATATTACAACTATTTAATAAACTGAACAGTAACAAATCACCTGGACTGGATTGTATACATACAAGGGTGTTGAAAGAACTGAAATATGAGATTGCAGACCTACTATTAGTAATTAGTGAACTATCATTAAAATTCTCTATACCACCTGAAGATTGGAGGATGGCCAATGTACAGCAAATTTGTAAAAAGTGTTCCAGAGGTGATCCAGGAAACTACAGAATGGTGAGCCTGACGTCCATACTGGGAAAAATGGTAGAAAATATAAAGAACAAAATTACTAAACATGTAGATAGTCCTGGCTTAATGGGACACAATCAACATGGCTTTAGCCAAGGATGATCTTGTCTTACTAATCTGTTATGTTTTTTTGATGGTGTGAAAAAACAGGTAGACAAAGGTGAGTCGGTTGATATAGTGTATCTGTATTTTCAGAAAGCCTCTGACAAGATCCCTCATGAGAGACTCTTGGCGAAATTAAAAAGTCCTGGGATAGGAGGCAGTGTAGTATTGTGGATCAGGAACTGGTTAAAGAGAGAAAGCAGAGGGTATTATTTATTTTATTAACATTTCTTATATACCGCGCTATTATAATCAGTGCGGTTCACAGAAGAACAGAAACACACTACAATGCAGTATGGTACATTGAGTTTACATGGAACAGGTGGTCAAAAACTTGGATGAACTGGGGAGAACTATATACAAATTATATACCAATTAGGTATATAATTGGTATATACCAATTATATACCAATTAGGGTAGGGCTAAATGGCCAATTTTCCCAATGGATAGTGAATAGTGGAGCACCCTTGGGATCTTTGCTGGGTCCGCTGCTTTTTAACATATTTGTAAATGACCTGGAAATGTGAATAATGAGTGAGGTAATCAAATTTGCAGATGACACAAAATTATTCAAAGTTGTTAAAACCCAAGAGGATTGTGAAAAATAGCAAGAGGACCTTGACAAATTTGAAAACTGGATGTTCAAATGGCAGATGAAATTTAATGTGGACAACTACAAAGTTATACACCTAGGAAAGAACAATCCAAACTATGGTTACATGATGCAAGGTTCCATATAAGGAACCACCACCCAGGAAAAATATAGGCATCATCATGGATAACATGTTGAAACCCTCCGCCTAGTGTACAATGGCAGTCAAGAAAGCAAATAGAATGCTAGGAATCATAAGGAAAGGAATGGAGAATAAAACACAGGATATTATAATGCCTCTGTATTGTTCCATGGTGTGACTGCACCTTGAATATTGTGTGCAATGCTGGTTACTGTATCTTAAAAATGATATAGCGTTATTAGAAATGTTATAGAGAAGACCCACCAAAATGGTAACGGGGATGGAAGGATACCCCTATGAAGAGAGGCTTAAAATGTTAGGGCTCTTCAACCTAGAAAAGGGACGGCTGAGGGGAGATATGATAGAGGTCTATAAATTAATGAATGGAGTGGAATGGGTAAACGTAGATCGATTGTTTACGCCATCAAAATATAGAAAGACTAGGGGGCATGCAATGAAGCTACAGAGTAACCTATTTAAGACTAATAAGAGAATTTTTTTTTCACTCAACGTGCAATCAAACTATGGGATTTGATACCGGAGGATTTAGTAAAAGCTGTTAGTGTAGCTGGGTTTAAAAATGATTTGGACAAGTTCCTGGAGGAAAGGTCCATAAACCATTATTGAAGGGGATCCAGAATATCCACCACTTGCCCAAATACAAGCATTGTGGAACCTGTGTCTTTTAGGGAAACTGCTTGGTACTTGTGACCTAGATCGGCCACTGTTGAAGACAGATATTGGGCTTGATGGAGTCGAACACGAAAAAGAGGATTGAGGATAATTTGGCAAAGGGAGATCAAAGGTGGGCAATCATATTGGGAACACTAGTGTGCTAAATGACAAGGGGCCTTTTATGTGGCTTTCCAGAAGCATCAGGGCATGTGGCATTGTCTTTCCATGAATAGTGCAGCTTGCATTATAAAACACTTTCATTTTGCATAATGAGCTGCTTTGCGGTGTATTATTTACCATGCTTTGCGCTAAAAATAGCATATTAATGTCAAATGGCACACATTTTCGCTAATTTACACGTATTATTCAGCAAATGATGTGTGGTTTCCTCTTAACACATATTAGTAACTCTAACCCTAAGTGCTTTGTCTGTGATGTAGTTTTTTCAGACCATGAACTATACAGAACTTTGTGTAATCACATTTTATTTTTCTTCCTAATACTTTACTTATCGATAAAAAAAACTATATTAAAAAATACACCAAAAAAGATTACAGCCAGCAAAAAGAGGTGCATTTTGGCAAAAATATTTCGATGTTAATAAAAAGGTGTTTTTATAAGCTAATAAGTGAAGTTTTCCTTGGCATTACTCAATTTTTAAGTAAAAGGCACAGTTGGAACAAGTAGACTATTGTGTCTATCACTAGAAGTCTCTTGCTGCATTCATTAATTGTTCTGTTCAATATCTGAATACAACGCAATCCTCCAAAGGAGTCAGTTTTCATAATTCAGCAGTACAAAGTCTGCAAACACATGTAACCTACATCCATATTTCACAGTGACAGCATATGATAGCAGAATGTGAAGTATTAATGCTAGTGTCACTAAAGTCCTACACTCTACTGCACTTTAAGAGAAAGCAGCTGCTGAGATGAAATGTGTGCCAGCTGACTGAAGACAGAAACACAAGAAACATTCCTTCTGTTAGAAAGGCAGAAACACGCACACACTTTCTTACAAACTCAACGAGCACAAAGGTTTGCTACTTTCCTGATAGAAATTTTGAAAGCAATCAAAAGAAAACACTGTAGAAAAGTATTCAGAACCATACAGAATATCTTTTCCTACCTCATGCAAGAATAATCAACACGAACAGTATTTTAATTAGATAATATAGTGAATTTGTTCATCAAATTCTTCTACGAGGTTTATAACCGCTTACTCAACAACAGACAGCAATTTCTATGCATAACCACACACATTAATATAAGAATGTTAGAGATTCCATACTGGGTCAGAACAACAGTCAATCAAACACAGAATCAGGAATCTGACAGTGGCCCCCAGGTCAGAAGTAACCAATAGGATCCAAGAAGATGATCAACTTCTTATTGCTCACACACAGAGATAAGCAATGGCTTTCCCAACATTACATGAGTAATAAAGATTCTGGGACTCTTCCTCCACAAATTTGTCTAAACCTGTAGTCTGCAAGACCATTATAGGGGGTATGCAGGAAAAAAAAAGAGAGGTCTGTGGGGACTGGTTGCAAGGAAGAGAGATTAGAAGGGGCTGGCTAAGAAGAGACAGACTCAAGAGAACTGGCAAGAGGGAGGGGGAGAGAAAGAGACTGAGACTGGTGGAGACTGGTTGGGGGAGAGAGAGACTGGTGCATACAGGAAGGGGAAGGGAAATAGAGAGGGCTAGTAGGAGCAGGCTTTGTAATGAGGTAAGGCGAGGCGAGGTGAGGCGAGGTAAGGCGAGGCGAGGCGAGGCAGTCCAGAAAGAGTGGTGGGATAAACAGGGGGCACTGAACTTTTATAAGTTAATAAGGAATCCTCACAACCAATAAGGTTGGGAACCTCTGATCAAAACTATTTTTCAATCCAGCTTTGCTAACCACCTTGACCACATATTCCAGCAGCAAATTCCACAAATTATTTGTGCATGAACTGAAAAAAATACTATGATATATTACACATTTGCTATCCTGTTATTTCATGGAATGTCCTCTTCCCGTAGTACTTGGTGGAAGCAAAAACCCATAATAAAAACTTTTTCAATTACATTCATAGCAAACAACCTATGAGAGTGTCAGTAGGATAATTGGATGATAGAGTGGTAAAAGGGGCACTAAGGGAGGACGAGGCCATAGCGGAGAGACTGAATAAACCTTTTACTTCAGTCTTTACTGAAGAGGATGTAGGGAAGTTACCCATGCCTGAAATGGAATATAAAGGTGATGTAGTGGAAAAACTAAAAGAAATATCAATAGACCCAGTTGATGTATTACAATTATTCGATAAACTGAAGAATAGCAAATCACCTGGACCAGATGGTATACTTACAAGGGCATTGAAAGAACTGAAATATGAGAGTGCTGGCAGCGAATACCTTTGAATTATGGTGCTGGCGGCGAATACTGTGTATACCATGGACTGCCCGAAGAACAAACCAGTCGGTACTAGAGGAGATCAAACCTAAGCTTTCTTTAGAAGCTCAGATGACAAGACTTCGACTTTCATACATTGGACACATCATGCGAAGAGAGAAATCATTAGAGAAAGACATCATGCTTGGCAAGATAGAAGGTCAACGCAAAAGAGGAAGGCCAGCAATGAGATGGATCGATACAATAACAGCAGCTACGGGTACCAGTCTGTCAACAATGAGCAACCTAACTGAAGACCGAACACAATTTAGGATAGCTATCCAGAGGGTCGCCATGAGTCGCCTCCGACTCTACGGTACTTAACAACAACAACAAGGATTGGAGAGTTGCCAATATAACTCCAATTTATAAAAAAGGGTTCCAGGGGTGATCCGGAAAACTGCAGACCGGTGAGTTTGATGTCAGTAATGGGAAAAATAGTAGAAATCACTATAAAGAATGAAATTACTGAACACGTAGCTAGCCATGGTGGATTCAGCAAAGGAAAGTCTTGTCTTACTAATCTGTAATATTTTTTTGAAGGTGTGAATAAACAGGTAGACAAAGGTGAGCCAGTTGATAAAGCGTATCTGGATTTCCAGAAAGCCTTTCACAGGGTCCCTCCTGAGAGACTTTTGGCCACAATTAAAAAGTCATGGCATAGGAGGCAGTGTACTATTGTGGATCAGAAACTGGCTAAAAGATAGAAAATGGAGAGTAGGGCTAAATGGCCAATTTTCTCAATGGAGAAAGGTGAATAGTGAAGTACCCCAGGGATCTGTACTTGTTCCGTTGCTTTTTAACATATTCATAAGTGACCTGGAAAGAGGAATAACTAGTGAGGTGATCAAATCTGCAGATGACACAAAATTATTGAAAGTTGTTAAAAAGCAAGAGGATTACGAAAAATTTCAAGAGGACCTTGAAAAATTGGATGACTGGACATCTAAATGGCAGATGAAATTTTACCATGTGGAGTACAAAGTTATGCAAATTTTATGTGGAATACAAAAGTATGGTTACCCGATGCAAGGTACCACCTTAGAAACCACCACTCAGGAAAAAGATTTATGCATCATTGTGGATAATATGTTGAAACTCTCCAGCCAGTGTGCACCGCCGGTCAAGAAAGCAAATAGAATGCTAGGAATCATAAAGAAAGGAATGCAGAATAAAATATTATAATGCCTCTGTATCGTTCCATGGTGCGACCGCACCTTGAATATTGTGTGCAATTCCGGTCATCATCTCTTAAAAAAGGATATAGCTAAATTAGAAAAGGTACAAAGAAGAGCAACAAAAATGGTAAAGGGAATGGAAGAATACCCTTATAAGGAGAGGCTTAAATGTTTGGGGCTCTTCAACTTGGAAAAGAGATGGCTGAGGGGGGATATGATAGAGGCTATACATTAATGAATTGAGTGGAACAGGTAAACATTGATTGGTTGTTTACGCCATCAAAAAGTATAAAGACATCTTTGTTAGTGATATAGCGGAAGGGCTGTCGGGTAAGGTTTGCCTCTTTGCAGACGATACCAAAATCTGCAATAGAGTAGACACCCAGGAAGGGGTAGATAACATGAGGAGGGATCTAGCTAAGCTTGAAGAATGGTCTAGAATTTGGCAGCTGGGATTTAATGTTAAAAAATGTAAGGTCATGCATTTGGGCTGCAGCAATCCAAGGGAGCAATACAGTATAGGAGGTGAAGTACTTTTGTCCACTAAAGAAGAGCGGGACCTAGGCGTGGTTGTGTCTGATGATCTTAAAGTAGCTAAACAGGTGGAAAAGGCGACAGCAAAAGCTAGAAGGATGCTTGGGTGCATACGGAGAGGAATGGCTAGCAGAAAAAAGGAGGTGATAATCCCTCTGTATAAGTCTTTGGTGCGACCTCATTTGGAGTATGGTGTGCAATTCTGGAGACCGCACCTTCAAAAGGATGTGAACAGGATGGAGTCGGTGCAGAGGGTTGCTACCAAAATGATTAATGGGCTTCATTATAAAGCATATGAGGACAGACTTAAGGATCTTAATATGTACACCTTAGAGGAAAGGCGGGATAGAGGTGATATGATTGAGATGTTTAAATACCTCCGTGGCATAAATGTTCAGGGAGAGAGCCTCTTTCAATTGAAAGCAAGTTCTGCTACGAGGGGACATGGGATGAGGGTGAAGGGAGATAGATTCAGGAGTGATATGCGGAAATATTTCTTTACGGAAAGAGTAGTGGATCCGTGGAATAGTCTCCCAGTGGAGGTGGTAGAGATGAGGACAGTAACTGAATTCAAGAAAGCATGGGACCAACACAGAGGATCTCTAAAGGCAAAAGACTAGAGGAGATGCAATGAAGCTACAATGCAACACATTAAAGACTAATAACAGAAAATATTTTTTTTACTCAATGCATAATCAAACTCTGGAATTCGTTACAGGAGGATGTAGCAAAAGCTGTTAGTGTAGCTAGGTTTAAAAAAAATGTTTGGTCCAGTTCCTGGAGGTAAGATCCATAAACCATTATTGAAGAGGTCCTGAGAAATCCACTGCTTGCTCCAGAAGCAGCATTGTTGGACCTGTGTGCCTCTTTGGGAACCTGCCCAGGTACTTGTGACCTGGATTGGCCAACGTTGGAAACAGGATACTGGGCTTGATGGACCTTGGTCTGACCCATTTCTTATGTTCTTATTTGAAAAGGTAAATAATTGTTCCATAGTTACCCATTTCACATCACAATGTTATACACTTCCATCACATTTTTTATTCATAAAACCTATCTGTTGCTATTTTTGATCAAACTCTCATTAGAAGCCGTTTACAACAAAGCATTGACCATAAAAATAAAGCAGAAAATCAGAAAAAATAAATTGTACTACCAAAATCATTAAGAGAAGATCTCACCTCTGCTCTTATAACACACTTAAACTGGGAAAAGAAAAAACCTTGGATTTTTTTTCCTAAAAGCTAACAGACTGAATTTGGACCGTATTTCAAATGGTAACTTATTCTGCACCTCCAGAGCAATGATCAAAAATGCTCTAGCTTTCCAGCAGTTTTTACACACACAACTTCTCTGAAGCATTAGCAGGTACCCTTGCCTGGATCATAGAGGCCTTAGGAACAATAGCACCGTTCACAAAGTAGGCCGGGTATTTTAGGGATTATAAATGCTTTTTAAAACATATAATGCCAGTATACGTGCATAAAATGCCTCTTATAAAATCAATCCCCCCCCCATGTCACCAAAGTGTGAAGGGCTAGTAGGTGCCTATTTCAAGCCTATATTATAAAGACACACAGACACCTATGTGACTTTAATACCAGAACATATCCTGTAGAAATCACAGCTAAAATGAACCTATGTAGATGTGAACATGCTCGGGAGCAGGTACAAATGGTCATGCATATTTTAAAAAGAGATAAATTATGTTCACTGCCCAAAAGCCACCTCCGAACATGCCTATACCACTGTCATGCAAAAGTATGTGTCGCCTTGTCATCATGTGTAATTTTGCATAGTAATATAGTATAGTATTTTGATTTCACATAGTATTTATATAGTAATATAGTATAGTATTTTGATTTTATAAACAAAGGCATGGGGAGGGGTGACCTGCACGGAGCGTCAGGCACACCTACATAGGTTCATTTTACCTGTGATTTCTGCAGGATAAGTGCTGGTATTAAAGTAACATAGGTGTCTGTGTGCTTTTATAATATAGGCTTGAAATAGGCACTTATTTGCCCTTCACATCTAGGTGACCTGTTATAAAATTAGACTGTATGTATATTAAACTTTAAATGCCAGCACCAAGAGCTTAAAATGAGCCTGCATCATAAGTGATAGCCATTGAAATTTGGCCAACAGTGGTTGAACACCCTCTCTCCCCACATCCTTGCACTACGCAACGTGTTTTGGATAATTTTGTATTTTTTTCACAGTTCAGTCAGTAAAGGTGACACATGGAGCGGTGGCTACACCTTAAACAAAGGCATGGGGAGAGATGTCCTGCACGGAACGATGGAAGCACCTACTCTTGCCACCTTGCTGGGCAGACTAGATGGACTATGCTGGTCTTTATTTGCCATCAAATACTGTACTATGTTACACATACAAAATTACAATAGTCATGTTCACTAATCACAAGCCTTGTGCTACTGTGAATAGTGCTAATCTGCAAATATCTTCAACTGTCTAACCAAAAGAAGTCTATAATATGCACTGTGGGAAGCTTATGCTGTTGTAATTGAAGGATCCAGCTTGATCTAATTTACACCCAGATTTCTTTTTTTTTTTAATTTATAAATTTTGATCAAAATTACAACAACCAAAAGAGACAAGGTCAATCATAGATCCAAGAAACCAGTAAACATGCATAAACTATGACATCAAAGTAGATTAAGTCCACATTAAGGAACCCGACTGGGATTAACATTTAAATCAGAAAAATAAAAAAACAAACAGCAAATAAAGCTAAACCCATGATAGGAGGTCAATTACATTTAATCACCCTTCAACACCTCTAATGCCCTCTGCTTCTCTAAAATAAAGTTTTCCAAATGAAAGACGTCTACAAAACCATAAGATGCACCCTCATAATTGATAATACATTTACAAGGGAATCGGAGAAAAAAGGAAGTAGCTCCCAGCGCCAAAACCTGAGGCTTTAAAGCAAGAAAAAGCCTCTGCTTGTGCTGTACACCCAGATTTCTAATGAACTCCTTAAGTGGGATAATTTTTCCCATAATCATTGGTCTATTTATGAGAGAAATTCAATTAATTAATGTTCCGTAAGCACAGTAACTTCACTTTTCCAGAATAACTACCACGTGAGCCAGATGAGTAACCATTAAGTCTTTCAAGTTAGTGTAGCAGAGTTCAAAAAAGGTTTGTGCAAATTTCTGGAGGAAAAATCCATAAAATGTTACTAAGAGATGCCGTGAAAGCCACCGTTTATTCATGGGGATAAGTAGCATGAAACTGGTTACTTTGGGGATCATGGCTAACAGGGGAGAAGGAACCTCCAAAATAAGAAGCAACCAGAAATAAAACCAAACAGAAATGGAAGTAGATGCAAGGCACAGCAACGTCCAATCAAGCATTTTCCAATGCAAGTATTCCATGAGCAACCGTTTACTGAATTATTAGCATTTTAGCAATTACCTGCATTGACCCCTGATGCAGGCTAGTTTGCCGAAACTCAGCTGAATCTGGTCTCTTTGCAATAAAATGCTTGATTGGACGGTGCTGTGCCTTGTGTCTACCTCCATTTCTGCTTTTTTCTGGTTACTTTGGAGATTATGCCAGGTACTGGGCTTCATGGACTACTGGTCTGATTCAGTATTGCAATTCTTATGTTCTTATCTGGGTTCTAATCCAATGAGGCTGATAGATGAATGTGATAAGCATATGCATAAAAACAAAAAAGAGCTGATGATCTGACCCAATGCTTGCAGAAAAATGTTAGAAGCAGAGGTAGCAGTAAGAAACCTTGTAGAACACCATAGGGTATACCAAGATGAGAGATCACAACTTAGACAAGATAATTTCAGCCATCAGTTCTCCATGCTGAAGAGCCACAATGGTTTTATCTTTTCTTCCCTTTATCATTTCGGCTGGCCCTTTCTGAACCTTTCTTAGTTCCATTATATACTCGTGTGTGTGTGTGTGTGTATATATATATATACACACACACACGAGTATTAAAGTATGTATATATATATATATATATATATATATATATAGTCAAACCTCGGTTTTCATAATTAATCCGTTCAAAAAAGTCTGACTAAAACCGAAATGTATGAAAACTGAAGCATTATTTCCCATAAGAAATAATGTAAATCCAATTAATCCGTTCCAGACACCCAAAAATATTCACAAAAAATACATTTTATAGAAAATAACTATATTTTTACATACAGAAAACAATGAGAAATAAATATAAATGACTAATGAAATGGATAAATGAACATTTAACATCACTGAAAGCAAGCTAAGTACAGTACTGTACAGTACAGTATGTTAACATCTGGCCTTAGCCACCCCTGACAAGCTGCTGTGCCCAGCTCTCTTCGGAATCACATTGGATTCAGCCCATTAAAATACCTTTACATTATCTGCTCAATGCTTCAGAATGGCAGAAAATCTTAATGATATAGCTTCAGACGTACCCTGCAAGAAAAAGAACTGCCTCCCACATTCATGCAACATCTCCTGCTTACGTTGACAGCTTTTCTTCCCTGCTACCTCTGAGCCTGAGGCTCCAGAGAACGGGCAGGCGGTGGACGAGATCGGGGCCTTCCTCTCTGCGCAATCCTTGCCTCTCTGACTCTGACCAGGCTCGAGGATGTGTTTTATTTACGTGCTCAGCTGGCTTTCGCTTCTCATCACGCTGGCGATCGGTGAGTCCGGGGGGCAGTGCTGCAGGGACCGGGCAGGCGTTCCGGCAGTGTATACAGACCGGTGTGCAGCGTGAGGGTGTATGTATTTACAGTACTGTACTTTACGAAAACCGAGGCGATGTACGAGAACCGGGACAAAATCTCAGTCAAAAAAGACGTTGAAAACTGAAGCGTATGAAAACCGGGGCAAATGAAAACCGAGGTTTGACTGTATATATATATATACATACACATACACATACACAGTGGTGTGCAAAAGTCTGGAATCACTTGTAAATTTGACATTTTTTCAACTTCGTGACCTTATATCTTAATTTCCTTTTCCTCCCAGTGGCTTTTTCTGTGTATCTCATGATAAGTGATAGATTTGGCTATTACGGCCAACTTTTAGCATTGGTTTGGCCCTTATTTTCTGAGTTTGTTCCCCATAGTTGTCCTGTTGATAGATTTTCTGTGAAAATTGCGTAATATACATCGTTGGCCAACAATATATTATTGTAAGTATGCTTTAAAATATTATGGACGCACGCCAGGTTTCCTTCAAATTAATGTATGCGGCCTTGAAAAAGGCTGTTTTTATGTGTCAGTGATGGCTCAGTATTTGATGGGCCACCCTTTGTTCTTGATCACCTGACTGCACCTTGTCGGCATTGAATGAACCAGTCTGACAAGGTGATCATTGGTGACAATGCAGTTCCAAGCTGCAATGAGTGACTCAATCAGCTCACGCTTTGATGTTGGATGCCTCGTGGATATTTCCAAGGCCACCTTGTGCCATAGGTTCTCAATTGGATTCAGATCTGGAGACTGGGCAGGCCAGTCCATTGACTTGATGTTGTTCTGCTGCTTTCAGCTGATCACCTGTCTGGAGCGATGGCAGGGTGCATTGTCATCTTGGAACAGGAACTGGCCAGGAAACAGCTGATATGCTGATGGCACCATGCACTTTTGCAGTATGGTAATGTACTTGGCCCCATTGACCATTCCATCGACAATGTGATGACATCCAACACCACTGGCAGCCATGCAGCTCCAGACCATGACCTTCAAAGGATGCTTCACAGTGAGGTTGAGACACTCAGGCTTGAATTCCTCTCCAGGAAATCTCCTCACATAGGTGTGGGCCTGGTTACCAAACAGGTAGAAGGTGCTTTCATCGCTGATTAGCACTTTTTCCCACATTTCAGTCGACCAGGTTGAGTGCTTTCTCGCCCACATGATCCAGTTGCGTCTTTGTATGTCAGTCATCAGTGGCTTATTCCGTGCTTTGCAGCCCCAGAGACCAAACTGCAGGCACCGGTGATGAACTGTTGATGAGCTGATCTCACTCTTGTCTGACCACTCTCGACGTAGCTCAGGAGAGGTCAACTTGCGATTAGTCAGTGAAATGCGTAGTAGTGTGTGGTCCTGGCATGATGTTGATGAACGTGGACGACCTGAACGAGGCTTTTCCACCACTGAACCCATTTCTTTCTTCTTCTGTACAATGTTAATAACAGCACTCTGACTGCAGCCAACATTTCTGGCTATCTGACGGCTTGAAAATCCTTCCTTGCTCATAAAGGACACACGAACATGCTCCTCCAACGTCAGGGTCTGAGTCACCTTCATGGTCGATCCAGAAAGCGTATGAAATTCAAAAATTCCGTGCATTTTTATAGCTGCACTGTTGGCTAGATATCTGCATTGTGATTGGATAGTGAAACCAGCCTCCTAATTGGTCAGAAATTACGTGTGCATATTGGATAATCTCGATCCAGTTTTGACGCAGGATCCACAAAAATCGGAGTAGCTATCTGTAAAGTATTTAAATTGGAAGCAAGGAATGCAAAAAAGTCAACTCTAATAGCTAAATATATCCCTTTTAACGTGGTAGAAAAATGAATATGCTGGGCTAACGCAAAATTTAAAAAAAAAAGTTAGAAAGTACGAAAAACGCAAAACTCACAAGTGATTCCAGACTTTTGCACATCACTGTGTGTGTGTGTGTGTGTATATATATATATATCTATATCTATACATATACATATATATATACCGCTTTTTTTTTTAAAGAGTTCTCAAGATGAGGTTGCACCATGATTGATACTGAAGCATTATAATATTCTCTAGTATATTTTCCATGCCTTTCTGTAATAGTTCCTATTTGTCTATTTGCTATTTTGACTATTGTCACATATTGAACTGCTGATTTCAATGGTATCCACGATGACTTCAAAATCTTTTCTTGTGCTATGACTCCTAATATGGAACCCAGCATCACATAAATATAGTTAGGATTATTTTTCCCTATATGGATCACTTAGCACTTGTCAACACTGGTGAATTTTCAGAGGTACATCAAGATTCATTTGTTTTTGGAAGCCTTTTGACATAGGGTTTTTCTGGATCTGATTTTTGACTGTATTTCTGGTTGTGCTGTTTGACTTTTGGTCTTTTTGTATGTTTTAATTGTGATTTTGTATTGGTTGTTGTTGTAAACCACTTAAATTCTAGGCGGTATAAATGTTTTGTAAACCATTAAACTTCATTTGTGATTTAGACACCCAGTCCCCCAGTCTTATCAGATCCTTCTGCAATTCCTCATAATCTACTTGTGATTTAACTACTATGAATTATTTTGTGTCATATGCAAATATAATTACCTCACTTATCATTCCCTTTTCCAGGTCATTTATAAATATGATAAAAAGCAGATCCCTGAGACACTCTGGTATTTACCTTTTTCTATTGAGAAAACTGGCCATTTAGTTGTACTTTCTGTTTTCTATCTTTTAGCCAATTTCCAATTCACAGTTCTATCCACAAATTTTTAACATTCCCAGAAGTCTTCTGAATATTCAGATATAATTGACTGACTTATCTTTATCCACATGCTTTAACAGCTTCCAAAAATACAACAACTTAGTAAAGGCAAGACTTCCCCTTTTATATTCATGGATCTCCATATGGCTAGTAATGTAGTTTTTGAGAAAATCTTCACCATTTTGACCAGCAACTACATAGTGCTTATTCTGTATCAGGGCCATACCAAGGGCTGTGCATGTGGTGTGGCTGCACAGGGCGTAAAGAAAGAAGGGAGCTCTGATATCATCACTGGGCATCCAGGAAGCTCAAAAAGAGTGAGTTACTGAATGTGGCTGGTGGGGGCGGCACCAGATTCGTTAATTGCATAGGGCACATTTCTAGCTTGGTACAATTCTCTTCTGTAGTTTCTCAGATCACCAACAAAAGCACAAAGCCACGTAAATTGCAACACCCAGTCTAGAAACGTGAATTAGGAAAGACAAAGCTTTTCTTTATTTGTAGTGCAATAACCTGAGAAATGACGCCGGAGTGACCCTGACCCAACACAGGCCGTGTTTCATATACCTTCTTCAGGGGTAGTGGGGTAGTCACTAAGCAATTTCCAAATATGAAGTTCTTGTACGGTAAAGATTTATTCAACCTGTACTCATCTACCAATCTGGGATGCAGCTAACTCATTCAGGCATTCTCATATAGGAAAGAATCAAATTAACATTTCTGCGACAGCCTTATCTTTCCTCCCTTTTACCAATTTGTCATTTGGGGTAATTTTGTAAACTTTTACCGTGTGTAAAACTAGGTTTCACACATGTAGAGACTACTTTGAGTGCTTCACTAAGAAAAGTGGCACCATCCAGTGTCCCTACTAATTATTAAAAAATGTAGAAAGAAATATTTAAACTTTTCCAGAACAGGGGAAGTTCTTGCTGCCAGACATTTTAGGCTATGAGAAGACTCCCCTGAGAGGAAAAAGCTCATTGACTATAATAACCTCACCCAAAGGTAGTTTTTTTGTCTTTGGCACACAGCCACCGCAGCATGTATGAGTAAGGCCTCTTCCCTTAATGGGCAAGTGTCTATGGCATTCAGCAATAGCACCCAATGGGAGAAGACTTTTGCATCTTGCCATATCATATTGTCTGCGGAGTGCAATAGGCTTAGAACACATGCAGAGAAGAAAAGAGTAGAGGGTTAATGCATGTGCAAACCCTGACAGTACCTCACAGTCTCACAAGAGCAGCTCTGCCTGTCAAGATGCTCCAAGATCACATCAGGCATCCCAGATCAACCCAGCACAGAGCCCTGCAGAGCAATCAACCCAAGCAACCATCTTAACCAGCTGGCACCAGATCCAAGTGTGACCTCCAGCACAGCATCAGAGAATTGGACTGCCTTACATACAGATTAAATTATACTGGGACAAAGCATTAAGAAAGAGTAGAGAGGTGTTTCAACTCAGGGAAACCAAACTAAATAAGTGGCAAATAAGTAGAAATAAGAGTTGGGTACAAGAGCGGTAAAGGAGGAGGAAATTTGCCTATAACCGTTTTTGATTAAGAGTGACAGGGTTACCTGTTTGTAACACAGTTCTTGTTTTTCTTGATCCTACAAATTGTTAAAGTTGTCTATCAATGGCCTTTAAATTTAAGTAAACCCTTGGCTCGAAACACAATTTCTAGCCTGGACTCTTTTATTGAGAACGGTGAATGTGAGACTATCAAGTGCTAAGTACCCAGTAAATATTGCCATCTGTATTGCCAGTACTTCTCAAGAGTGAACTCTGAAACTTTTAAATTCAGGAGCTTAGAAAAACTCGGGGTAAAAGCTCCTAGAATTGATGTGCTCCCTTGTCTGACAAACAGTTTTGAAGCAACCGCCTGGACTACAGACAGACAAACACACATTTAATAGAGCTTTTATAAAATTATCCCAGGGGTTGTGTGTGTAAAAGTAAACCTGGTGACAAAATGACACATGCTTTTCAATTCAGGTGTAGGCATGTTCTGGGGCAGAAATGGATTGGAGCACAGATAACTTATAAGGTATGTGTATACTCTATAAAATACGCATGGACATGCAAACTGCACACATGTACATTTACACAAGTACCTGAGCTGGTTTCAGTATCCGCAGTTTCAAGCTAGCTGTGATTTCCGTCAGTTTACCGCAGGATTTGTACTCATGTGTCTTAACCCTCCATTGCCCATGTTCCCTGTAAGTATTAGTGTATGTGTCTCATATCCCCTCGTGTTAAATATATCCCCCAATTGTGTTGTAACCACTTTGATTGAAGGATAAGGTGGTATACAAAACTGTCTAAATAAATAAATAAAATAACTTAAGCAAGCTAATCCCTCCTCACACTTTTTGCTTGAAAGTAATTTGAAAAAATTGTTAATAGTTTTTGCATTTGTGGTGAGTTTCCTTTTAAATTCCCTTTGCTTTGCCTTATTAGAGCTTTACTTCCAATTTTCCATATGCTTTTTTTATGTTCTTCATTTAGATCTATAGTACTTTTCATTTTTTGCATGATGCCTCTTTTTGCTTTAATAGTCTCTTTACCTATTTCAGTATGCTGATAGTTTTTTGATCTGTCATCAGACTTTCACAATGCATAAAAACCTCACCCAAAGGCAGTTTCTTGCAACATATAGGAGTAAAGCCTCTGCCCTTAATGGGCAAGTGTCTATGGCATCCAGCCATAGCACCCTACGGAAGAAGCATGGGCTTCCAAGTTGATATTTTAAACAACATTGATGCTACATAAAAATTTTTAACTTTGGAAATTTTTCCTTTTAGTTTCTGTCTAATTTCTTCATTTTATCATAGATCCCCTTTTAAAGGTTAAATGTAACTGCAGCATTTTCCTTACTGTCCTTTATCCGGTGATTCTGTCAAATTTGATCTTGTTATGATCACCATGGTCACACCTGCACCTGTTTCTGCAATACAGTGAGGACTAGATCCTGATGTATTTCGCAAATCTTCTATACTGCTTCATCTGCTAGTCTGAGCTCTTTCAATATCCTGGGATGTATCCCATCCAGTGCTATGGCCTTGGCCACTTTCAATTTTGCAAGATGCTCCAACACATCATCTTCTGTGAATGGTGTGGTATCTACACCATTCCCATTTGTATATTTGTCAATCACAGATGGTCCTTCTCCAGGATTTTCTCTAGTAAAAACAGAGCAGAAATATTTGTTTAGCATTTTCACTTTTCAATGTCACTTTCCACAAATCTGTTCTCAGCATTTTTGAGTCCTGTAATTCCACCTCTGATTTTCCTCCTCTCCTGAAGATACCTGAAAAACGTTTTGTCGCCAGACTTCACATCTTTAGCCATCTTTTCTTCTGCCTTTGATTTTGCTATCCTTATTTCTCTTTTTGTCTCTTTTAGTTTGATCCTTCTTTCTTTTCTGTGTTCCTCTGTTTGTGAACTTCTGAATTTTGTGAAAGTTGTGTTTTTTGCCTTTATTTGTGCAACCACTTCTTTGGAGAACCAAATAGGTTTCCTTTTCCTCTTGTTTTTATTTACTTTCCTTACAAACGTATCTGTTGCTCCTTTTATTGCCTCCTTTAGTTTAGCCCATTGCAATTCCACTTCCCTTATCCCCTCCCACCCTGCCAACTCCTCCTCTAGGTACTTGGCCATTTTGCTGAAGTCAGTGTTTTTGAAGTCTAGGACTTTGAGCTTGCTGTGATTGGATTCTACATTGGCTTTTATCTCAAACCATACCGTGTGATGATCGCTGCTGCTCATATGGGCATCCACCCGGATATTCAATACGCACTCTCTGGTCAGTTCCATCACCATTTGTCTAAGTAATGCATCTTGGAAGGCATCCAAAATTTTTTTACTTCTTTACAGATTTGCAGAAGGAATACGCCAATCCACATCGAATAGATTAAAGTCACCCAATATGATCACGTCTCCCTTCATGGCTATCTTTGCAATATCAGCAATCAATTTGTTATCCATTTCTTCGGTTTAAGTTGGAGGCCTGTAGACCACACCAGTATGGATGATAGTGCCATCTCGTATTTCCAACACAATCCACAGTGCTGCTTCTTTCCCCAATGTCCCCTGCTTTCAGCAGTTTTAGTATTGCTTTTGACATAAAGGGCTGCTCCTCCTCCTTTTCTACCCTCTCTATCTCTTCTAAATAGATAATTATCCCATTCACGAGACTCGTTAAACCATGTTTCTGTAATGGCCACAATGTCAAGTCTATTTCCACCATTAGGGCTTCCAGATCAGGAACTTTGTTGGCTACGCTTCGAGCATTTGTGCTCATTGCTTTCCAGCATTCGTTGACTGGCTGCCTATGTTTTGCATGGATTTTCTTCTACACACCCCTTCCCACTTGCCATTGATGTGTGGTTTAAAAGTGTAGCTGTTTCCAATGTCATTTTGCTTTTGCTGGGAGTGACGTCCTGAACTTGTCCTTCTCCATTCGTCACTCCCTTTCCCTAGTTTAAATGCCTGTCCATATATGGCCTGAATTTTTCACAGGATCTTTTTCCCTGCGACAGAGAGATGCAGTCCATCAGCACAATATAGTATCTTGTTGATCCATCTGTTACCCCATTCACCAATATATCTAAATCCTTCTTGTTTGCACCAGGTTTGGAGCCAAATTGTTTATGCAATGCAGCCTTTCTGCACCATTACCATGAACAGGTAGAATGTCTCAGAATGCTGTAGTTTAACAATGGGCTTGAGTTTCTCTCCCAGAGTCTGGAAGTCCCTTTGAACTGCAGAGTCACCGTTTCTAGCCAGGTGATTTGTGCCCAAGTTGATGACATCAGCAGTTTTGGTTTGTATTCCTGCTGGCTGAAGAGCTTGGGAGGCATTTAACCATCTTCTCTCCTTTGAGCTATGTTCCCAAGGTGGTGGAATCTCCAAGTAGTAGTAGTTTTCTGTTTTGTGATTTTTTTCTTCATATTTGGTGCATCATCAGTAGATTGGGCATTGACTCTCTCATTTAAGTGTACTTAGTTTCCACAGACTGGGCACCATCATTATCCAAGGCAGAGAAGGCATTATGCAGGGATATCTCTTGATGTATAGGGTGTCTCTGCAACCTACCAGAGCATACTGTGATCCATTTGCTCCTGGGATGTTTCATTCTTTGTGGGTGCGATGGTGGATTTTGTTACGTTTTAACCCTAGAATGTAAGAACTTAAGATATGCCATATTGGGTTAGACCAAGCCCAATATCCTGTTTCCAACAGTGGCCAATCCAGGTCACAAGTATCTGCCAGGTTCCCAAAAGGTACACAGATTCCATGCTGCTTGTCCAATAGGTAAGAAGTGGATTACCTTAGTCCTCTTTAATAATGGTTTATGGACTTTTTCTACAGAAACTTGTCCAAACCTCTTTTATATACAGCTTTCACTTCATCCTCTGGTAATGAATTCCAGATTACACATTGAGAGAAAAAATATTTTCTTTGATTAGTCTTAAATGTGATACATTATAGCTTCATTGTGTGTACCCTAAACTTTCTACTTTTTGAAGTGGTAAACCACTGATCTATATTTACCTGTTCCACTCCATTCATTCTTTTTATAGATGTCTATCACATCTCCCCTCAGCCATCTCTTTTCAAGTTTAAGGGACCTTACCTTTTAAGCGTTTCCTCAAAGAGATATCCTTCCATCACCTTTACCATATTTGCTGCTCTTCTCCGTAACTTTTCTAATTCTGCTATATCCTTTTTAAGATATGGTGACAATAACTGCACACAATATTCAAGGTGTGGCCGTACCATGGAGCAATACATAGGTATTATAATATCATTTATTTTATTCTCTATTCCTTTTTTATGGTTCCTACTATTCTCTTTGCTTTCTTGGCTGCTGCTGCACACTGGGCAGGGGTTTCAATTTATTATCCACAATGACGCCTAAATTCTTTTCCTGAGTGGTAATTCCTAATGTGGAACCTTGTATCCTGTAACTGTAGTTTGGGCTGTTCTTCCCTAGAAGCATAACTATGCACTTGTCCATATTAAATATAATCTGACATTTGGACGCTCAATCTCCCAAAGTCCTCTTGTAATTTTTTTACAATCCTTTTGTGATGTAATAACTTTGAATAATTTGGTGTCATCTGCTAATTTGATCACCTCACTCGTTATTCCCTTTTCCAGGCCATTTATAAATATGTTAAAAAGCAGTGGGCCCAGCACTGATCCCAAAGGTACTCCACTATTCACCTTTCTCCATTGAGAAAATTGGCCATTTAGCCCTACTCTGTCTTTTTTTCACAGTTCCTAATCACCAATTGTACATTGCCTCCTAACCCATGTTTTTTTTATTTTCCCCAAGATTCTCTCATGAAGGACCTTGTCAAAGGCTTTCTGAAAATCCAGATACACTATTTCAACTGGATCATCTTTATGTACCTGTTTATTCACACCTTCAAAAAAATATAAGAGATTGATGAGACAAGATTTTCCTTAGCTAAATCCATGTTGGCTTTCAGCCATTAAACCATGATTATCTTCATGTTCAGTAATTTTGTTTTTAATAATAGTTTCTACCATTTTGCCTGCTATTGATGTCAGGCTCACTAGTCTGTAGTTTCCTGGATCACCCTTGGAACTCTTTAAAAATTGGCATTATAGTGGCCACTCTCCAATCTTTGGCTACTACAGATGATTTTAATGGCAGAGTACTAATAGCAATTCTATAATCTGATATTCCAGATCTTTCAGCACATTGTGATGTATGCCATCTGGTCCAGGTAATTTGCTGCTCTTTAGTTTATCAATTAGTTGCTTCATTACCTCTGATACATCACCTTTAAAATATAATTTCTGACATGGGTAAGTTTCCTACATCTTCTTCAGTAAAGTCTGAAACAAAAAATGCATGCAGCCTCTCCGCTATGGCCTTGTCCTCTCTCTGTGCACCTTTTACCCTTCCATCATCTAATGGTCCAACTAATTACTTCATAGGTGTTTTGCTATGAATATACTTGAAAAAGTTTTTTTTATGCAATTTTGCTTCCAGGCAAGCTTCTTTTCAAATTTTCTATTTCTCTGCCTTATCAATAACTTGCATTTCACTTGACAACATTTATATTCTTTCCTGTTTTTGTCATTTGGCTCTTTTTCCCATTTTCTGAAAGGTTCTCTCTTAGCTATAAAATAGCTCCTCTGACCTCACCTTTAAGCCATGCTGGTTGTCATTTGGCCTTCCTTCCATGTTTTTTAAGCATGGAATATGCACATCTCGTCTGGGCTTCCAAGATATTTTTAAATAATGCCTTGGCCTGATGTAAACGCTTAACCTTTTAAGTTGCTCCTTTCAGTTTTTTCTCAATCATTTTTCTTATTTTATTAGTTTCCTGTTTGAAAGTTACATGCTAGCGCAGTCAATTTCTTTTCTATCCTCCATTTATTAAATCAAATGCTATCATGTTAAGATCGCTATTGCCAAGCGGCACCAAAACTGTTACCTCTCGTATTAGATCCTACATTACACTGAGGACTGTGTCTAAAAAAGCAACCTTGCATCTTGGTTCCTGAATCAGCTGCTCCATGAAGTAGACATTTACTTCATCTAGAAACTTTATTTCATTAGCATGTCCTGTTGTGACACTGATTCAGTCAATACTGGAGTAACTGAAATCTCCCATTATTGTTGTAATTTTATTTTTATTTTCAATACTCTAAATTGCATTATCTACTTAACATGTAAAAACTCAATTACTAACCACTGTTAGTAATGACAGCACAATAACACCACAATCTATTGCTCCCATACATCTTCCATCACTCTATTTCCATTCCCTCCCCCCCCCCCCCACCTCTTCCAACTTCCCTCTCGCTAAATTGGCCCACTATTATCAGGAATAACAACATTATCTGGACTTTCAGAAAGCCATATTTTAAAAAGAATATAGCGTTATTAGAAAAGGTACAGAGAAAAGGCAGCAAAATGGTAAAGGGGATGGAAAGATACCCCTATGAAGGGGGGGCTAAGAAGGTTAGGGCAAATCAACCTTGAAAAGACATGACTGATTAATGAATGGAGTGGAAGGGGTAAACTTAGATCGACTGTTTACACCATCAAAATATAGAAAGAATATGAAGCAATGAAGCTAAAGGGTAACCTATTTAAGACTAACAAGAGAAAATATTTTTTCACACGTGTAATCAAACTCTGGAATTTTGGTACCGAAGGATGTAGTAAAAGCTGTTAGTGTAGCTGGGTTTAAAAAGAGGTTTGGACAAGTTCCTGGAGAAAAGGTCCATAAACCATTATTAAAGTGGACCCAGAATATCCATTGCTTGCCCCAATACAAACATTGTAGAACCTGTGTCTTTGGGGAAACTGCTAGGTACTTGTGACCTAGATTGGCCACTGTTGGAAACAGGATACTGGGCTTGATGGACCTTGGCCTGACCCAGTATGGCATATCTTATGTTCTTATTAGGTTTAACTTAAATAGCTACAACAATATTGTGATGTTATGCCAGTTGAATACCTAATATCCTTCTATTCCCCAACCCGCTAACCCTTCCTTGTGCTAATGCCACCCCCTGGCGGCTCACTTGTATCCAACTCCCCACTATGCTAACATACTAGGAGTCTAGGCAAACTCAGAATGCAATATATGTGCATATAATAGTATATAGCCAACAAAGATCTAGTAAAACAGAAAACCCATGTAATTGTACCATTCTCTTATTACTCACATCATAATGAGGGCTTTGCATAGAATGAAACTGCGGCAATGCCCAACAGCAGTTCCCTGAAAGGAAAATACGGAAATGAAAATTAATTTAGAATTATTCACTCCCCCTTCACTGGAGTGAAACAAACCTGTTTCCAGGCCTTATACCAGTGCCAAATTCTATTAAACTTTTCTTTTGTGTGATGTTGGTATGCCACTATCTCTTCCGTGAAATAAAATTGCTCCACTCTTCGAACCAGCAGTTTTCGGGTGGGGGACCTGTGGGCTCTTCCACAGCACCATTATCTCCATTCGCAATGCAGTCATACAGAACCCCTGAAAGGTCCTCATATCCTCCCCTTCCCCCTCTAAAATCTCATTTAATAAGGCCTCAGTTGGTCTAAAACTCACCATCACCCCCGTAATCCCTCCCACTAGGTGTTCCACCTCTCTCCACATCCCCTGTACTACAGGAGAGTCCCATAACAGATGTTTCAAATCCCCACTACTCCCGCACCCCTTCCAACATTCCTCCCCATACTGCCCGGTGATGGTATGTAATCTCACTAGGTCCAGTGCATCCTCAACATGGTTTTCAAACTGTTTTCCAATAAAGCCATACCTAGAGCAAATCTATGATACCCTTCCACTGCCATTCCTCCCAGGTTCCCGGAGTATCCCTCTTCCATGCACTCTGAAATGGTAGGGGGCACCTCTTCCCCCCCCTTCAAAAGGTTCCCCAGGGTGGACAATAGCCCTCTCCTTCAGAGTACCCTTTCCATAAGTACTTCAACTGGTGTACCAGTCTCCTTTAGATCTTGGTTCACCTGTCTTTTAGTCACATAAATGTGCCACTTGAAGATATGGGTAGAAGTCCTTCCCTCCTAACAAAATACTCTTCCGCCTATTCCAGATTTCCATGGTAAGAGACACTATGGGATTTCCACTTCTCTTATTTATTCCTGGGCTCCGAACATTCCAAAGACCCTGCCCTAAGGGGCGCTCCCCCTTCTGTTCCATCCTTACACACTATGGGGCTCACTCCCCCCTCTCCAAGTCCGAAGAGCCCTCATAGTAGGAGGCAAAACACGACACTCCTAATTCGCTGTCCTCCCTTCTCCTAATCACCACATTACAGGCTACTTTAGGAACATTCCCCTCCCAAATGAAGGCCACTGCCATGCTTTGTATTGCTTTCAAATATTTCTTTGAAATTGCACATGCCCAGACATACTCCCCGTTCATTTCACCTTAACTGCCTTACACTTCCCCCCCCCCTCCCTTGCCCACCTCCAGTCCACCTGCTCCTCAGCTTTCTTTTTTGCAGGCCCTGCCCTCTGGAACTCCCTCCCCACTTCCCTTCATTTAGAACCCCATCATACCAACTTTAAATGTCACCTAAAGACCCACCTCCTTTCCTTGGCCTTTAATCTTTCCTCCCCTCTCATGTGAGTCTCTCCTTCTACGTTTACTGTCCTATTTTCCTCTTTTCTCCCCTATTCTGTCAAGGATTGTAAATTCTTTTTCCATTTTCCTGGCCTTGTGCCTCTCCTTTTTTTTTTTAAATTATTTATTGTATTATAAACCGCTCTGATTACCACAGAAGGGCGGTCTATCAAGCGAAATAAACATAAACATGATAATGATAGAAACAGAAAAAGTATCCGGGACAACACCTAAGATTTCCGTCTTTCCCACATTAATCTTATACCCAGAAACTTCACAGTAAGCCCCTATCTCCTGCATCAGCATGGGGAAAGAAGTCAGTGGGTCCCTGATGGTGAAAATGATATCATCCGGAAACAATCCTATCTTTGCCTCCTCCTCTCCCATCTCCAATCCTCTAATGTCCCCCTGAGTCCTTATTTGGGCAGCTAGGGGTTCGATGACTAACACAAAAGGCAATGGGGAAAGAGGGCAGCCTTGTGTACCACGTCTCAACAAAAATGGCTCAGAGTAGCCCCCATTTATATGGATCCGAGGCCGATGTTCTCTGTACAATGTTCTCACCATCCTAAGAAATTTTCCCCATTGTTTCTAGCACTTGAAACATGAACTCCCACTCTACCCTGTCAAACACTTGTTCAGCATCAACCATAAGGAAGACCGCCCTCTCGCCTCCTCTCTGCAATTTCCAGGTCAAATTCAAGATCTTCCTGGTATTGATCTCCCAGCCTGCCCCATACAAACCTAGTTTGATCTGGGTGAACTAGCTTAGGGAGATAGTCCTAATGATGATTAGCCAATACTGTAGTTAGCAACTTGGCATATAAGTTAATAAGGGAGATGGGCCTTTAAGATCCACAGACCGGGCTTTGGTAGGACAGTGATTCCAGCTACAGACAGAGTCAGGTACCCTCCCCCATGCATAACACCCCATTAAAGACCTCCACCAAGAGCGGTGTCATCTGCTCCTGAAACTTTCTGTAGAATTTGGCAAGCAAGCCATCTAAACCAGGTACCTTGCTCACCTTTAAAGAACATATTGCCACCATAACTTCCTCTGCATCTATAGTTCTATCCAGCTTTCTTGCTTCCTCCTCCTCCAGACGCATCAGTTGGCAACCCTGCAAGAAACTATGCCCATTCAGGCCTCCCTTAGGCACCTCTTTTCTGATACAACTTGTCATAGAATTTCCGAAAAGCACTGTGGATTCAGGCAGATTCAATCACCAAGTCTCTCTTGTGGTTGCGGATGCTAGTTATCTGACTTTGTTGTATTTGTGCATGCAGCCTGCCTGCCAGTGTTATACCTGCCCTATTCCTCCCTCAAAATAGGCCTGCTTCAAAACATTTAATTGATGGACTATTTGTCTGGCACGAAGCCTATTGAGCTCCATCCTAAGGGCCTTCATAGCCACCAAGATCTCTGGGTCCCGATCACTCTGATGCTGAGATTCCAGGGTCCCCAGCCGTTTGCATAACTCCCTCATCTTGGCCTTCCTTTCTCTCTTTGCCCTCGATGCAATGCTCACCAGATGTCCTTTCTCTAAAGCTTTCAGTCCATTTCAAACATTTCCAAGTTCCACCCTACCCCCATATTTAATTGCAAATATTCATCTATTACCTTTTGGATGTGCCCTATATTTTGGTCCTCCTCTAGGCTAGAAGTCATTCAAGTGCCAAAATTTTACCCCACCCTCCTCCTTATTCCCCATAGCCAATGTTAGCGTTACTGGGACATGATCCACCCAGGTAATAATGCCATGCTCTATGTCAATGACTTTGTGCATGAGAATCCCACTTATCCAGAACATGTCAATCCTGCTGTAGGAGTTGTGCGGGTGTGAAAAGAACATTAATCATGGCCACCACCAACCTCCCACCCCCTCCTCCCCCATTCATTCTCTGTAGATTTCCAACCCTTCCCCCTTGCCTCCTCTCTTCTTCCCCTTTTCCCCCTCCCATTCTCCTCCAACCCCCTCTCACCTCCACGTTCAGAGACTCTCCTTGGAGAGGTGCTCATCGAGCTCCCCTCCCTCTCTCTCTCCTCCTTATTCCCCCCTCCATTCCACATCCTACTCCGCTCTCCTTCAACCTCGTTGTATCATTCCCCACTCTCACAGAACCAACAAGCAACCATCATACATCTCAATCATTCATTCTCCCCCTCTGTCACACCTGCTAACCCCTCCATATATACATGCATTGTATAACCCCAGTTCAAAAGGTTATCATTTGGTCTGCATCTTCTGCTGTTGCTCCTTCCTCTTCTTTTTGTTGCTATCTGCCGTCATCACAGTCCACCTTTCCCCACTCTTGCTCTCCTGGCATTTGCGCTCTGCTGCTGTGGGCTTCTCCACCAGCAATCCTGCCTCTCTCATAGCCTGTTCGGCCTCCCCCATAGTCCTCACTCTCCACGTATGTCCATCTTTAGTGAAGGCAAAGCCAAAAGGATAAAGCCATCTATACTTCAGCTGGATCTTTTGCAGGGTCTTCGTGACATGCATCATGCCTCTGCGTATCTACAAAGCCCCACTAGCCAAATCTGCAAAGATAGCCACTGGATACCCTTGCTATTCAAAGTTATTTAAGCCTTGCATCTTAGCTGCAACCTCCTCATTTAGGCAATAGTCCTGGAAGCACACTACTATACCTCTTGGTGTATTTTGACTGTCCCCAAGACGATGTTATCTAGCACCTCCAACTCTCATCCACACTTCAGGGCCTCTTTGAACATTGGCACAGCCACTTTCTGGCTATCCACGAACTTGCTATCCTCCGGGATCCCATGGATGCACTAATTATTTCTACAGGCCCCGTTTTCCAAGTCTTCAAGTTTGAAACTCATCTCATCTGCTCTTTCCACTCCTAAGCAACTACTAGTTTTTGTTCTATACCATCGTAGTCCTCCGCCATTTGTTTGTCTGTCTTCATGATCACTCACACAGTGCCCCTGGTCTACAAGCTCTTCCCAGATTTCTCCTGCAAATGATCCCAGGTCCACCTTCATGGCTGCTAGCTCTGTCTGGAGCTCTCTAAACCATTTGTGTAATTCTGCTATGGGTAGTTGAGCCACCGTTTCTATCGCACCTTCCTCTACTTCCTCTCACTCTTCCGCACTGGCCTGGTGCTGATAGTTTCCCCCGTTACCATTTTCTGCCGTCTGCGGCTCTCCGTACCTCCTCCCTTGTATGCAAAATCTTTTACGTCTGCCGCTCGCCGCCACTGCCACCAAGCTCTCTCCTCCTTCTGCTACACTTTTGAGCCACCTGTGCTCTACTGAGAAAGGGCAATGCGCTATTTTCATGGGGCCGGCTCTGGAACTAAGCTGTTAAGCCTCCATCGAGCTTAATGACATCACTTCCTCCAATCTCCCATTATTACTGTGTTGTAAACTTTGCTAGCTTCCCTAGTTTCTGTTAACATTTCATCATCTGTCTGTCTATTCTGGACAGGCAGACAGTAGTACACTCCCACTACCATTCTCTTCCTTTTTTCATATGGAATTTCTATCCATAGAGAGTCTACAATGTATTTTGTTTCCTGCAAAACCTTTCCGCTCTACCAGTGTGTGATCTACCCATTGCAATATAGTTTACTGCCAATAAACGATTTTTATATTGCAATTGGTTATCCTCCCTCCACCATGTCTCTGAAATGCCAATTAAATCCAGCCTTTCTTCCACTGCTATATATAGTATTCTAACTCTCCCATTTTATTTTTTAGATGTCTAGAATTTGAGTACAGGTATTTCAAAGTTTGTTTTTTATTAATATCAACAGTCTGGCTATTTGATGACAGAGTTAATTTGGAATCTTTCAACTCAGATTTTTATTTAACGACACCTGCGTTACTTTTACATTTATTGGAACCTTTCTACTGGTATGCCCTGACTTCTCTGCTGTTCTTGAGCGACTGTTGATTTTCTGCCATTATCTAGTTTAAAAGCTGCTCTATCACCTTTTTAAAGGTTAATGCCAGCAGCCTGGTTCTATCCTGGTTAAGGTGGAGCCCATCCTTTCGTAAAAGCCTTCCCCCCTTCCCTAGAATCCATAACCCTCTTCCTTGCACCGTCATCTCATCCACACATTGAGACTCTAGAATGCTACCTGCCTCTTGGGTCCTGCACATGCATTTATGAGAACGTTGCTCTGGAAGCTCTGGTTTTCAACTTTCTACCTAAAAACCTAAATTTGGCTTCCAGAACCTCCCTCCCATATTTTCCTATGACACTGGTATGAACATGTTCCAAGACACCAATCTCCTCTCCAGCACTATCTAAAACCTTGTCTAGGTGGAGCATGAGATCCACTATCTATACACTAGGCAGGCATGTTACCAGGTGCTCCTCACGTCCATCAGACAACCAGCTACCTACATGTCTAATGATCAAATTGCCAACTATAATGGCCGTCCTAACCCTTCCCGAGTTACATCCCCAAGTGAGAGAGGGTATTATATTTCATTTATTTATTTATTTGGTTTTATATACCGTGCTATTTAAAATCAGTGCAGTTTACATAAGAACAAACAAGAGACAGTCCCTGCTCATCAGAGCTCACAATCTAATCAAGACAACCATAGAGGGTGCAAGCATAGGTAAAACAGGGGTGAGACAGGGTAGAAACAGGGTGAGAAGAGGGTAAAAAACAGGGTATCCCACTTTTTCCTTCAATCAAAGCAGTCACAATACTGTACAGGTTATACAGAGGTAAGGGAAACATACATCACTTTATATTACATCAACACAAGAAACACAGTACAGACTTTACCTAACATTTAGTTAAACAACAGTACATGCATTACAGTACAATTAAACTACAATGAACAATAAACATACTGGTAAACAAGCCCAACCATAGAGCAGCCATTTCTTGGTCCCGCAAGGGCCCACGTCTAAGGGCCACACCAAAGGGCCCTCTGGCGAGGCCCTCAGGCACGGGCACGCCAAGCTGCACATTTGAATGTAAAGGGAGAGTCGTGGTTGGCCCTGAGGGAGGCGTGCTGCTTAGGTGCTGCAGCTGCCCCAATGGCTGTGAGGGAGATCGGAAGAGGAGAGGAGTCTGGTGAAAGAGACTGAATCCCTGCAGCATGCTCAGCTTTAAAGCAGTGTGCTGGCCTCCCGATTGGTGGATCTTGCTGAGGGAGGAGTGCTGCTTAGCTGCTGCGGCTGCCCCGATGGCTGTGAGGGAGATCACCTAGAGGACAGATCCTAGCTACACAATCACTTCCTGCCACACCAAGGTGATGCTCTCCTTTCATATGACTTCTCCTCCATGGCAGCAGACAGCCTGGCAGACTGGAGGTGAGACTTCTCTACTACATCCGTGTAGGTCTCATCTATATACTTCTCCGTCTCTCTCAGCTCCTCCAAGTGCGCAATTCTAGTCTCCAGAGATCAAACGTTCCCTGAGAGCAAAGAGCTCTTTAAACTTAATACACAAATAGAACTCTCAACAACTGGGAGAAAACCATACATGTAACACTTATTGCAAAAAACTGGTAGCCCCCATCTTGCTGCTGGACTGCTGTCTGCATCTTAGATTTAAAGATTTCTTTTAGCTATTTAAAGTTATTAAGTTGTGTAAAGTTGCTAGGGGAAAAGGGATATTTGAATCAATACTACTGTAGCTAATAAGTATAAAGGACTTTTAGTGTTCACCTCAGGTGAACTACAAGGACTTAACTGAAACGATTCTTACCTCCCTTCTTAATGACATTCACAACATTCTTGATCAAGGTTTCTTTGTTCTTGCTATTTCTCTCGATCTTACAGCCACCTTTGATCTTGTAAACCACAACCTCCTCCTCACTTGTCTTCATGAGATGGGCCTCCAGCTTTCTGTTCTCTCATGTTTCTCTTCCTTCTTGTACGCTCACTCCTACTAAGTCCTTCATCAGTTCCCTACTCCCTTTTTTGCACAATTCCGCAAGGGTTTTCACTATTCCCCTCGTTTAATGTTTTCCTTAGTCCGCTTGCTACCCTTATTCAATCCCTACGTATCACTTTCTACATATATGCAAATGATATTTTATTTCTTGCATGACTCGACAGCACATCACCTGATCTTTCTGCCACATAAGAAACATAACTCAAAACATATACTTCAAGCTCAAAATAATCAAGAATCTTAAACCATGTCTGTCCAACCATGACTTCCGCTCAGTCCTCCAGGCAACCATATTCCCTCCATCGACTACTGTAATATAATCTTTCAAGGCATACCAAACAACCATCCACTTCTCCAACTTGCACTCAACACAGCTGCATGAACCCTCTTCAATGCAAAATGAACAGAGCACATTATACCTTTCCTTAAACAGCGTCATTGGCTTCCCATTATAGAACGTCTAAAATTTAAAGCCATACTTACAACATTCAAATTCCTCAATGACTCTTCAGCACCACACCTACAAATCCTGCTACAGATCATACCTCACAACAGAGGGTGACGATTTCCTCAAGCAAAATGCTACAAACACCACTGGTATTCACAAAAACCATCGCTACCACATTTAAGAGAACCTTTTCTCTCTATGCACTGCATCTGTTCCAGAAAAGCTAAGGACTACAACTGATATAGCCTCCTTGGGGTCTACTCTGTATGCTGTCTCTTTGTATACGTCTATTGAGGCTAGGTAGCCCATTTAAAAAAAAGATAAAAATGGAAGGTGATTCTTTCAAGGCAAACCATCCAACAAAAAGCTATTAGAACATTTTAAGGTCATTAATTTTAGGAGTATATTGGGATCCCTTTTTCATTAAGTGATAGATTAGCAGGGAATTGGGTGACCCTCTAATTGTGTGGCAACTGCCCTGGCGCTAGCAGTAATACACTCTCCCGACCACATTTTGCCCATTCCCCACCCAATCCCACGATTGGCGATTAATGTGCTTTTTAATATGCAGTGGTAGACAAAGTCGCATGTTAGTGTTCCTTTCAGACAGTTGCCATGTGTTAAAATGTACGTTAACTGGCTAATGGACTTTAGTAAAAGGGGCCCTGTGGTAGAGGGGCATGCAGTGGGAAGGGGTTTTCTTTAAAACACAGGCCAGACATCAGTTCAGGAAAAACAAAATCAGCTTTACTTCGGTCCCAGCTTTTTAAACCTCCACGAGCTAGTTCTCCCAGCCCTTCCTCCAGTCCCAGTTAAAGTTTTTACTTCAAAACTCTTTTTGCATGGCTTGCCTTGGAAGGACTTCTCGTTCCTCAGGCTTCTCTCCTTCCTGCAGCCTGCTGGGTTCTTCACTGCAAGCCACACCCTCCCAGCCCTGAACTGTGGGCTGCAGATTCTCTTAAAGGGAACTGTTGATAATCCCTTTGGAGAGAGACAGGTAATATTCTATAGACCCCATCACAGGCCCTAAATCTCTAATACTATTCTTTAGATTCTGGCATTAACATGCAGACAATTCAACATATATTTTTCTTAAATTTTTATTCATAACTGTCTGATGGGAGAAATTGGTTTCATTTATATCTGTCTTTTTTTTTAAATTAAAATACACCTCTACAACTTCAGTCTTTATGAGAACATCTATCTGGATATTCTAACCTTCCCCATTTTACCAGTATCCTTTGAAAATACTTCAGTCTGAACCATGTACTCCTGAGCAACTGTCAGCTATGCCATATAAACCAATTTAAAAGTTACTCTACATCACAACTGGACAACAATGCAGCAGGGAACACCGTGAAGGGTCCCTCTCACGTGTTAACACATAACAACCTCTTTTCCCTTCAGGTTGATTACTCCAGTACTAGGATGTTTCCAGGATTTAAACCATGAGCTCCAAGATATTCTACACAGCGTTCATCTTTAGTCACCAGTTGCCAGAGTGTAGGAGGCTGGAGAAGTACAGTAACAAAGGTCAGGAACATGTCTGGACAGGCCAGGAAAATGCCAGCCAGGAACAGTACAGAATCAGCAAACAAAATCCCACTCAAGAATCAAAAAACCCATGAAGCTGGAAATAGTAGGGAAGCCTACAGCATCTGGTATATCCAGGTGGTCTCCTTTCCAGGGCCAGCGTTACCCGGCAAGTGTGGCAGGAGGGTGCCGGCGGCAGGCGAGGCGAAGATGAGATGGCGTCGTCGTCCCCCCCTAGAGGTAGGCGGGCTTTTTCAGAGCTCCAATCAGGGACTGAACCAAACCAAAAAGCCAATTAGATTATATGGAGGAAATGCAGGATGTTTGCACACCAAGAAACTAAAAGAGAGCGAGAACCAACAGCACAGTTTATAAAACCAAATTATAACTAATTTTTATTTTGTTATAAACTGCGTTATGGTTCTTGCTTTTTCTTTTTCAACATATATTTTGCATCTGCATTGGGTGCAGAGCTGAACCAGGACATTCATCCACAGAACTCAATATCTTAAAAAAAGAAATCTGATTCTGATCATCTCACTAACAACCAACATTCTCCAGTACCAGTCATATTGTGAACTAATACAAAACCCTACAACAAGAGCACATCTACCATACCATACCATATCAGCACCAACTTCCAAAACTCACATAAGGAGCCCATGTAAAAAAAGATCACTGTAAATACTTCAGTGGGCCCTGGAACATCCATACACCTATTTGAAAAGCTGAACAAGTCAAATTAATACAGTACAGTATAGATCTTTATGTACAAACTCCATGTTAACAGAACATCTGGCCTCAGTCACACACTCAGTACACAGACCCTCACCAAGTACAGAATAAGTAACCACAATCTAAAGTAAAAATAAAATATGTAGACAAAATTTAAACTGAAACCCCAAGAAGCCAGACTCCGCATGCAGTGCAACATCATATAAATAAGAGATGCAGTTACCCCATACTGTGTAAAATATAAAGATAGCACAAATGTCCAGTCAGTAAAATTAAATAAAATTATTTTTTCTACCTTAGTTGTCTGACCATTTTATTCTCTGATCTTGCTGGTCCTGATCTGAGGCTTCTGCTTTCCTGTCTTCTCTTATCTCTCTTTCTGTGGTCTATGGTCCATCTGACATTTCTTATCTCTTCTTTTGTTTTCTTCACTTCCATCAGCCCATTTCCAGTAACCCTCTCCAGTATCGACCCCCTTTCCAGTCCTCCCCTCCTAGTACCCTCCAATGTCAACCGCCTTGCATTCCCACGACTGCCACTGGTGTCCATTCCCTTCCAGTCCCTCTCCTTCCCCACTGTCCAGCCTCTTCTAATCCAAATACCATCCCAAGTATCAGCTCACGTCCACTCTCAGTACCACCCCCCCAGTCAGCTCCCTTTCAGTCACCCTACCCTCTGTCCGTCCCCTTCCAGTAGAAACAGTCACAGGCGTGGATAACACGGAAAGACAGAGTCCTTTATTAAACCAACGGCCGCCCGACACAGGCCGTGTTTCGTACCCTTCGTCAGGCAAAACAACTAAAAACATAAACATATTAAACATCAAAAATGGTAAAGGAACAACAAACCAAGATAAGAGCCATGTTAAAACAACACAATCCCCCTTATCGGCCTACTCCAGTCCTAGCCCCCTATCAGCCCATTACCAGTCCTAACCCCCCCCCCAATAACTCCATTTCCAGTCCTAGCCTCCAATCAGCCCATTTCCTGTCCTAGCCCCCCCTAATCAGCACATTTCCAGGCCTAACCCCACCAATCAGCCCATTACTAGTCCTAGCCCCCCCTCCCGATCAGCCCATTTCCAGTCCTAACCCCCATCCCGATCAGCCCATTTCCAGTTCTAACCCCCCCATCAGCCCATTTCCAATCCTAGCCCCCTCCCGATCAGCCCATTTCCAGTCCTAAACCTCCCCCCATCAACCCATTTCAGTGCTACCCCCCTCCTCCCAGCCCAGCCCAGCCTTCAAAGGGAAAATAACAAAAAAAAAAACAACAATTGGAGGCATGGAAGCAGCAGAATAAAGTGCCCTGCGGTACCCCCGCCTCCCCGGCAGAGCTCTCCTTTCAGCGCCGCGAAGGGAGAGTTTCCCTTTCTCGTAGCTCTGTTATTTGACACCGCTGTCGCTGATGGGAAACAGGCATTTCCTGTTTTCCATCAGCACTGGCGGGCTCAAATAGAGCCATGAGAAAGGGAAACTCTCCTTTCGCGGTGCTGAACGGAGAGCTCTGCCGGGGAGGCAGGGGTCTGCAGGGCACTTTATTCTGCTGCTGTTGCGGTGGCAGCGGCTCCGATCATTGTTTTTTTTGTTGGCCAAGTGAGGCGGTCTTTTTGGTGGCAATTTTTGCCACCCCCAAAAAGTTGCCGCCCGAGGCCACCGCCTCACTCGGCCTCATTATAGAGCCGCCCCTTGTGACCAAGGCCAGGTGTTATGTTAACATGGAGTTTGTACGTAGGGATTTGTACTGTAGTAATTTGGCTTGTACAGCTTTTCAAATAGGTGTATAGACGTTTTGGGACCCATTGCAGTATTTATAGTACTGCTTTTTTCTGGGTAGGCCCCTTACTGTATGAGTTTTGGAAGTGTATGCTGGTATGGTATGGTAAATTTTACTTTGTAGATTTTCAGTGACTTTTGCAATGTTTTATATTAGTTCACAATATGCTTGGTACTGGAGAATGTATGTTGTTAGTGAGATGACCAGAAGCAGATTTTATTATTTTTTTTGGACTATCATAGCCTGTTTGTTAGATGCTAAGTATTTACTGTTAAGTATTTTTATTTTGGTTATGCATTTGCTTTTTTGCTGCAATTTTCTTACAACACTGGATTTGAAGGAGAAATACTAATATCGCTTGAAAAAAAGAGTTCACCAAGCAGTTTAGGGAAAAAGGAGGGTAGGGTGCAGCCAAGGTTAATAATAATGAGGGAGGGGCACCGATTTATAGGCTGCAGGGGGGCGCTAGAAACCTTAGCACCGGCCCTGCTCCTTTCCAAGTACTAATCAGACCTGATCATAAACCAGAGATACTCAAATCCAGTCCTGGAGGGCCGCAAACCAGTCAGGTTTTCAGGATATCCCTAAAGAATATTCATGAGATATATTTGCATGCACTGCCTCCATTGTATTTTAATCTATCTCATGCATATTCATTAGGGATATCCCGAAAACCTGACCGGCTTGCGGCCCTCCAGGACTGGATTTGAGTACCTCTGTCAAACTATTAGGCCTACTCAGAATTGTATGGCCATAGGCCAGTGGTTCTCAACCCAGTCCCTCTGGGACCCCCTAGTCCAGTTGGGTTTTCAGGTTATCCACAATGAATATGCATGAGACAGATCTGCATACAATGGAAGCAGTATATGCAGATCTATCTCATGCATATTCATTGTGGATATTCAGAAAAATTGACTGGCTGTAGATATCCTGAAAACCTGACTGGCCTGGGGTCCTAGAGGATTGGGATGAGAACCACTGCCATAGGCTAAGTAAATGTTGGAAACAGAGGGCAAACAGAAGTAGCGGCAGATCCAGGAACTCTAACAAAAGACTTTTCAAATGTCAAGGCAAGATGGGAGCTCTCATGTTTATCATTCATTTTTTTTTATTTCCTTTTGCATCTAATACAACATCTACAGAAAATATGTAAGTCAAAAGCATGGAGAGTGGCAGGAATCTTTAACATTTGTCAGCCATATAGGTATTAAGAGTGCTCCACCTACAAATTTTGGCTGTAAAAATCTGGGAGGTATTGGATTCTTTTGAGGGCCAAAATGAACAAGTCATATCCAAATCTGAATAGTACAGTTCAATACGGTCCATCAAGACCCAAGCATGTCTCATGTGGATGCCCCAGAGTAATTGTACAAATTTGCCAATTTGCCTATTAAACTTCAAAACTGCTCTCAAGACAATGTGGAAGGGATCCACTGATAATGAGGAACAATTTATTTATTTATTTAGCTATATTCATATCCCGCTTTTCACCAGGTCAAAGCGGTCAATTGGGGGATACATTTAACACGAGGGGATATGAGACACATACGCTAATACTTACAGGGAACATGGGCAATGGAGGGTTAAGTGGCTTGCCCAAGACCACAAGGAGTGCCTATAGGACTAGAAATCCCAGTTCCTCCGGCCTGAGATTGCTGTCCCCAGGTGGGACTTGAACTCCCGGCCCTCCGGTCTGAAGTACCTTGTCCTAACCACTAGACCACTCCTCCCTCATAGATCTTGGACTAGAAAGTGAGCATGCAGGATAACCAGGATATAAGCAGTGCAACATCATTCCTATAGCTATCAGGCTAAGAAATCACCAATATCTTTGCTGTAGAGGTGCAAGATTAATATGTCTGGGCAGGTTGATCCATTCATTGTTTTCTGGATGTGGTATACAGTCATACCTCGGTTTTCATGATTAATCCGTTCGAAAAAGTCGGACTAAAACCGAAACGTATGAAAACTGAAGCAATATTTCCCATAAGAAATAATGTAAATCCAATTAATCCGTTCCAGACACCCAAAAATATTCACAAAAAATACATTTTATAGAGAATAACTATATTTTTACATACAGAAAACAATGAGAAATAAATATAAATGACTAATGAAATGGATAAATGAACAAGCTAAGTACAGTACTGTACAGTACAGTATGTTAACATCTGGCCTTAGCCACCCCTGACAAGCTGCTGTGCCCAGCTCTCTTCGGAATCACATTGAATTCAGTCCATTAAAATACCTTTACATTATCTGCTCAATGCTTCAGAATGGCAGAAAATCTTAATGATATAGCTTCAGACGTACCCTGCAAGAGAAAGAACTGCCTCCCACATTCATGCAACATCTTCTGCTTACATTGACAGCTTTTCTTCCCTGCTACCGGGACAAAATCTCAGTCAAAAGACGTTGAAAACCGAAGCAATGCATGAAAACCGGGACAAAATCTCAGTCAGAAAAGACGTTGAAAACCGAAGCGTATGAAAACCGGGGCAAATGAAAACCGAGGTTTGACTGTAGATCAGAGTGAACAAGTAAGAAGCAAATTGCTGACTTGATATCTGCCTTGCATCCAGAAGCAGGGTGGCAAGAAAAACACAATGGAAAATATAAAGGATCTTCATTGATGTCTAAATGCTCATACCCTACACAACTATGTCTCGCCACCAGATTTTGTCAGGGGTGTAGGAACCTAAAATAAAATGCAGTATAAAAATTAAAAATAAACCCAGAAGATATATATTTTTTAAAACAAATGTTAAAGAACAAATAAACATATGATGAAGGCTGGTGCTGAAATACAGCTGTTTAGAGTAGGAGCATCTAGACTTCAAGAAAGATCCTTTACATCCTCCATTGTGTTTTTCTTACCACCTTGCGTCTGGATTTTTTTCTGACTTTGCATGTATCTGTGCCTCCCTTGGACTGCGTTGATATCTGCCTTGGTGATAGCACTGGTACCACTGTACTTAAGGCAGTCTGCTGTGCTATCAAAGGAAGCACACTGCACCATTCACAACTCATTAAGTATGATGTCATTAACAGAAAACCAACTAAATATGAAAGATTGTGGACAAGCCTCTATTTTCCAGGTTCTTTTTTGGGCACCACAGCCAAGGGAGTAATAATCATTGGTGCAAAAGGTTTAGACAAAAAGGGGCTAGCAATGTAGGCCAGTTCCTTACTTTAGCTCCAATCTCACTAGTGAAAACGTGATGCAGACCTAGCACCGATGGAGGTGTCTCACAGATGGTGCCGATATATGAGCTCCTAAAAAGCCATTCCGAAACCCTGATAACAGAATGGCTGTTACTCTTTGATTAGGTCATACAGTACAGCTAAGTTGTCTACCATTTTTGTTCAATTGATGGGCAAAGGAGCCACAAGACAAACATCCTAACTTACTCCCATTGCCTATGATGTAGATGTATTCAGGAGAGGAGTTTGGATAGGGCGGGTGGAATTGTGATTTATGTAAATATTTTAGAAAATACACACATATGCGCATACTTTACACACTCCCGAGCAATGCTCACAATCTAGGCAGCATTGCTGAATCTAGGCAGCATTGCTGAAAGACTTGTGCTAGTATTTGGCTAGTAAAGTCATGCGCCTTTATAAAATAGGCTAAAGATATGTGCCTTCTCCACCTCCAAATCTAGGCACTCTGCTCTAAAATTACTCAAGTAATTTTATAAAGACTTTTACATGCATATCTGACAACATAAGTATGTAAAAGTCCTTTTATAAAATACCGACCAGATGAACGTACACACCTTGACATGAAAACGTATACTTTTCCGGAAGATGTAGCCAAGGATATGGTCTGGGCAGAGCGAGGACAGAATTCACATGTAGGTATGTTGATTATGAAATACCTTAACCTATGCGGGTACTTGGGAACTTTATGCACATTTTACATCTGCTCTCAAACAGTATAAATATTTGTATCTGCATTTAAGGTATGATCTCTGCTTCTTAACTCTAGTATTTATTATTATTATACATTTATAGAGCGTTACACAGCGTACGCAGCACTGCACAAACACAGAAAAGAAAACCCTGCTCATTAGAGCTTACAATCTAATCAAGACAAACAGACCAAGGAAGAAAAGAGGATAGAACAGGGAAGGGAGACAAAATGACAAAGGAGACACAAGGAATGGGGATCAGGGACCAAAGGCAGTCTTAAAGAGGTGAGCCTTTAGCAAAGATTTGAAGAGGGGGAGTGATGAAGCCTGATGAACAGCATCAGGAAGAAAGTTCCATGTGTAAGGAGCTGCAAGGTGAAAGGACCAAAGTCTAGAGTTAGCAGAAGAGGAAAAGGGCAGGGAAAGGAGCAAGTTAGAAGAACAAAATTCACAAGGAGGAGAGTAGAGAGAGAGGGTGGAGCAGCAGAATGAATGCATTTAAAAGTTAAAAGGAGAAGCTTGAATTGGATACGGTAATGGAAGGGAAGCCAATTAAATGATTTGAGAAGAGGGGTTATTATTATTCTTGTAAAGTGAGGCCGGCAAAAGATGAGATGCACAGCAGAGTTTTGAACTGATTTAAGGGGAAAGAGATGACTCAGAGGGGGGCCTGTAAGAAGGAGATTGCAATAGTCAAGGCAAGAGGTAATCAAAGAGTTGACAAGCATTCGTGTGGTATTAAAAGAGAGGAAGGGATGGATTTTATAGATATTATAGATAAAGAAACAACAGTTTTTTTTGCAAACTGTTGTATATCAGCAGAGAAGGAAAGAGAGAATCAAAGATAACACCAAAGTTAGGGGCAGAGGAAAGATGGTGGAGAATTGAATTTTCAACAGAGATGGAAAAAGGAGGAAGGGGAGAGGAGGGTTTGGGTGGAAAGATAAGCAGCTCAGTTTTGTTCATATTGGGCCCGATATTTAACTGGGCAAGGCTAAGTGCCGTAGCTGCTTAGCCCTTCCCGCTGACCCCCAAACCCCGGATATTCACTTCCATGACAAAGGAAGTGAATATCCGGGTCTGGCCACGCTGCCCGGAAGCCACTGAGGCTAACCATGCAACATCAATATTGGATGCTGCATGATTAGCCTCGGCGCCTATCTTATAGGCACTGAGCGCTAACCTGCAGCTTCCAAAATTGGTGCTGCATAGTTAGTGCTGGTCCCCGTCTCTGTTCTGGAACACCCTCAACACGCCCAATGCTAGCCGGCTAGCATAGGATGCGTAGAGGACTTACTTAGGGATATTCAATGGCACTACCCATATATGTGCCGTCGAATATCCGGTTAGCAGGCATTTACATGGTTAACTGACTGTTATCTTTGTAAATACCTTCTGAATATCAGGTCCATTAAGTTTAAGATGTCAGTAAGACATCCAAGTGGCAATATCAGAGAGACAGGAAGAAATACAGGCATGCAATGCCTGGAAGATAACAGGTGCAGACAGATAGATTTGAGAATCATCAGCATAGAAGTGGTATTGAAAATCAATTGCAGAGATGAGAGAACCAAGGGAAAGGGTGTAGAGTGAAAAGAACTGAGGGCCCAAAACAGACCCTTGGGGAATACCAACTGAGAGAGGAATCAGGGAAGAATAAGAACCATTTGAATAAACACTAAAAGAGCATCATGAGAGATAGGAAGAGCCACTGAATCCAAGTGAAGATAGGGTATCAAGTAGAAGGCGATGATCGGCAGTGTCAAATAATGCAGAAAGGTCAAGAAGGATAAGGACCAAGTAAAGAGCCTTAGATTTGGCCAGAAACAAGTCACTGGAGACTTTGGCAAGAGCTGTTTCAGTAGAATGTTAGTGGTGAAAGCCAGACCCAAGAAATTCCAAAATGTAGGGCTGGTACCTGTTCAGAAAGGAATGCCTGAACTACTAGCATGGCTTCCTTTTACAAGATGGGGCCTGCTCCGAAACAAAGCCTGAATCATTGGGGGGGGGGGGGGGCTGCTCTGAACCAAAGATTGAATTAAGCAAGATGGATTCCTGTTTTGTTATAACTCAGCATTAAAACTTGCCGATCAAGCAATTGTGCCAGTTTATGATACTTCACAGTAGAAGTATTTTTCCAGCTGAATACGTGCAGAAGAACATTGCTGAGACCTTCACTGTGCTAGCATTTGCAACAATGTATTGATTTGCACACCAGAAGCCTTTGCACTATCGACCTTTGTTTGCCGAAGGACCACCAATTAGCTGTTACTGGATTTGCTGAAGATGACATACAAGTTTTGAGACCAACCAATCACCATGCCATCAGGAAAAAGAATTATACACGCTGAACACGGGAAGTCAGAGGGAGACAGAGAAGCGAACAGAACACAGACAGACATAGCCCAAAAGAATACACATCTGCAGCACTCTGAAACATGGACGGAGGCTGGCAGAACACCTGGGAATTCTAACTTCTGATACAGACTGTTTGCCTGCCTCTCTCTCTCTGGCTGGAAAGTCAGATAGTGTTCAAGAGTAAAACCTCGGGACGGAGTGAATTTCTTTTACAGACCAGCAGCTCAGTGTGTGACCATGCAGTTCATCTCAGCTGACATTGGACCTCTGCCATACTTTGACTTCGTGCCGTGCCAGACCCAGCCACGAGTATTCTGGCGAGAGCTAATGTACAGGTCTTTAATTTTCCCTGAGGTTAGGGCTAGCTTAGACAGACGGATAATTTAATGTATGTCTGAGTGCAGAGTGAATCAGTGACACTGGTTCCTAAAACAGAGATTAGTTCTCTTAGTGATTGTATCATAGGGCTGAATAACATACTACCTCAGAAAACTAATTTATGCTAATATTTTCACTATTTTTGCACAGGGTTGGTTCTTGTCTTATCACGTGGTTTGTTTGCCAGGTAGTCCTATGGAATCCTGGGAAAAGGAAGATAGCAGTTTTTCCCTAGACAGACCGAGTATTTATACACATTTATTTATCTGCTACTGACAATATCTCCTACAAAAAGAGCATGAGAAGGTAGAAAATCAAGGCAGTGGTAAAGGAAAATGCGTTCAAGAAGCTTAGAAACAAAGGGAAGAAAGGAGATTGGATGACCATTAGAAGGGGCGTTAGGATCAAGAGAAGATTTCTTGAGCAGGGGAGTAACCACAGCATGCTTTAAAGCATTAGGGACAGTAGCAGTGGAGAGAGAGGTTAAGAACATGAAAAATAGAGCAGATAACGACAGAGGAAATGGAGACAAGGATGTGGGAGGGGACGGGATCAGAAGAACAGGTAGTAAGATTGGCTAAGGAGAGGGGAGACATTTCTTCATCCAAGATCAAAGGAAATGATGGACTGGTAGGCAGAGTCGAAGGGAAAAGTTGGTATTGTGGGTAAAGAGGAAGAGAGGAAGATAAGGAAGGAAGTTGAAGAGAAATCTTATGTATTTTGTTGTGGAAGAATTCTGTAAGAGATTGGGCAGAGAGAGAGAGGTATAGAAGGGGGGGGGGCTTAAGAAGAGAATTAAATGTAGAAAAAAGATGAAGGGGACTGGAAGAAAGAGACTCAGTCAAGTGAACATAGTAGTTTTGCTTAGCGAGAGCTAAAGCAGACTGGAAGGAGTTGAGCATGAATTTGAAATGTAACAAATCGGAAAGAAGTCAAGATTTTAACCAGATACGTTCAGCAGAGCAGGTACAAGAGCATAGAAAGATGCAAGTGGAGGACAACCAAGAGGTGAAGAGCATCTGACAGAGCGGGAGATAGGTGGGGCAAGAGAGTCATGAGCAGTGGAAAGTGCGGTATTGTAGAAACCAATAGCTTCATCAACAGATATTGAAGACAGGGTAGAACAATGACAAGCAGAGACCACAGAGGAGAGAGTTAAAGGATCAATAGAATGAAGGTTCCTGAAAAAGCATGAGTAAGCATAGCGTGATTGAAGTGGGGAGTGATGAAGGGACAAACATAGGAGGGAATGATCAGATAAAGGAAGAATTAAGATAATAAAGCTGGGGATTAAACAGTTAGAGAAGACAACCAAATCAATACAATGACCAAGGTGATGAGTAAGGGCCAAGGAAGAGAGTTGAAGATTAAAAGAAGAGGTGATGGAAAGGAGCTTAGAAACATATGGATTGGACAGGTCATCAACATGAATACTGAAATCACCAAGGATAATTAATGTAGAGGAAGAGTCAAAGAATTGAGAAAGCCAAGAGTCAAAATCAGATAGAAGGGAGGCCATTGATTTAGCAGGGGGTCTGTAAATGACAGCTATTTGAAGAGATAAGGGATAAAAAATGTGGATAGAGTGGACCTCAAGAGGAAATGATATGTGACACAGGAAGAAGACGTGGTTGGATCTGACAAGATGGAGAAAGCAAAACTCCAACACCACCACCGAGGCTGAAGTGATGGGGAGTGTGGGAAAAATGGAACCTGCCATAGCAGAGTGCAGCGATAGAGGCGGTAGGTATCTTCTGGAAGGAGCCAAGTTTCTGTGAGAGTAAGAAGGTTGAATGAATTGAAAATAAAAGGTCGTGAGTATAAGAAATTTTATTTGAGATTGAATAAAACACACACAAGCCACAAAAAAAGGAAGAGAGGAAGGGGAGAGGAGAGGAATATAGATGAGATTAAGATGGGAAAGAGCAAGCCTAGGTGGGGCCAGGATTAGGATTAATGTCTCCGGAAGAGAGAATGAGAAGTGATGAGAGCACAGGGCTTTCTCATATGTGGCGCCAACACTGTGGAACCAACTCCCACCAGAACTACGAGCTAGCAATGACCTTCTAGACTTCAGAAAGAAACTCAAAACGCACATTTTCCAATCACATTTCAACCTGAACTAAACCCACAGATGGAGCAGCCCCTGACCACTGTGTCCAAGAAGATTATCCTGTATATATGTATTTATGTATATCTGTAAATGAACTCCCCCATAGCTAAGAAGTGTTAACTCTGTATGATGTGCTTTTCTGACAATCTGTATGTAAGCAAAATTTGTACCTACCTTGATTCGACAGTCCAAGAAGATTATCCTGTATATATGTATTTATGTATATATGTAAATGAACTCCCCCATAGCTAAGAAGTGTTAACTCTGTATGATGTGCTTTTCTGACAATCTGTATGTAAACAAAATTTGTACCTGCCTTGATTCGGCAGTTTCACAATAGTAATCCTACCCGCTTCTGATCGCTGGAAGGAGCGGGCTACAAATGCTTGCTAAATAAATAAAAAAATAAAATAGTGATAGGTGATAATGCAACAAAATAGAGAGAGAAAAGCAAGAAGTAGACACAGCTCACCATGGGCAACAGGACATGGGTGTCCCAAGCTTAGAAAGAAACAACAGCCAGCAGCAAGAAACTAGAGCACTGTGCCACTTGAGCTAGTGCTGCAGGCCCGTACACAGAGGTCAAAAATATGTCCACAATACAGGACTAGCCTGACGACTGTAGAATATACAATGATTTTGGGAAAACTTTAAATCTTAAAATCAGTAAACGGAAAGGTAAAGAGTACAAAGGAATGGATTAGGAAGGAATCAGTGAGAGAAGTGAAATTAGCAAGCAGACAAAACAAACAGAAGCGCCAGAATGGTATACACAGACATAATGGAAGGAGCCATAGGACAGAGAACCCACAGCGGCAGACATGTAGGGATAGCACAGTTACTTACCTGTAACAGGTGATCTCTGGGAACAGCAGGAATAAGTCTTCACATATGGGTATCGTCTGTACCGACGGAGCCTGCGCGGGAACGCTCCCCAGGGTCCAATAGGAAAGCTTTTGGGAGCATCCCACAGCGCCTGCGTGCTGCCTTCCCGCCTTTCCCAACCGCCTCTCTCCAGTTCGAGTTTTAAAGCTGAGACAAAGAGAGAGAGGGAAGGAAAGATAGATAGAGAGATACAACTCCTAGGGGAGGTGGGTGGGTTGTGAAGACTTATTCTTGCTGTTCCCAGAGATCACCTATTACAGGTAAGTAACTGTGCTATCTCCAGGAACAAGCAGGAATGAGTCTTCACATATGGGGACTCCCTAGCTGCAGATGCCAGGGAGAGACCCCAGAGTTGTGTGTCCCTGAAAAGGGCTCCACCTCCCCCCATGGATCTCTGGCATACAACCAGGGTAGGTGGGTAGGAGTTGATTAGGAATGGAACAGGTGTTTGAGAACAGCCTGACCAAACGAGGCATCCCGGCGGGAGTCCTTGTCCAAACAGTAATGGGCTGTGAAGGTATGAATCGAGGCCCAGGTGGCTGCTCGACAGATTTGGTCGATGGACACAGAGTTCAGATGAGCCATTGAGGCTGCCATGGCCCTCACATTGTGAGCTGTGACATGGCCTTCCAGAGAAAGGTTCCTACTCTGGTAGGCGAAAGAAATACACTGAGCAATCCAGTTGGACAGTGTTCTTTTAGAAACTGGAAGTCCTAAATGGGAAGGATCAAAAGCAACAAAGAGTTGAGAAGACTTTCTATGTTGCTGTGTCCTTTGTAAGTAAAAGGCGAGAGCTCTTTTACAATCCAAAGTATGAAGATTCCTCTCTGCACTTGATGCATGAGGTCCTGGAAAAAAGACAGGTAAGTATACCTCTTGGTTCAGATGAAAAGGCGAGACCACTTTGGGCATAAAGTGTGGATTGGTCCTGAGGACTACCTTATCATGATGGAACCTTGTATAAGGAGGGTTGGCCACCAAGGCTTGCAACTCACTGATGTGACGTGCTGAGGTGACTGCAATGAGAAAGATAACCTTCCAAGAAAGAAATTTCAAGGAGGTGGTGGCTAAAGGTTCAAAGGGTGGCTTCATAAGCTGGCCAAGAACCAGATTTAAGTCCCATGCCACTGGAGGTGGTCTAATGGGAGGTTTAGTTAAAAGAAGGCCTCTCATGAATCTTGCTATAAGAGGATGAGAGGAAACAGGCTGTCCATTGAGAGGCTTGAGGGACGCTGCAATAGCACTCAAATGGACTCTTACCGAATTCGTTTTGAGGCCTGCATGTGAAAGATGCAGAAGATACTCTAGTAAAGAATTCACAGGTATTGTTAGAGGGTTAAGACCCTTCTCAGACCAAATGGTAAATCTTTTCCATTTGAAAGCATAGGAACGTCTAGTGGAAGGCTTTCTAGAAGCATGAATAATATCTCTGACTTGCTGAGAAAGATGGAAACCTTGAATGTCTAGGCCTTCAGCAACCAGGCCCTGAGATGGAGAGACTGGGGGTTTGGGTGCCACAACGTTCCGTCTTCCTGGGAGAGAAGATCTGGAGCAGAGCCCAACTCCAGGGATGGAGCTTGAGAGAGATGCAGAAGTAGAGGGTACCACACTTGGCGTGGCCAATGTGGTGCTATGAGGATCATAGACCCTCAGTCTCTCTGAAGCTTGAACAGTGTTTTGGGAATTAGGGGAATGGGTAGAAAGGCATAAAGGAAGTCTTGACCCCAGTGAAGGAGGAAGGCATCCTTGGCCTGAACTCCCTGACACAGAATCCTGGAACAGAACCGGGGAAGTTTGGCATTCCATGGACTTGCAAACAGGTCTATGTCCGGGGTTCCCCAAATTTGAAAAATCCTGGCTATCTGGTCCCTGTGGAGGGACCATTCGTGTGGAAGCAGAACTCAACTGAGTTTGTCTGCCCAAGAGTTTTGAACGCCTGGAAGATATACTGCCATAAGATGAATTTGATGCTCCCTGGTGAAGGCCCACAGTCACAAAGCTTCGTTGAAAAGCGACAGAGAGCCAGTCCCCCCCTGCTTGTTTACATAGAACATGGCTACTTGATTGTCCGTGTGGATGAGGACTGTCTTGTAGCTGAGCAGGGAGTGGAACACTCTGAGAGCTAAGAAAATTGCTCTGAGTTCCAAGAGATTTATGTGTAGTGAAGTCTCCTGTGGAGACCAGATGCCCTGGGTGGAGAGATCTTGCAGATGAGCTCCCCAACCCATTGGAGAGGCATCTGTTGTAAGGGTTGCTTGTGGAAGTGACTGTTGAAAAGGGGACCCCAGCAACAGGTTTTGAGAGGACTTCCACCACTGGAGAGACCAAAAAAGGCGACTGGAGTTTGTTATTTTGTCTGACAGGCAACCTGATGCCTGAGTCCATTGGGTGGACAAAGTCCATTGAGCTGCCCTCATGTGAAGGCGAGCATATGGAACCACATGCACAGTGGATGCCATGTGGCCTAAGAGTTGCAACATTTCTCGAGCAGTTAAAAGGGGCTTTAACTGTATTTGGGAGGCTAACTGCACCAAGCGTAGACAACAGGCCTGAGGAAGATAGGCCCTTGCAGTTGTGGTATCCAACAAAGCCCCTATGAACTCGAGGGACTGAGTAGGGGTGAGACTGGATTTTGGGATGTTTATTACTAGTCCCAAATACTGAAGGACACGCATTGTGCAGATTAGACAAGTCTTGGCCTCTGCATGAGATGGAGCTCGAATGAGCCAGTCGTCCAGATATGGGAAGACAAATATTCCTAGAGTGCGTAGAAATGTAGCTACTACTGCCATGCATTTCGTGAACACCCTTGGTGCAGAGGCCAGACCAAAAGGAAGCACCCTGTACTGGTAGTGCTTTCCTTGAAAAAGGAACCGAAGGAACCTTCTGTGAGTTGGATGGATGAGGACATGGGTGTACGCATCCTTGAGATCTAGAGAACAAAGCCAGTCCTGACTCTGAAGGTATGGAAGCAGAGCACCTAGAGAAATCATTTTGAATTTCTCCTTGAACAGAAATGTGTTCAATTCTTTGAGATCTAAGATGGGTCTGTAGCCCCCTGTTTTCTTTGGAATAAGAAAATAAGGGGAGTAGAACCCCTGTGCCTTGTTGAAGAAGAGGTACTTCTTCTATTGCCCCTTGGGCAAGAAGGATGGCAATCTCCTGACCTAGAAGGTTGAGGAGAGATGTTGGAGAATTGAACTGTTTCACCATGGTGTGGGGGGGAAGGCTTAAGAAATGAAGCCTGTACCCTTCCCTTATGATGGAGAGTGTCCATTGCTCTGCTGTGATTTGCTCCCATCTGGGAGTAAAGTAAGTCAACCTTCCTGGGATGGTAAGGGGCTCTGACCCTTCCAGAGCTAGAAAGGTTAAGTTCTCTAGTAGCGAGTCAAAGGCCCTGAGGAGGCTGAGGCTGCTGGGCCGTAGAAGGTCTAGCTGCCTTTGATTTGGCCTGTTTAGGTGGTTGCTGACGCTTTGCAGCAAAATGACCTGCAGAAGATGCCTGCTGACCATAAGCAGGATAGTATCTTCCATTTTTGGAAAAAGATGTCTTTTTAAACAATCTTTTCTTAACAGGAGCAGAGGTAGACTTTGAAAGTCGATCCAAAGCAGAGTTTTCAGCATCCATCTGAGTGGCATTTGCTTGCCAATCCTTACCAAAAAGGTTTTCACCTGTACAAGGGAGATTTCCCAATTGATCTTGGACCCAGAGCTCCAAATCAGAAGCCGGTAGACAAGTAATTCTGCGTGCCCCTATGGCAATAGCCGAAGCTCTGCTTACACACTCAAAAGAGTCAAAGACTGCACGGTTGGAAAATTTGGAGACATCTTGGGCATGCTTGAGTCAAGTGAGAAACTCCTCTCTTTTATCCTCTGAAATGAAAGGGGTAAAGTCTGCAGATGATCTGTGACTTCTTTTAGAAACATTCCTATATAGAGACTATAGGAATTGATCCTAGCAGCTAGCATAGCAGCTTGGAAAACCCTTCGGCCAAAAGCATCCAGGGTCCTGCATTCACGCCCTGGAGGATTAGATGAGTGTCTTTTTGCACTCTTTATCTTCTTCATGGCAGACTCTACCACAATAGAATGGTGAGGAAGCTGAGTCTTGTGGAAGCCAGGACAAGGAGGGACACGATACATGGTGTCTAACCTGCGAGAATGAGGAGAAATGGTGAGAGGTGTCTCCCACATCCTCAACATGAGATCATACAGAATCTCATGAACAGGTAAAGTAGCTGCCTCCTTAGGAGTTTTAGGATATTGTAAAATATCCAACTCCTTGGCTCTGGGTTCTGACTCAGGGGCCACCGTGATAGAGAGGCCCCTAGCCACTTCCCTAACAAAGTCTTGAAAAGACAAGTCTTCTGGCGGAGACATTCTTCGTTTAGGTGAAGAAGACTCCTGAGGAAGAAGTATCGATGCTTCTACAGAACCCTCAGACTCATCAGAGTCCTCAGAGGAATCCAAGTATCGCCTGTCTGGATGCTCCTGTAAAGCCCGATAACCGTATCGAGTGGGATCAACATCGGGAGTAATCGGTACCGGTTCGGTACCTATGGGCATCATAGGACAGGGTACCGTTGCAGTCGACACCGAAGCCGATGTCGATGCCATCGGTACCGGTACCGGGAGCGATGCCGGTACCGGAGCCAGTACCAGCAATGGGGATTGTTGCGGTACCGGAGGCGTCACAGCCTGTATGAAAGCCGTTAAGGTGCGCTGCATGGTCAGAATCTTCTGATCCATCGACGCCACCAGAGTCTGGATGTCGGTACCAGTGGGAGCCACCGGTACCCCAGAACACGGCAACAGGTGATCTGTCGAGGCCGAGCCATCGATGTCAACCTGTGACCCCATAGATAATGCTTTAGAAGCTGGAGCTTCCCGCTGGGGTAATTTTGCCGGTGCGGAATCCTCGAGGGCAAGCCCGGAGGCATCTCGATGCTTAGAGGGAGATCTACCCTTCGAGGACCGACCAGATTTATGCTTGGTTACCTGAGATCCATGGGAGGGAGAGGAGGCCCTGGAAGACGTCAATGCTACCAAAGCTGCATCAGAGGGAAACAGGGTACTGAGCTTGGCTGCTCGGTTCTGCCGACCTCTCTTAGACATCATGGTACAGGCCACACAATCAGTGATGGAATGGTCAGGTCCCAAACACTTTAGACACCAGTCATGGGTGTCGGTGACAGAAATAGTACCGCCACATTTTGTGCATTTTTTAAACCCAGAAGCGGGCTTCTCCATGAGGAAAATATTTTTAGGCCTAGGGCCCAAAAACTGAAAATGCACAGTAGAAATAAAGTGTTTTTTTTTTTTGAAAGAAAGAAAAGAAAGACCGGCGGTACCGGTCCGACGTCGAAGAAGGCAGACACGACACAAAAGAATAAAGAAAAATAAAGAACTTCTTCTGCGGTGACAGGAACACGACCTGCTGGCTCCGTGGAAAAGAAGAACTGGAGAGAGGCGGTTGGGAAAGGCGGGAAGGCAGCATGCAGGCGCTGTGGGATGCTCCCAAAAGCTTTCCTATTGGACGCTGGGGAGCGTTCCCGCGCAGGCTCCGTCGGTACCGACGATACCCTTATGTGAAGACTCATTCCTGCTTGTTCCTGGAGATTCAGAGTTACAGAGTTACAAACACCGGCTATAATACAAAGCAGTAACAAACCGCTCACAATTAACAAAAACAGGAATGGTAACTCAGATGTGGCTGTGCCTAAGGGCCACGACAAAGGGCCCTCTGGAGAGGCCCTCAGGCATGGGTGCACCTAACGGCACTGTCTAATATACTTTAAATGTCAGCAGGCAAGAGGAGCAGGTAGGGAGGCCCCCCATGCCAATGTCAGCAAGCGCTGTAGGAGGAGCAGTCAGGGAATCCCTCCCCCTCAGTCAGTAACAGGGCTAGCAGGATTCCAAGGCCCATGGCACTGCCTAATACAAAATAATGTCTAAGCGGCACCATGTTATAAAAGTACCCTCTTAGTGTACATGAACAGTGACACATAAGGCACAATAGGTGTAAAACCTCCATAGCAACTTCCATGCAATTAACGTGGGACAATGGTCATTGCCACGTGTTCATGGCATGGAAAGTATTTAACTACACCCAGAGGTGATTCCGAGTAAGAAAAATAACCAGCAATTAGGAAATTGCTAGTTTATTAATACTCAGTTGGGATAAAAACACAGATAGAAAACACATTAACCAACTTTCTTGTACTTAAGCTTTGACTTATTAAACAAAATTTGGAATGTAAGATCTAAAACCAGAAAATGCTTTGATATTATATGAGCCACAAAACTATTAAAACCAATCATTCTAAAACTCCTAATTAAGACGATGGTTACAGGAGTTCTGAGCAATTTATCAATTAAAATAATCTATAAATACTTTAAAATTGATTACATTCATTGCAAAAATATCTTTAGAGCATTCATTTACTAACTGAGCAGCACATTATTATTATTTTTTTACCGCTAATATAGTAGAAAAGCAGAATAATGTTGTTAGTTGAAAATGAAATATAGTTTCAAAACCTACAAAGGTTATCCCTTCTGGAGCCTAGATGTCAAATAGGTAAAGGAAGTTATGAAGTAGATAATTTTTAGGGATGCACATTTGTTAGTGAGCATTTGGTTCATTACCGCACCTTAAAAAATTTACTGCATACTAAATTGATTCAAGACTTGCTAACCTATGAAGTAACACGTTAAGTCAATTACCATGCATTAAAAAGTGCAAATGTATATTACATTTTTTAATTGAATGTCTGAAACAAAGGCACAAAATTTGGGATGAAAGTTAAACAGAACAGAACATTTTTGGTCTGTGTACATTTTAGCTTATTTTTATTTACTGTTTTAAAATAGCACCAAGGGCGGCCCAAGGGGGGTGCGGGGCATCATTTGCATAAATATTTGCATAATGTTACCATACACTAACTTTTAGTAAACATGCCCCTTAATGAGCGTATGGATAAAGAAAGACTAAAAGATTTCTACATTACTATAATCCAGTGCCAACCGCCAGGCACATTAGGAACTACTACAAACACTGCCCATTTAGAACCAATAGCAAACCCAGTCAGCCCATAACAGCACTACCAGGACTCATAAAGCGCCAGACCCTACCTATCAAAAGGCAACACTGCAAATATTAAACCAATACATTTCAGAGAACAATAATACATGACCTACTGGGAAAAGAGAACAAGTGGCAATGTCAAATAGGAATTACATAAACAGAATACTTCAGCTCAGTTACTCATGCAGAACATAGACCATCACCAAACAAGGAATCACAATTTAGAAACAGGAAGACAATATTTAAACTGGGAACCCCAAAAGTCAAACTTGGAATGTACAACAACACTGTACAAATAAAACTATAAATTAACTTCCTCTTGTACTAAATAAAGCACAGATGTTAACGATTCACATTTCCCAGAGCTGACATATTCAAGTTAATAAATTCAGCGGCAGAATCAAGTGTCTCCCGCGGGGCCCCCGCCTGCCCAACAGAGCCCTCCCTCTATCACTCTCCTCGGCGCAGCTTTCAGAGCCACGAAGGGAGGGTTGGTTTCCCTCTCGGGGCTCTGTTAAGCCCACTGGGGCTGATGGGAACAGGCATTTCCTGTTTCCCCGCCCAACAGAGCACTCCCCCTCCTGCCCAACAGAGCCCTCCCTTGATCACTCTCCTCGGCGCGGCTTTCAGAGCCGCGAAGGCAGGGTTGGTTTCCCTCTCACAGCTCTGTTAAGCCCGCTGGGGCTGATGGGAACATGCATTTCCTGTTTCTCATCAGCCCCGGCCGGCTTAACAGACCGGCAAGAGGGAAACCCTCCCTTCGTGGCTCTGAAAACCGCGCCGAGGAGAGTGATCGAGGGAGGGCTCTGTTGGGCAGGCGGGGGGCCCCGCAAGAGACACTTGATTCTGCCACTGCCACAGCAGCAGCGGCAAGTTTGTTTTTTCTTTTAAAGTTTCCCTGGGCTGATGGGCAGAATGTTGTTTGCACGGGGCCCCCTGAAACGCGGGGCCCTGTGCAAACAACATTCTTGCTCAATGGACAGGCCGGCCCTGAATAGCACTACACTCTTGGGCATGCTTACTAAAGTGCACAAAGTTAGCAAACAATGAGGCAGCAAATTTAGTGTGGACCTGATGTAAAGTCACACTAAACTAGATTGCTGAATGATCCATTGGTATCATGCTATTACCCTGTTTTAGCATTTTCTTTTGCTTTCTGTACGCCTATATTTTGCTCGTGCTACCAGGTCATCTTTCTCTTTCTGTTTTCCAACAGGCCATCAATGTGTTGCTTGCAGAACCTATCCTCTTTCTTTCAGGACATCCTCAAAAAGTGACTGTCTGTCACTCCTCCTGCTCAGTTACAGCATATTACTTACAATACTTCCTATACTAGGAGAATAAGCTGTCCATCAAACTCTTTCCCTCCCTCTGGCCAAACTTGAAAGACAGCAAGATAAATTGAACATGAATCCTATAGGTTTCAGTTTCCACATGATTAACAAAAAAAAAGAAAAACAACATACAACATTTGCCTTGATTTAAATATTTCAGAATGTTTCTTCACCCTCAGTAGCAAGCTATCCTCTAGCAGGCAACTGGAATTTCATATTCTCAAAAAACTATGTTTTCCTTTAAAGAATGTCTTTAGAATGAAGTTAATTATGGTTGTTTGTTATTATGTACAGTCGATGGCTGATGGCTTTTGACATAGTCTTATCTGTAATGCCTGATTTGGTAAGCCACAAAGGAAAGTACCAGCAAAAAGGAACAAAATATCTTCTGTCTGCTGACGCAAAAGCCTGCAATCATATCTAAATCTACTCAGAAGATATCTGCTTAAAAGAGCACCATGCTTTCTTTTGTCAGAAATTCATTACTTTTTATTAGGGTCATTGCTTGAAAACTTCAAAACACCATATGGACCTAATTGTGGTTTATTTTGGCAAAAAAGGAAGACACTGTAGAACAATTGAAGCATTACATTCTACAATTCCATTACTTTCATCCCTTTCAGTTTTATTACTGTGTCATTAAAGGCAACTTGAGTGAGCGAAGAATTATAGTGTAATGTGTATGGGCTAGTAGATTAATAACAAAACACACTCAAGTTTAAAGGTATCTAACAGCTGTTTTCATTATTTTGTGTAAATACGCTTGAAGCATATCTATCTGATTAGTGGATAGAGTGTTCCTCTCTGTCACATGCCATGGGCACAGCTATGTGCAAGTAATCAAAGCGCTTGGAAAATGAGTTTACATTGTTCACCGCCGAAACACACAAATGTCAGAAAGTGACTGCGCATCAAAGCTTAGTCAAATCATCTGCAGCAAACAAACAGATTTCAAATGCACATTTCAGCTTTGAACATTCTACTGCAGCACAGTCACTGAACAGGACAGATTACCGACCAAAATAAAATGATGTTCCTGGAATAACAAGTGGTTAACATATATGAACAAATAATCTTGGGACTGGACGTTTTTTTTTGTTTTTTTTTTTTTTTTTTAAAAAAATCTCAGTTGCTTTACTATGTTATGTCCAGTATAATCACTTTCATTTGATTGCCATTTTTAATTGAGATTTCCCTTTTGTTACACTATCCTCTCCAAGTTACGTTATTCAATTTACTTTTACCTGAACTACAATTTCGGACAATCGTATGCTTATAATAATAGAATAATTTCATATAGGGGAAAAATATAGCATTTTAGATTTTCGTCAAATAAAACAAAAGATGTTGGAAGAAAGGCGGCAGGAAAATAATATGCTGCTTTTCATAAAGCCAAACAAGCCTCTGCAGGCATCTATTAGCAAGAGTTTCATCTTGTTAGAAAATTTTGCTACTCAAGAGTTAAAAAGGCAGAACTAGGAGTGGTTATCAGACTTGGTGCCACCACTTTTGCCCTTTGTGACTTCTCACATCCTAGACTAGGAAAATATGAGCTGAAATACTGAGAAAGGTAAAAGAAGCCCAGTAGAGACCTTTAGTGATAAATCACTTGGCATCATATGTCATTAGAACTTCCTGCCAACAGGGTCATTCATTATTAAATTACAACTTGTCAATGTTTTAAAATACTGATTGATAAACGACTGTGACAAAACTAAGAAGCCTTTTATTTTCTACTATTCCTGGTTACTGCACTGAGCTACTCCCAGTCACAGATTTACTTCACATTTTCTTCAACTGTTTTCCTACAGATAATTTAATATATTATGAAACTAAGAGGTATAATGATTGGTCTTGATGTGCATTACATAATATTCTTCTTGCCAAAATAAACTTAATGGTGATTTAGCGATATACACGTAGATCCAAGATTCACATTTCATCAAATTCTTGTAATCTGTTTTATCAATATAAACTGCATTTTAATGAAAAAAATCTTTTCTTCTGTACACTTCATTTCTAATGCCCCAGAGTATAATAATTTGTTCATGCTGTAGAACAAGAATGTTTTACAAGACCTTAACTCTCTCTCGAGATCTTTCTGTAAATACAAAATGCAAGTTTTATTGGAATGTGTTGTATGAGTACAACTCAATATAGTAATAAAAAAGTACATTGTGGGCAAAACTCAGCTTAAAGATTCACCTGATTTATAACCTGATTAATTCTACAATAGATTCCGTTACTACGGAACAGGAAATAAAAAACTTCATATTTGTTTGGATTCAAAAACTGTAACTTTACAAATCAACAAGTTTTGCCAAAAGATAAGCTAAAAATAGCTTACAGAGGAAAAAAGGCATCCTTATGCTGCTAGACCCTGAAGGGCTGATTATTTAAGGGATTCACAGAAAATTACAGTACGTGCTAGTTACATGTGTAAGTCCCTATTCTAAAGAGCACTTACGCATGTGCTTCAGGTGGTTTTTATTCTATAAAATATTACAACTTACATGTGCTTCTGAGCAATCTAGGTATGGGTATTTATGCCGACTCTAGAGCAGCATAACTGCCGCAATGAGATTATAAAATAGGGGCATAAAAATGCATCGCAAAGTAAAGTACATGTGTACTACACTTTACAAAATGGGCTCCAAATATGCACGTGGTAATGGCATAAACCGTGTGGGAATTTATAAAATTACCATGTAATGGGTGTAAGTTACTTAGCTGCAGTAAAATACTGCATTTTATAGCAGCTTAGTTTATCACAGGAGTCACTAATCTGTGGTAAGTCAGTAACCATAGGATAGTAACTCTCACAGTAAGGGGTTATTCTATGCCACAAATAGCGGGGATCGACGGCCCAATGGGATGTCCATCCCCGCTATTAGTGCTTTCACCCAGCCGTGACTAACTTCCTCACCAGTTGTGCGGGGAAGTTAGGTGGGGGTGGGGAAGGCACGGTTCGGGGGTGGAGTCTGGGCGGTCGCCGGCCCTGGATGTACAGGGACAATTCTAGTGTCGGCCCTCTATGTTCAGGGCTGGTGACATGTGCAGGGAAGTTATTCTACCTCTAAGGTGGATTGGGGGGGGGGGTCGAAGACATTCCCCACAGCCTGACCCTGGCCATAGGAAGTCAGATCAGGGGTTGGGCTACAGGGAATTAGCTTCAATTTCTGGCAGCTGGCATCGTGGCTCTATTGAGGAGCCTTGACTAAGTTAGCCAGGGACAGTCCTGCACATGCAGGCCGGACTGAATCGCAGTCCCGGCCTGAACATGTAGGACTGTTCGCGATTCTGATCCCACGGGGCTAGACGTGCCCCACGGGATCAGAATTGCGATCCCCTCTGTATGTCTGTTTTAGACTGGACATACAGAAGGGATCGACGTCTGGAACAGAATCAGGCCCACAATGAATAACACAACTTATGATAAACTTCACATGCTGCGTTATTCTTCCCCCTGACAGCATTGGGTGGCTTGCATGCAGCCTGATGCTCAAGAGGACTCTTCGTAAAGAGGTCGGTGCTTTAGAAATTAAAGCATGGACCCCTTCATCCCATCAAAGACCCCCAAAGCCCCACTGAAAATACCCTCCACTGCCCTGAAGACACTTCCTGGTCCCCCAGTCAATACCATCTATCCCTCTCTCCCATATATGACCCCCCCCTACCTCAACTCCCCAGACCCTCCAGGGCCAAGCTTCTTAATCCTTGGATGTAAAAGTTGGACAGTGAAAAAGATAGGAAGAAAACTGATGCCTTTGAATTATGGTGCTGGCGATGAATATTGTGTACTGCCCAAAGAACAAACCAGTCAGTACTAGAGATCATCAAACCTAAGCTTTCCTTAGAAGCTCAGATGACAAGACTTTGACCTTCATACTTTGGACACATCATGTGAAGACAGAGATCATTAGAGAAAGACATCATGCTTGGCATAGTAGAAGGTAAAAGAGGAAGACTGGCAATGAGATGGGTCAATACAATAACAGCAGCTATGTATACCACTTTATCAACAATGAGTTGCTTGGCTGAAGACCGAACAAAGTTTAGATCAGCTATCCCGAGGGTAACCAGGAGTCGACACTGACTTGACTGCACTTAACAACTGTCGCAGCTGGCTTTGGTTTCAAAATGGTGCTGATAGACCCCTAGTGATAATCCCAGGGTATTACTGCAAAGGGCCAATTTGTATTTTAAGGTCTTTTGGTGATCTGTAAAGTGTCTTTAGTGGGTCTGCCTGGCAGTTTTAATCAGCAACCCCTTTAAGATGCTGCCTGGGAGCATTAGGCCATGTATCAGCAGTCCAATATTCTTGGGCAGGAAATATAACGCCAGCTCAAAGCTGCTATTATTTTTCAATTAAAAAAGCAGTTTGCAAAGTTCAATGCAAACCACATTATTCAATGTGAATAATAATTAAGTGTTTTGCATGCACTTACATCTCATTATCACTATAATGTTACTGTCTAAAATGTGCCTTAAAGTGTATATATATTAAGATCAGAATTGAGACATCAAGGGCATAACATACATAATTCTGGCAGTATTTTAGAAAAGGTTCTACTAAACATGGAGCTGGTTTTAAAATAGCAGAGGAGAGCACCTCTATTTTCCAATACATGGAGCTGAAGAACTCATTTTGCAGATCTACACATGGGAAAAAACAATGGGAAAACTCATCAACTTCCATGTGCGGCTACCAGCACGTAAATATAGCAGTTTGTGTCACAATGTTCAAGTTTATATGCTGGCTCTTGTGTATGTTGCAAACCTACACTTCTAATCGTGAGTGGGTGAGCGGTGGTAGGCAGTCAAGGCAGCATAACGGCAGTGCTCCCACCACATACAACACAATGGGAAATTTTCTCGCCAGTAGGTTGCAGCATTGTCATCTCTCTTGTGGTGCTGTGACATGGCCAGGGCAGGAGCACAACAGGATTTAAACCATGATCAGAGGGGTAAGTCAGCCTCTTCCCATCCTACAGTATAGCAGCTTGAAACATAGAAACATGATGGGAGAAAAAGACCACATGGCCTATCTAGTTTGCATTTCCATATCAACTACAGTAGTCCTATTTTTCCTTTAGGGATCTTCTGTTTTTGTCCCATGCTTTCTTGAATTCAGATACTGTTCTCGTCTCTACTACCTCCACTGGAAGACTATTTCATGCATCTACCACTCTTTCTATAAAGAAATACTTATGCATATTACTCCTGAATCTATCCTCTTTCACCCTCATCTTATGTCCCCTCATAGCAGAACTTGCTTTCAATTGAAAGAGGCTCTCCTCTTGTGCATTTATGCCATGGCGGTATTTAAAAGTCTCTATCATATCTCCTTTATCCCATACAGTACCAGGGTTGGAGGCCAAGAGCCCTCGCTGTGTTTGGCAAAGGAATCGTAATCTAAAAGAAATATTAAGCCCTTCCTGGTTGAGGCCTGTGGAGGTAATACATGAGAAACAGTTCGGACATGTGAGGTGTGGACACTGTGTTTTATGTGCAGTGTCTTGGGAAACGGATCATTTTTCTTACAAGGATAGAGAGTATGTTTTGAAATCATTTACTTCATGTGAGTCTGATTTTGTTGTATACAGGATTTTTTGCCCCTGTGGGTTATTCAATGCGAGGAAAACAATCCGTTCCTGGGAGATACATTGCAAAAGACGTGAAGCCCCTATAGTTGAACATTGCCTATAGCAGGGGCATGTCTTTTTAGATCTACAATGCTTTTGCATTGAGCAAATAGTTTCCGGGTATAAGGAAAGGACGCGTGAATAGTTTCTTGCCTATAGGGAGCAGCGCTGGATCTTCTCATTGGGGACCGTGGCGCCCGATGGGTTGAACTCTTGCATCGATTGGAAGGTTTGTATTTGATACGTTGCATGTTCGTGGTTGATTACCTTAAAAACGGAAGTGGGAGGAGTTAACTTAGATATATTTACACCCTAGTAGAGTTTGTAAATTAAAAGCTGTGGCGTCGTGAATGGAGTAGTCATGATGTACGGAAGGAGGTCTAAGTATTACGGTGAGGCGGTATAAGACATGAGGTTTAAGAACATTGGATGGGTGAGATGAATTTATTTTTAGTTATTTAGAGGTAGTGGTCTTTGGAGTCATGGTATGTACAGTATGTTAAAGCAAAGGTTGCATTTGATTTTCATTGTTTTGTAGTTCTATTCCCCTGAAGCAGCTGGAAGCGAAACGCTGGAGGGACATCCAAGCGGGCGTCAGGGCTGACCTACTTGCTTTGAGTGGTGGAAACTTTGTGCCAGAGAAGAATTAAACATAGGATAACACAGAGGATATTAGAGGATCTGTTAGAATATAAGTGAATGTTTGCTAGATGAAATGTGTTATCATGATATGGTGTATATGTTTGGCTATGGAATCCACTTTTTGAATGAGGAAACGTTTGAGCAGACCATTGATGTGTTAAACTTAAGAGGGTACCTTAGCCCACTTCTATGGTCAATTGGTACTTTTGAAGTTTTCTGAGGTTTGCCTTTTCCATTTCTTTGCTCTTTGCTAGGTGAATAATACTATGATATAGTTGGAGGATAGAGCTGAAATTTTGTTTAGTTAAAAAAAGAAAATGACTGCAGATAAAGCATAGTTACTCACCTGTAACAGGTGATCTCCGGGAACAGCAGGAATTTAGTCTTCACATATGGGTATCGTCGGTTCCGACTGAGCCTGCGCGGGAACGCTCCCCAGCGTCCAATAGGAAAGCTTTTGGGAGCATCCCACAGCATCTGCGTGCTGCCTTCCCACCTTTCCCAACTGTCCCTCTCCAGTTGGGTTTAAAGCTGAGACAAAACAGAGAGGGAAAGAGAGAGAGAGAGAGATAGAAAGATACAACTCCTAGGGGAGGTTGGTGGGTTGTGAAGACTAAATTCCTGCTGTTCCCGGAGATCACCTGTTACAGGTGAGTAACTATGCTATCTCCAGGAACAAGCAGGAATGTAGTCTTCACATATGGGGACTCCCTAGCTGCAGATGCCAGGGAGATGGCCACAGAAAGTTGTGTGCCCTTGTGAAAGGGTTCCACTTCCCTTCATGGATCTCTGGCATCCTAACCAGGGATGGTGGGTAGGAGTTGATTAAGTCTGGAACAGGTGTTGAAGAACAGCCTGACCAAACAGGGCATCCCGGCGGGAGTCCTTGTCTAAGCAGTAATGGGCTGTGATGGTATGTACCGAAGCCCAAGTAGCTTCTCGACAGATGTCGTTGAAAGACACAGAGTGAAGATGAGCCATTGAGGCTGCCATGGCTCTCACATTGTAAACTGTGATATGGCCTTCAAGAGGAAGGTTCCTACTCTCATAGGCAAAAGATATACACTGTGCAATCCAGCTGGACAGCGTCCTTTTGGAGACTGGAAGACCCAAACGACTAGGATCAAAAGCAACAAAGTTGAGAGGATTTTCTATGTTGCTGTGTCCTTTGCAAGTAAAAGGTCAAAGCTCTTTTACAGTCCAAAGTATGAAGGTTCCTTTCTGCATTTGAGGCGTGAGGCCTTGGAAAGAATACAGGAAGGTAAACCGCTTGGTTTAAATGAAAGGGCGAAACCACCTTTGGCATAAAACGTGGATGAGTCCTAAGGACTACTTTATCATGATGGAACCTTGTATAAGGAGGATCAGCCACCAACGCTTGCAATTCACTGGTGTGACGTGCTGATGTGATTGCAATGAGAAAGATAACCTTCCAGGAAACAAATTTGAAAGAGGTAGTGGCTAATGGTTCAAAGGGCTGTTTCATGAGCTGCCCAAGAACCAGATTCAAGTCCCATGCCACTGGTGGTGGCTTAATGGGAGGCTTCGTTAAAAGAAGGCCTCTCATAAATCTCGCTATGAGAGGATGAGAGGAAATAGGTTGTCCATTTAGAGGCTTGAAAGAAGCTGCAATAGCACTCAAATGGACACTCACTGAATTGGTCTTAAGCCCTACATTTGATAAATGAAGGAGGTACTCCAGTAATGATTCCAGATGTATCACAAGAGGGTTAAGGTTCTTCTGCAAGCACCATATGGTAAACCTTTTCCACTTGAATGCATAAGAGCATCTTGTGGAAGGTTTACTGGAAGCATGAAGGATATCCTTTACCTGCTGGGAAAGGTTAAGACCATGAAGTTCTAGGCTTTCAGCAACCAAGCCCTGAGATGCAGACACTGGGTATTGGGATGCCACAGCATCCCGTCCTCTTGAGAAAGAAGATCTGGAGCAGATCCTAACTTCAGAGGCGAAGCTTGAGAGAGATGTAGGAGCAGAGGGTACCACGGTTGCCATGGCCAACGTGGAGCTATGAGGATCATATGACCTCTGTCTCTCTGAAACTTGAACAGGGTTTTGGGAATTAGGGGAATGGGTGGAAAGGCATACAGGAAGTCCTGACCCCAATGAAGGAGGAAAGCATCCCTGGCCTGAGAACCTCGAGCCGGAATTCTGGAACAGAACCGGTGACGTTTGGCATTCAGCGGACTTGCAAAGAGGTCTATGTCCGGGGTTCCCCAAATTTGAAAAATTTGGGCCACCTGGTCTACATGGAGAAGACCATTCGTGTGAAAGCAGAACTCGACTGAGTCTGTCTGCCTAAGAGTTTTGAATGCCTGGAAGATACACCGCAAGGAGAAGAATCTGATGCTCTCTGGCAAGGGCCCAAAGTCGCAAAGCTTCGCTGCACAGCAACAGAGAGCCTGTTCCGCCCTGCTTGTTCACATAGAACATGGCTACCTGATTGTCCATTTGAACTAGGACTGTCTTGTAGCTGAGCTGGGTGTGAAATACTCGAAGAGCAAGGAAGATTGCTCTGAGCTCTAGGAGGCTGATATGGAGATAGGCCTCTAGTGGAGTCCAGGCACCCTGGGTAGAGAAGCTGTGGAGGTGGGCTCCCCAACCCACCTCTGAAGCATCTGCTGTTAGAGTGGCTTGGGGTGGGGATTGCTGAAAAGGAGACCCCACCAGAAGGTATTTGGGTGACTGCCTCCATTGGAGGGACAAAATAAGGCGATCTGAGTTTGCTATTTTGTCTGACAGGCAACCTGATGCCTGAGTCCACTAAGTGGATAAGGTCCACTAGGCTGCCCTCATATGGAGGCGAGCATAAGGAACCACATGCACGGTGGATGCCATGTGGCCTAGAAACTGTAACATTTCCTGAGCAGTGAGGTGAGGTTTTAGCACTGCTTGGGAAGCTAACTGCACAATGCGAAGGCAGCGGGGATGTGGAAGGAAGGCCCTTGTCTGTCTGGTATCCAGAAGAGCTCCTATAAACTCTAGGGATTGAGTGGGAGCAAGGTTGGACTTTGGGAAGTTTATGACACGTCCCAATAACTGAAGGATGCGCATTGTGCGAGAGAGAGCAACCCTGGTCTCTGGCTCTGAAGGGGCTCGAATGAGCCAGTCGTCTAAGTAAGGGAAGACGAATATTCCCAGGGTGCGGAGAAATGCTGCTACCACAGCCATGCATTTTGTGAACACCCTTGATGCAGAAGCCAGGCCAAAAGGAAGAACCCTGTATTGGTAGTGCTTCCCTTGAAACAGGAATCGAAGGAACTTTCGGTGAGTTGGATGGATGAGAACATGAGCGTACGCATCATTGAGATCTAGAGAACAAAGCCAATCCTTACTCCGAAGGTATGGCAGCAGAGTTCCTAGAGAAATCATTTTGAACTTCTCTTTGAACAGTAATTTGTTCAATTCTCTGAGGTCTAGAATGGGTCTGTGTCCTCCTGTTTTCTTTGGAATAAGGAAATAGGGAGAGTAAAACCCTGTACCCCATTGGGGAATAGGCACCTCTTCTATTGCTCCTTGAGAAAGGAGCATTGTGACTTCTTGACCTAACCGGTCATTGGTAGAGGTCTGAGAATTGAACTGTCTTACTATTTTAGGAGGGGGCATGCTGAGGAAATGAAGCTTGTACACCTCTCATACAAAAGACAGAGTCCAATTTTCTGCTGTTATCTGACACCATCCGGGGGCAAAATGACATAACCTTCCTGGGATGGTGGAGGGTTCTGAGCCGTTCAGGGCCAGGAAGGCAAAGTTCTCTAGATAGGAGTCAAACCCCTGTGGAGCTGAGTCTGCTGAGCCGGTTGAGGCTTAGCTGCTTTTGGCTTCCTTTGTTGCCTAGGTTGTTGCTGCTGTCCCTTTTGGGCAGACTGACCTTAACGATGTCCCTGCTGGGTATAGGAGGAATAAAACTTCTTCTTCTTACTGAAGAATGGTTTCTTAGAGGATCTTTTCCTCGCAGGATCAGCTGTGGATTTGGACAATCTATCCAAAGTGATATTGTCAGCATATATCTCATTAGCTTTTTCCTGCCAATTCTTGCCAAAGAGATTCTCTCCTGTGCAAGGTATATTCCCCAGTTTGTCCCGTACCCAGATTTCTAAGTCAGATGCCTAGAGCCAGGCAATTCTGCGTGCACCTATGGCAATAGCAGAGGTTCTGCTTATGCACTCAAAGGCTGCACGATTCACAAACTTGGAAACATCCGCAGCATGTTTAACAAGAGTAAGATAATCTTGCCTTTTATCATCAGGAAGGAGAGGGCTCATAAGCTCTAAGTCTCCTGTGACTTTCTTAAGGAACATTCCCATATACAAGATATAGGAACTGATCCTAGCAGAAAGCATGGAAGCCTGGAAGGATCGACGTCCATAGGCGTCAAGAGTCCTACACTCACGTCCTGGAGGATTAGATGCATGCCTTTTTGCACTCTTCATCCGTCTCATGGCTGATTCCACCACCATGGAATGGTGTGGTAATTGCATCTTCTGAAACCCAAGACAAGGAGGAACTCGATACATGGTGTCGGGTCTTTGAGAATGAGGAGATGTGGTTAGAGGTGTTTCCCACGTCCTTAACATAAGATCATGCAAGATCTCATGAATAGGTAAGGTAGATGCCTCCTTGGGAGCTTTAGGGTATTGTAGGATTTCTAATTCCTTTGCCCTAGGCTCTTTTTCAGGAGCCACTGTGATGGAAAGGCCTATGGCCACATCTCGGATAAAATCCTGAAAGGACATAGCCTCTTGTGGAGACATCCTACGCTGAGGAGAGGAGGAATCCTCGGGAAGAAGTACTCTGGTATCGGCAGAGCCTTCGGAGTCTTCAGACTCATCCGCGGATTTGAAGTATCTCCGAACCAGGTGATCATGCAAGGCACGGTACCGGTACCGATCAAAGTCGGCATCGGAGTGGTTCGGTACAGACTTGTCGATGACGGATAGAGACGCATGACTCGATCCCGGTAGAATACCTGCCGATGTTGATGCAGTCGGTGCCAGCACCGGTTGAATTGTCTGAAGCAGTTTCAGGGGCATCGAGGCCGTGAGAAGAGCCGCCAGACTGTGCTCAATAGCCAAGAATCTCTGGTCTGTCGACGCTGCCAATGCTTGGGTATCGGTGCCGGTTAAAGCAGCCGGAACCCCAGAGCATGGGAACAGTAGTTCTGCTGAAGTTGAAGCCTCAAGAACATTCTGGAGCCCTGTTAGTGCTTTGGAAGCCGAAGCCTACCGCCGGGGCAATTTTGCCGGTGAAAGTCTCTCAAGGGCAACGCCAGAGGCATCTCGATGTTTAGAAGGAGATCTACCCTTTGAGGACCGGCTAGATTTATGTTTAGTTACCTGAGATCCATGGGAGGAGGATGAAGCCCTGGAGGACGTCGATGCCACGGAGGCTGCATCCGAGGGAAAAAGGGTGCTGAGCTTAGCAGCTCGGTTTTGTTGGCCCCTTTTTGACATCATTCCCAGGCAACACACTCTGAAATAGAGTGGTCAGGACCTAAACATTTGAGGCACCACTCATGGGTGTCGGTGACGGAGATGGTACCGCCACACTTAGAACACTTTTTAAAACCTGAAGCAGGTTTTTCCATTTTGAGGGAAAAAGTTGGCCAAAATAGCGCGTGGCACCCGAGAAGAAAATCACTGGAGAAAGATTCCAGAAACAAAGGGGTTGGGGTTTTTTTAGAAAAAAGAAAAGAAGAACTGGCGGTACCAGTACAGCGTCGAGGGAAGGCAGACGCGACCACAAAAAAGAAGTATAAGGAGGGAATTTTCTGCGGTGACAGGATGTGCGACCTGTCGGCTCTGCGGAAAACGAAGAACTGGAGAGGGACAGTAGGGAAAGGTGTGAAGGCAGCACGCAGGCTCTGTGGGATGCTCCCAAACGCTTTCCTATTGGATGCTGGGGAGCGTTCCCACGCAGGCTCCGTCGGTACTGATGATACCCATATGTGAAGACTACATTCCTGCTTGTTCCTGGAGATAGACCATTCAACCTTTTCAGTCTGCTCATCCACACTGATCCCCCCTTATTATCTTGTCTATAGCCATGCGTATTATAATCATTTCCTTGAAGAATTCCCTATTCTGCTGTTTGTTCTGTCTTAGTAGATTGTAAGCTCTATGGAGCATGGACTGTCTCTTACGTGTATGTGTACAGCACTGCATATGGCTAGACGTGCAATAAAAATAAATAGTAATAGTAGTACTATTAGGTACTAAGCTCTACAATGGCTTCTTCTCTTAAGAGATCCTCTGTGCTTGTCTCATGCTTCCTTGAATTCAGATCCAGCCCTCATCTCCGCCACCTCTGCTAGAAAGCTGTCCCATGCATTCATCAGCCTTTCTATAAAGCAATATTTCCTTATATTACTCCTAAGTCTATCCCTTTTCACCTTCATTCCATGTCCCCGTTTTCCAGAGATTTCTTCCATTTATGCCACTGAGGTATTTACAGTAAACGTCTCTAAATGATAATGTCTCTAAATGATTTATGAGGGATGCAAGAAAAGTTAATAAATAACACTTATCTGATTGCTGGAACGTGTGTTCATTAAAAATGATGAAATGCAGCACCTAGAAAGAACTATCTTCAAAATTTCCTTGTGACTCCTACAGCCACCATGGTTTTCAGCATAAATGCAAGCAACTCTCCTTTGCAGCAGTATGACCAGTTTGCAAAGCCTTACAATCTCTAGCTAGGTTTAGTCCCTGAGCAGCAGATTTCCTGGTTTCAGGAGAAAGGATGTTTTCTTTCCGATAGCAAGAGTAACTGTGCTGGCTTGAATCACAAGCAAAAAGAATCTCTTCAGAACTCGGCATAAAGGTTAATAAAAATGCCTTTTTTGGGCATCTGAAAAGAAACGGAACTACAGCAAAATCTATTTTCAATAATTTCAAACTATTCATTAGTGCTTTTCATAAATTTCTAGCACACACTTGCAAAATATACACAGAGAGCAAGGCTCAAAAATATCACAAGATATTTAGGAATTGAAGGTTTTTGACCAACATATCTAGCTTGAGATCTCCCTTCCTCCTAAATTCCACCTCCATCATCTCAGCAAGACTGAAATAATACCTTACAGCACAGATCAAATTAAAGTGCTGATCCTAAAGGAATTACAGTGCACATGCTTAATGGACAAACTCAAATAAACTATTTCTGTCTTTGTCAGAGGCCAAAAGTGCTGACAAACCTCACTAGTATCCTAACATGACAAGTCTGTGCTGATAGGGAGCTTTCAGCTACAGAAAGTCTTTGTTAGTCACTTGTAGTTTACGACAAAGAGGATCTTAGTCATGCACCCAAAATAGATAAATTACAAGAAAATGAAGTTTTTAAGCAGTAGATTTATTAATACTTAAAATCTGAAAGATGAAATTTGACAGCAGATCTACTAGTTTTCATAGTGTTCAAATACTTTGAGGCATATTTACTAAAGGTTAATGAGCATTAAGTAAAATTAACATGCGTTAAGTGCTGCAATGGCCCACAGAAATGGATGGGCAGTGGTAGCACTTAACGTGTATTAGCGCATGTTAACCTTTAGTAAACATGCCCCTTTGTATCACAGTATAGATGGCATCATCCAGTGTACTCACATGTTCACGTTTGGAAACCTGATTGGGAAGTACAGAACTTGGCACTTCGGCCTGATAAGTTTCTCCAGATCCTTAGGCCTGTGGTCAGGGATAAGCTTCAAGAATTTGCTGATTGACATAAGGAATGACTCCATGTTGAAATTAGAGTTGAATACCACAACATCTGCAACAAGACTGTGGAAGATACCAAATATTACTGCAAAACAACTGAAACGTGCATTAGGATTTTTTGTTGCCGTAAATGTATCAGTTAAGAGAAGTTTTATTGCAATATCTCAAACTGCAGCAAGGACTCAAGGTTGTATATCAAGGAGGTTATTTTAGAGACCTTATTTGTGGTTTACACATGTAAATTGCATCCACATATAAAAGACCATTTTATAAAGAGCCCATTTTAAACATGGATGCCCATATTATGTCTGTGTTGCATGAAGAAGTACAGGGGGCATGGCCAGGTCATCATCAGAATCTACATGCGCATATAAGGAGGGCGCATGTAAGACTAAACTTGTCCAAGTCTGGATTTACACCTGCACCCCAACACAAATATAAAAAAAAAATTCTCCTTTAGCCCTTTAATTTGCAGATTGGATTAAGTAGGACATCCCCCCTTCAACCGCAATGTTCACTTCCCTCTCTCAATCTTAATGAGAGAAAGATAGAGGCCTCTGTACTTAATTAGTGGCACCTACATGTCTAGATAGACATTTTTTTAATTATACAAAACCCCCAATCTTATTCAAAAAAGTGTAAAAGGAAAATAACTGAATTTTAATTTTTAACTATAGAACCAAGATTGCTATCTATGTCTCTATTAATCCAAAACACAGCAACTTTAAATGGTCCATTTACTGAGGCATAGCTAGGAATCGTATAACTTTCAAAACTTATCTGATTGACTGTCCATCCAAAAGTCCACGTATAGTAGCGTCTGACTCAGCGCTGGGTTTCAAACTATAGGTAACAACCTGTTTCTGTTTCAGGGAGACAGTATTCATACAACAATGATGTATTCCTTTTACAAACCTCATATACTCCCAGGTTTTACACAGTACTGAGTTAAGAGTATTAGACTGTCCATCCATAAGTCTATGCATTTCAGATAAGTCACGCATTATTGGATTTTTTAAAGTTATACGATTCCTAACTCTGACTTGGTAAATGGACCATTTAAAGCTGTGGTGTCTTGGATTAATAGAGACATAGATAGGAATCTTGGTCCTACATTTAACAATTAAATTTCAGTTATTTTCCTTTTACACTTTTTTGAATAAGATTGGAGGTTTGACTTTTTTTTGTAAATTGTATACCATTCGAACACTAAGGACTTTATTACATAGATTTGCAACATGACAAAGATACACAATGTAAGTGCCGACATCTACATGTAGCAGCTGTAAAATGCTGGTACTTACAGGAACAAGTTGCTGGGTTTCTGACCGATTTTTACCACGTGTCTTTGTGAAATGACACCTCCCACTGCATGTGGATGCCCATCCCCATGGTCCTTGCTCTTACTTCTTTGATATAAAGCTCACACTCAAAGTAAGGGTGGAGATATATCGATTTTACATTAGACTTTCATGTGCCCACCCTCTCTAAAACTGACATAAATTTGCAGACCTTTTCACTTGGAGTCGCTGAAACCACATACACAGACTTTCTAAAATGTGCCTTCACACTTATGGGTTCCTAATTTACTAGATTACTGAAACCTATTTTGAAGGATATATCAACCATTCACTGAAGCGTTCACTGTTGCTAGACGACAGAGAGCAAACACTGCCAGAAAAAAAGGTGTTAGTATTTATTTATTTATTTGGCTGTATTTATATACTGCCTTTCACAGGGTCAAGGCGGTTTACATGGAACGAAAGTAAAGTATATTATAACTGTGTCATTAAACTATATACAAACATGCAACTATGAGTCCCTGGGTTCTTAACTATATCACAGGCTAGTATGGACCGGCTTGTGGGTGCCATCGTCTCATGTCATTTGTTTTTCACCAGTTCAAATATATGGACCCTAGGAAAGTGAAAGGATAAAAGCCACATACTAATTGTGAGTAAACACCTATTAACACCTGAAGAAACCGGCACTGCTCTTGTGAGTCTGATACACATTTCTTGGTTAGAACAGTTCTCTATAGACCTTGGCCTCAAGCTCAAATAAAAGTGAATGCTGTACATGAATGACGCAACCAAATTCCCCCGAATTCTCATGCTAAGGTAGCTCAATGCCTCTCCAAAATGACGGCCTCTTCTTTGATCATTAACAATGTTATAAGGGTGAATCAAATGAGGCATCTGAAACTGAGCTGGGATCCAAAGCTAGCCAAATGATGAAATGAACAGAAGGAGAACTAAAGAGTAGGACTAAAAAGAATTACAACAAAAATGGGAATGTGTCTAATTATATGCAAGGTTCCACATTAGGAACCACCACCCAGGAAAAAGATTTAGGGGTCATTGTAGATACCATGTTAAAACCCTCGGCCCAGTGTGCAGCGGCGGCCAAGAAAGCAAATAGAATGCTAGGTATGATAAGGAAAGGAATGGAACATAAAACAAAAGATATTATAATGCCTCTATATCGTTCCATGGTGAGACCACACCTTGAATATTGTGTGCAATTCTGGTCGCCGTATCTTAAAAAGGATATAGCGATTTTAGAAAAGGTTCAGAGAAGAGCCACCAAAATGGTAAAGGGGATGAAGGATACTCCTATGAAGAAAGGCTAAAAAGGTTAGGGCTCTTTAACCTGGAAAAGAGACGGCTGAGGGGAGATATGATAGAAGTCTATAAATTAATGAACGGGGTGGAACGGGTAAAAGTAGATCGATTGTTTACCTTATCAGAATATAGAAAGACTAGGGGACATGCAATGAAGCTACAGGGTAAACTATTTAAGACTAATAAAAGAAAATATTTTTTCACTCAACGTCTAATCAAACTCTGGAATTTGTTACCGGAGGATGTAGTAAAGGCTGTTAGTGTAGCTGGGTTTAAAAAAGGTTTGGACAAGTTCCTGGAGGAAAGGTCCATAAACTATTATTAAGAAGGGACCCAGGATATCAATGCTTGACCCAGTACAAGCATTGTGGAACCTGTGTCTTTTGGGGAAACTGCTAGGTACTTGTGACCTGGATTGGCCACTGCTGGAAACAGGATACTGGGCTTGATGGACCTTGGTCTGACCCAGTATGGCATATCTTATGTTCTTATATTTTTTTACTGGGATATTTTATTCTGTTTCCTACCATATTGGCTTTATCTTATAAAATGAGTTTCCATTGTATCACAACAATTTATAAGGCACAGTACCATCTCTTTGGGCTGTCACTAGGTGGGAGAAAAAGGAAAATTGTTAAACTTACTCCAGTGAATAAGAGAGACATGAAGCTTAGTAGCAGAGCAAAATACTCTCATCCTTCAGCTAACACAAATCTCATAGGAGAAGAAATGTTTAACCCTTTCAAGGCCTACTTTAAATTTTTAATCCACATTCTGCAGCCAGGTTAATTTTTGCATATTTCAGGAAAATTGCACCTGTCTTATTCAATATGTTCTAATAGAGATTTTCCTTCTGCTATGGTCATGTATTATATACCATTTGATAGGAATATTTAGTCAGAATTTTGGATCCCAAGAGTTTTGGGCTCGGCCTGGAAAGGGTTTTTAATAGAGAAGTTTACAATCAAAATGAATACATTTAATGGCCTGAAACCCTGAACAAAGAAAACATCTTTTTTTATGAATTTTAAGAAAATAAACCAAGGCATAAATATTAGGATGGACCAACTGACTAGTAGGAGGTACAATTCTGAGAAAAGGTCTGAGAACCCCCCGAGAACCCTTCTAAGAGACAAGGATAACGCCATTGAATAAGTAACAAAATGGATATATTTTTATTGTTTGTTCAACAAAATGATTCAACAGTAAGGGTCATGTTTACTAAAAGTTAATGACTCCCATGTTATTCCTATGGGCATGGTGGCAGATAGCACGGAGCATGGGATAAAAGCAGCGTAGCTGGATTTACAAAAAAGTGTGGACATGTTCCTGTCCATAAACCATTAAGGTGGACTAGGGGAACTCTACTACTTATCCTTGAAGATAAGCAGCATATACTCTTTCTACTTTAAGGGGATCCACCAGGTACCTGTGACAAGGATTGGCTACTGCTGTAAACAGGATGCTAGGTTTGATGGACCTAGATATCCAGGAAAACAAAAAAGCAGACCTCTGGGCATGCATGGAAATTCCTGCAATTACACAGTGTGCTTTAATATTGTAATTGAGTTAATAGGCCAGAAGGGAAACAGGAAAGGCTTGTGTCATTGATAAACTGCTGTCTTCAGAGACTACCTGTCACTGGTAGGCAACTCAAGCAATTCTCCTTTCTCCAGAGACAAGTATTTATCCATGTGGAGGGTCATTTTATAACCAGATGTCTAGTTTTAGGCACCCAGAAAGTGCCTATCCTGAACCTATTTTATAAAGAAAAGTGTGCCTACTTTCCTTTAAAAAATAGGGGCGTAAGTAGTCCCAAAACCTAGGTGCCTATATTTATACCTGCCCCAGAGCAGGTGCAAATACCAGTGCCTAGATATATAAATCACACACCTAGTAACAGCATTTTAGAAGTTAGGCAAGCAAATCTAGACTCTGCCTATGTTCTAACCAAGCTGCACATGCCCACACTGAAAGTACATACAATTGCATTTAGTCACACACTTACTGAAGAGCTCCTGCCTAATGTTTAAACCTCCATGCTCATATAGGCGCCTAAGTCCTTTAAAATAGGGACTTAGGCACCTAAATGGCACATATTTTCATGCATCTCTCATAGAATTACCTCCATAGTGGCAGCCATTATATACGTAAGTTCCCTATCTTTGCATTTTCAGTGGCACTGTCCGGATAGTGCTGCTGAAAATTCTTACAGACACTCTCGATAGTGCCAAATAAAAGTCATGGATGGGGAGGCAAGATGACGCAGTTTGAAGACTGAGGATGAAGGGTGCAGGGAGCTGTGTGAGGTGAAAGACCTACCTTTTCGTCTTCATGCAGAAGCATAAGGGCAAGCAGCTGGTCTGTCCAGCGGGGGCAGCTGCAGGAAATAGCAGTCAGCTCACTCTTGATAATCCTGGCGTTCGGCCGGTGAAAGTGCTGGCGTCTGCCTTGGACAGCTCGGAGAAACTTTGCTGGAGCGGAGCACAGTGGAGGCTTCGTTGAGCACCCGAAAAATGGGCTACTCCCCGGCAACCCAGAAGTACTCTTGCAGGGGGGGTGGGGTGGATCCCTCGCTCACAAACATAAGAACACAAGACATGATATACCGAGTCAGACCAAGGTTCATCGAGCCCAGTATCCTGTTTCCAATAGTGGCCAATCTAGGTCAAAAGTACCTAACAGTTTCCCCAAAAGACACAGGTTCCACAATGCTTGTATTGGGGTCAAGCAGTGCATATCCCAGGTCCACTTTAATAATGGTTTATGGACCTTTCCTCCAGGAACTTGACCAAACCTTTTTTAGACCTGGCTACACTAACAGCTTTTACTACATCCTATGGTAACAAATTCCAGAGTATGATTACATGTTGAGTGAAAAAATATTTTCTCTTATTAGTCTTAAATAGTTTACCCTGTAGCTTCATTGCATGCCCTCTAATCTTTCTATCTTTTGATGGCGTAAAGCTGAGTTACTTACCTGTAACGTGAGTTCTCCAGGGACAGCAGGATAAGTCAGCCACAAGTGGTGACGTCATCCGACGGAGCCGTAGACAGAAGTACTCTCAGTAGCCCAGAAGGCTTTAGCCCTCTGGGCATGACCAGTAGCCCCGCCTCCAGATCCACCCCTAGCTGACCAGATTTCTCTCAGCAGAGGCACGCCAAGAGCTAGGCGGCGGATTGAAGCGCCAGGTCGTGCCCTACACACTCCCCCCAAGCTGGGGAGGAGGGCAGGAAAGTGTGGCTGACTTATCCTGCTGTCCCTGGAGAACTCACGTTACAGGTAAGTAACTCAGCTTTCTCCCAGGACAAGCAGGATGAGTCAGCCACAAGTGGTGCCTCCCCAGCTGCACTTACCGTGGCGTGGGGGGAAAGGGCAGGATCGGCAAGGATAATGTAGACGAGGCATTAAAGTGCAACAGGTTAGGTTTAATGTGCAACACTGCAAGCAGTATAAACATGGCAATGAGCAATCAATGTGCGAGTAACATGAGCGGCCAGGCAACTAGCCGGGAACAATCAAACAGTGCAAATAAGCTATTAGAGTCAAAGTCAAACAGTGCAAACGAAAACAGTGCAAATAGTCAACAGGGGCAGCGACCAAGTTGGGGGCGCTGTTGTGCAGACAGCAGGCTCTTCGAGGCCAAAGACCGGAACCGCTTTATTGCTGCTCAGGTGCTGGCAACCGGTTGGTGGCCGCAGACAGCACCGCAAGGCCGAAGGTGGAGCCGGTATGCTCTGTCCTATCCAGGCAGTAGTGGCGTTGAAAGGTGTGGATGGAGGCCCAAGTGGCCGCTCTGCAGATCTCAGGAACTGGAATGGAACGTAGATTGGCAATGGTGGTGGCAAGAGCCCGTAAGTGGTGAGCTCGGACCCCCGAAGCGGGCGGTGCTCCCACGAGTGAAAGGCATAATGAGATGCAAGAGGAAATCCAGATGGAGAGGGTGCGCTTGGACACTGGGCGGCCAGGTTTGTTGGGATCATACGAGACAAAGAGCTGGGAGCCTTTTCGTAGGGTAGACGTCCGCTCCAAGTAGCACAGAAGGGCCCTGACGCAGTCCAGGGTGTGAAGCCGCTGTTGTTCTTGGTCCGAATGCGGACCTGGCAGGAAGCATGGTAGTTCAATGGTCTGATTGAGGTGGAATGCGGTAGCCACCTTCGGGACAAATCTTGGATGCGTCCGTAGACATGCACGGTCCTGATGGAGAACGGTATACGGTGGGTAGGCCACAAGGGCTTGAAGCTCGCTGATCCGTCTGGCTGAAGTTATGGCAATAAGGAACAGCGTCTTCCAGGAGACGAATTTCAGATTCGCTAGGTGCAGTGGCTCAAAGGGGGCCCCCGTGAGTTGATCAAGAATGATGTTAAGGTCCCAAGGGGGCACTGGTTCACGGACAGGAGGGTGTAGGTTGTACAGTCCTTTCATGAAGCGAGTCACCAGTGGCAGAGCCGCAACCGAGATGTCCCCGATGCGATGGTGAAAAGCTGCTATGGCAGACAGGTGGACCTTGACGGACTGGGTCTTTAGGCCAAGCGAGGAGAGAGAGGAGAGATACTGCAGGAGTGCGGGAACCGGGCAAGAGAAGGGGTCCAGGCGCTCCATCTCGCACCAGATGCTGAACCGGCGCCACTTGAGGACTTTCTGGTAGAAGCGCGCCGAGCCACCAGGATGACTTGCTGTACTTCAGTTGAAAGGTTGAGAGGTGCCAGAGTTAGCCTTTCAGCTTCCAAGCCGTTAGCGATAGCATCTGCAAATTGGGATGGAGGATCGTGCCGTTGTCCTGAGAGAGCAAGTCTGGCCTCAGGGGAAGGCGAATGGGAGGTTCCTGCGCCAGACAATGTAGGTATGGGAACCAGACTTGCCTTGGCCAGTAGGATGCCACCAGGATGGCCACAGCCTCGTCCCTGATCAGGTGCTGGATAGTCCGTGTGATGAGCGGGATGGGTGGAAAGGCGTACACCAGTGGCCACTGGTCCCATGTTACATCGAAGGCATCCGCTGCTACTCTGTGCTGCGTGGGTCTCTTGGAGCAAAACAGGCGGCATATGGAGTTCTCCTGAGACGCGAAGGGGTAGATATCCGGGTGACCCCACTTCGTGAAGAGGGACAATGACACCTCCTCGTGGAGTGTCCACTCGTGAGGGTTCAGTTGCCTGTTGAGGCGATCGGCTATAATGTTCTCCTCCCCTGGCAGGTAGCACGCCTGGAGGCTGCATAGGTATGAACGGGCGAGGTGCCAGGTGCGGAGGGCCTCCTTGCATAGGGGTCTTGAGCCCGTGCCCCCCTGTTTGTTTATGTAAAACATGGCTGTTTAGTTGTCGGTTAGGATCCTGACAACTTTGCCCTTTAGGCGTTCCTGGAAGGCCATGAGCGCGAGGCGGACAGCTCTGAGCTCGAGGACGTTGATGTGCAGGTCTTTTTCTGGAGGCGACCACAAGCCTTGAGTGTAGGAGCCGGCACAATGCGCTCCCCAGCCCAGAGTCGATGCATCTGTGGTCACGGTTACTTGGTGCACAGGTAATCGTAGGTTTCTGCCCTGCGACAGGTTGTGTAGGCTGGTCCACCAGCGGATTGCCTTGGCAACGGAGGGGTCGATAGGAATCATAGTGGACAGGGGCTGTGAGTGTTGGCACCAGTGGGAGCGGAGGTGCCATTGGAGGACTCGCATGTGCAGCCTCGCAAGGGGAATGACATGGGTGGAGGCCGCCATGTTCCCCAGGAGACGAAGGAGGGTTCTCGCTGTCGACTGGGAAGAGTTGAGCACCTGGAGGGCTAGGTGGATGATGGTGCCCATCCTGTTCTGTGGGAGAAAAGCCTTGGCCTGGGTGGTGTCTATGTAAGCTCCAATGAACTCCAGCTGTTGGACTGGAGAGAGATGAGACTTCCCGTAGTTGATCAGAAAGCCCAAAGAGGTTAGCAGCGACGTGGCTCTTTTGACCGCTCTCCGAAGATCTGCGGGAGAGGTTGCGGTGAGCAGCCAGTCATCCAGGTAGGGAAAGACACACACCCCGAGCTTGCGGAGGTGAGCGACTGCTACTGCCACGCACTTGGTAAAGACTCTGGGAGCAGGGGAAAGCCCGAAGGGGAGAACTCTGTATTGGTAGTTGTTCTCTGCTACCTTGAAGCGCAGGAATTTCCTGTGGTGCGGGTGTATGGGAACGTGAGTGTAGGCATCTTGAAGATCTAAGGAGGCTAGCCATTCCTCGGGTTGGATGAGGGGAAGACTGGATGAGAGAGAGTGCATCCTGAACTTCTCCTTGGTGATGCATTTGTTGAGTTTCCGCAGATCGAGAATTGGTCGGACACCCCCCGATTTCTTGGGGACGAGGAAGTATCTGGAGTAGAAACCCGAACTGACCTGCTGAGTGGAACGGGTTCGATGGCTCTGGATTGCATGAGGGCTGCGATCTCGGAATTCATGGCTAGAAGGTGCTGAGGAGGTACGCTGCTCGCCGGAGGGGGGCGTTGAGGCAGGAGCAAAGAGAACCTTATTCGATAGCCCTGCTTGAGGATGGTGAGCACCCACCGGTCCGTCGTTATATTCTTCCAGGAGCGCTGGAAGGCAGACAAGCGACCCCCTGTCGGAAGGTGCAGGCAGGGCCGTGAGTCAAAAACTGGGATTGCTCTTAGCCGGTCCAGATGTGGCCTTCTTTTGCGTGCGCTCCCGCTGCCGCGGTTTTTGCTTGTATGGTTGCTGGTAGGATTGCTGTTTGTACCGCGGTTGTTGCCACTTCCGGTACGAATTGTAACGCTTGTGGGTCGAGTAGCTCTGTGAGTTTCCCTTGCGGTAAGGGAGGGGGCAATCTGTACTCTCCTCGAGGGTTTAGAGAGTGGTACAGCGTTCGCGCATGTCATTTACGGTGTCCTTGACTTTGTCGCCCAAGAGTGAGTCTCCAGTGCAAGGGGTATCCGCAATCTTGTCATGAGAGTCAGTCCGCAAGCCTGAGGCCCTGAGCCAGGCCAGACGACGTGCGGAAATGGCAGATCCTGCGATTCTGGCAGCTGTTTTGAAGGAGTCGTGGGCAGCCCGTCCCTGATGTTTCGTGCAGTCTGAGTTCTGCCAGGGTTGTGAGGAGAGCCGGCGGGGCTTCAGCAAGCTGGGTGACGGAGGACCTAATGTTGGTCACCAGCAAATCCTGGTAAATGGCATGTTGGAATTGGTGAGCCGCTATCCTGGCGTTAAGCGTGGCCCCTTAGTAAACACGCTTTGCCACATCATCAAGGAGTTTGTTGTCCTTCCCCAGTGGTGCATTGGTGGAGATGCGTGAAGTTTTGGAGCATTTGAGGGCCGACTCGACCACAATAGACTGATGTGGGAGTTGTGGCTTGTCAAACCCCGGCAGGGGTTGAACTGCGTATTTAAGATCCAGTTTGCGTGGGCAGGTCTGACTGGAAGCGGGGGTTTGCCACATCTTGGAGAGATTATCTTGGAGGAGCTGGTGCACAGGCAGTGCGGTGATGGCCTTGGGAGTGTCCACGAATTTGAGAGCGCTTTGAACTTCGTTGCGCTGGTCCGGGGCATCCAAAGGAACGATGGACAGTGAGGAGATGACCTTACGAACGAACTTGTAGTAGGTCAGGTCTTCTGGAGGGTTGGGAAGGTCGACGGGGTTATCGGAGACTGCCGTGGAGAGGGAATGTCTGTGAGATGATGCCTCTGCTGGCGAAGATAGCTCCGTAACGCTTTCCCTGGGAGGCTCTGAGACAGCAGCCTGCATGGGAGGCACTGCTTCGGGAGCTGGTGCCACAGACTGGGGCGATGTCAGCAACAGCTGACTGGAAGCCAGGCTGGACAGTTTGGAAGCCCACTCTTGTAACATGCCCGTGAGGAGTTGAAGAGTCTCAGGGGGTTGTTGCAGTGTAGCTGTAGACTTAGCAGCGGGAGTTGGATTCTGTCCGTCACCCTTTGGAGAAGGCAAGCTTGCCATGACTGAGGAGGAGGAAGAGGAGGATAGGGAGACCGCTCCGTAGCTGGAGATTGAGGAGCTAGAAGAACGCCGTGTTCTCTTCTGAAGGGCAGAGAAGGTTTCCCCACTTGAATCTCTGCTCCTGCTTTGTTTGGACCCAGTGCTGCTTCTGTTATGGCTTGACGAGCAGTGCGGGGAATTGCTGCGCCGAGAATGACGTCGGCTGTCCCTTTGTGTTTTTCTCTGCTTGTGTTTGCTGTTGCGCTGGCAAGAGGTACTTCTTGCGCTGCGCCGATGACCCCTGCTATCCCGTTTAGACAGTCTTTGCTGGCTCCGTGATCTGCGCCGGCTCTGACTCCGGGAACGTCTAATGCAGCTATGGTTTGATCTGCGCTGCTGCCCATCGCGTGAGCCGAGAGCGCGTAGTGATCCAGAGCTGCGCTGCCCCTCAGAGGCCCTGTGGGAGCCGGAGTGCCTGCGTCGGGATCTGTCAGCGCTGATCGGCTCTTCGGGGTTGCAGGTCAGAATGGCTGGAACCGGAAGAGAGGCCAGAAGCAGGGAGAAGTCACGTCGATTAGAAATGGCAGCCTCCATAGGCAGACACGAGGCAGGCAGGGACTCACCCTCACGGCGGGGAACGGAGGCCGAAGAAGGCTCATCCCCGGCCGGAGTGGGAACGGAGGGAGGTCTCAGAGCCGCGGCGCTGGAGAACGAGACAACAGCAGGATCCGCTGAATCGAGGAGGGCATGCCTACGTGATTTGAGAGCCCGGGGGAGGCAATCTTCGACAGGGTGCTCCTTACCCAGGCAGCGGACGCAAAACTGATGTGAATCGGCGTTGGCCATCTTCCTGGAGCACCCCGGACATTTCTTGAAGCCTGGTTTCTTCATAAGATCGTAGAGGTTGGTGAGAGTAATTGAAACACGTCTTGCTGGCAAGGCGGAAGACAAAATCTGGTCAGCTAGGGGCGGATCCGGAGGCGGGGCTACTGGTCATGCCCAGAGGGCTAAAGCCTTCTGGGCTACTGAGAGTACTTCCGTCTACGGCTCCATCGGATGAAGTCACCACTTGTGGCTGACTCATCCTGCTTGTCCTCGGAGAAACAATCTATCTACATTTACCTGTTCCACTCCATTCATTATGTTTATAGACTTCTATCATATCTCCCCTCAGTCGTCGCTTTTCCAGGTTGAGGAGTCCTAACCTTTTTAGCCTCTCTTCATAGGGGAATCCTTCAATCCCCTTTACCATTTTGGTGGCTTTTCTCTGTATCTTTTCTAATAACGCTATATCCTTTTTAAGATACGCTGACCAGAATTGCACCCAATATTCAAGGTGCAGACGTACCATGGAACGGTATAGAGGCATTATAATATCCTTTGTTTTATTCTCCATTCCTTTCCTTATGATACCTAGCATTCTATTTGCTCTCTTGGCTTCCGCTGCACACTGGGTGGAGGATTTCAATATATTATCCACCATGACGCCTGAATCTTTTTCCTGGGTCGTGGTTCCTAATGTGGAACCTTGCAACATGTAACCACAGTTTGAGTTTTTCTTTCCTAGGTGCATAACTTTGCACTTGTCCACATTAAATTTCATCTGCCATTTTGATGCCCAGTCTTCAAATTTATCAAGGTCCTCTTGCAATTTTCCACAATCATCATGGGTTTTAACAACTTTGAATAGTATCGTGTCATTTGCAAATTTGACTACCTCACTCGATATTCCCATTTCCAGGTCATTTACAAATATGTTAAAAAGCAGCAGACCCAGCACAGATCCCTGGGGTACTCCACTATTCACCTTTCTCCATTGGGAAAATGGGCCATTTAGACCTACTCTCTGATTTCTATCTTTTAACTTGTTCCTGATTCAGAATAGTACACTGCCTCCTATCCCATGTCTCTTTAATTTCACCAAAGGTCTCTCATGAGGGATCTTGTCAAAGGCTTTCTGAAAATCCAGATACACTATATCAACCGACTCACCTTTGTCTACCTGTTTATTCACACCTTCAAAAAAACATAACAGATTAGTAAAACAAGACCTTCCTTGGCTACAGCCATGTTGGCTGTCTCCCATTAGGCTATGACTATATACATGTTCAGTAATTTTGTTCTTTATAATTGTTTCTACCATTTTTTTTTTGGTACTGACGTCAGGCTCACTGGTCTGCAGTTTCTCGGATCATCCCTGGAACCCTTTTTAAAAACCGGTGTTACATTGGCCATCCTCCAATCTTCAGATATTACAGATGATTTTAGTGATAGTTCACAGATTACTAATAGTAGGCCTGCAATCTCATATTTCAGTTCTTTCAACACCCTTGGAGATATACCATTCGGTCCAGATGATTTGCTACTCTTCAGTTTATCAAATAGTTGTAATGCATCTTCCTGGTGTTTCAATATTTCTTTAAATTCTTCTGCGGCATCACCTTTAAATACCATTTTAGTCATGGGTAACATCCCTTCATCTTCCTCAGTAAAGACCAAAGCAAAGAATTTATTCAGTCTCTCCACTATGGTCTTGTCCCCTCTTAGTGCCCCTTTTTCCCCTCCATCATCTAATGGTCCAACTAACTCTGTCACCGTTTTTTTGCTACAAATGTACTTGAAAAAGTCTTTATTATGTATCTTTTGGCTCCTTTTTCCATTTCCTGAAAGATGCTTTTTCGGCAACAGCAGCCTCTCTGACCTCACCTTTAAACCATTATGGCAGTTTTTTGGACTTCCTTCCACTTTTCTTAAAGTGTGGAATACAGCTGGTCTGGGCTTCCAAGATAGTATTTTAAACAACACTCAAGCTTGATGTAACTCTTTAACCTTTGCTACTGTTCCCCTTAGTTTTTTCTTAACTATTTTCTTCATTTTATCATAGTCTCCCTTTTGAAAGTTAAAAGGTAGTACTGATGGATTTCACAAAGTTTTTCATCAAACCTAGTTTGATGTGAAGGGGTGGTAGCAGGATTTTGTGAGCCTCAACCAGAGTTGGGTGCTGGATATTCCTCTCTCCAACTGTTACATTTTGTCTGCGATTCCATTCCTTCCACAAGTAGTGCCAATCCCTTGCTCGGCTATCCCACTCACATAAGAAACACATGTATTTTATATATTCCTGCTGCAGTCCCATTAAAAGGGCAACTGCCTTCAAGTCACCACAGAGGTGCCAGCTGTACTTGTTATAGTTAATGGAAGTCAGTAGATACTTTATGCTATCGTATGTCTCTTTCATGTGGACTATATTCAAAAAATCCTCAAGGAGCCAGCAAAACAAAACAAACAACCAAAACCCCAAACAAGGCAGACAAAAAAACAAAACAAAAACAGAAAACAAGTGAGACAGAAAAACCAGATGAACCAGATGGGATAAATAAATTAGAGGAAAAAAGACCTCAGTAACCCTCCATGCAAATAAGGGAGGAAGCGAGTCACTCATGAAAGGAACAAGTCCCGTGAATCAAGAGAGGACTCTCTTTACATCAAAGGTCTACAAAAAACCTCTAATATCCCACCAGCTGGTATAACTAACAGCAGAGCCAGACAAGAAAAGACATTCAGCGTCAAAGTTAAAGTTATGCAGCGTTAAAAAAACCAAAACTTATCTGAAGTCAAGATTCAAATGTCCAAATGTCCAGATACCAAACGAGCCCCGACACTAGATGTTTCGCCTTGCGGCTTCCTCAGGGAGCTTCAACGTGTGGGAACTACAAGTTGAAAAAGGGACGCTGGCTGAAAAACGCTGACTTAAAAAGCTGTGTGGAGCGATAAGCTATGTCAAATCACGGCATCTATGGAACCCCAAATACATTGCTAGTGACCTTCACCTTTGAGCAAGAAAAAGTGTCTGTTTTGTGTTTATACTTTAGACATAGGTAAGAGCAGTTTATGGGTTTTGTTGAACATATATTTCCTGATTTATCTAAGCAGACCCAGGCCCGACGAAAGGAGTTCTTGGCTTTAGAGGCATCGAATCCTATCACTTGCAGGAACCTGATTCTTGAAATTTCCTTCTTTATGTTACGTAAGCTCTGAGGGACAAAATTATCATTTCTTTGAAACTAAATAGCTCTTAGAGCTCATTGTTTCTAAAGAGGGGAATCTGGGGGCTTGTGCTGGGGTACAATAGTGTGCATATCTGTTCGCAGCACTGGCCTTACAGTCTCTTGTGATTGCCTCTCTCGGAATATTGCGGTCTATTAGAACAAAGGCATTATGTATTTTCTTCATTTGTGTTACTTTTTATCTATTTTGTTTTTCTATTGCCTGTATTGTTATTTGAAATTTTGAGAAATATAAAATAAAATTTAAAAAGTAGTGGACGGGGCTGCCACTGTATGGATAAATGTTTTTGAATATCAGACTGCTTTATTTCAGCACAGTTGCTTACGCTGTCTACCAGCAGCAGGTGTTCTCGAAAGAGCAGTTCATCAGTGACAAAAGCCTTTCCTCCTTCCCTTCTGGAGTTAAGTTCATTAACTTCATTACAAAACTAAGGCACACTGTGCAATTGCAGAAATTGCTATGCATGCTCCGAGGGCTTTGCCGTTTATGTTCTAAAAAAGTTCCAGAAATGTGTTTCATGGTCAGTGCCATTAGATGACATAACCCAGATGTGACTGGTGAATTTCTTTCTGCAGAGAATACTTGTAATAGGAAAGCAGCTTTACTTTCAAAGACCTTATTTTCTGTGGCAAGTCAGGAGTAAGATTCCTGATGTAAGAGTTAGAAAATTGTACAGCATAGTTTTTTTTGAACTTTCAAGGTAATTCAATTGCATAGCTGAAAAAAATCTGCATACGTTTTGCTACTTAAAGGACAATTCTTAAAAGCACATCTATGGTTAAGGCAGTGCTTTACACATGTATCAACGTTTTGAGTGCTAATAAAAGGTGCGTGGACCTCAGAGTATAATAATGAGAATTATAGGGTCTTAACATATCTTTGTTTAACCAAAACCAGTTTTTTTGTATGCAAATTAGACTATCCCATGTTTCTTGACCAAAATAAAAACCATTAAGAGTAATTCAGAATCAGGGGCTCTTTAACAAAGTGCGGTAGGTTTTTGCACCTAATGCATTTTTAAACGCAAAACCTAATGTGCATTAAGTGCAAAGCCTACACAGTAACTGTCCAGAGCGTGACCATCATGTGCCTGGATGCACACCCTAACATCTAACTCCACCTACTATGGGAGGCATGAGGTGCACAGACGCTAATGGCAACATTGTGATATGTGTTCCCCCGCCCCCGAGCTGACTGCAATGTAAAAGGTCCCCTTGGTGTGAGAAATAGTAAGCAAACCCCTAGTTTCCTTAGCACAATAAATTGGCTAGTTAGAATCAGCTATTTCAATAATCAGGTAAAAAGTAAACTATCCTCCAGAGTAAATCTGGTAGAGGCATTCTATTCTATATAAAAGTCCAAAAGGTTTTGGATTTGGTCTTCACCAAAGGTTTGTTCACCTTTATTGGCATGAGACGCTGGGAAAAATATTGGAAGTATGATTGACTGATTGTGATGGAAATCTATCACTATCTTAAGCAGAAAGTAAGGATGCGTGAGTTCTACCACTCATGTGATCAAACTTATGGCTAGATTTACTAAAAAGTACTACCGTATTACCATACAGTAATGTGCATTATTTAGCACATGACTCATGTTATGCCATAGGACCTATTTGCCAATAAAACAACAGTATTTGTATTTAGTAATGCAGAAGTAGTAGTCTATACGTCAGGCATCTTCTCTGACCCTCTTCAAATCCAGGTTGAAAACTCACCTCTTTGCTTCTGCCTTTGGTTTGCCTCTGCCTTTGGTTCATGACTTATTTATTTATTTATTTACATTCTCTTATATACCGCGCTATTCTGCATCAGTGCGGTTTACATTGAACAAACTGAAATTTGTGATAAGGAAGCTTATCATAGCTCAGGAAGGAGCTATAGAAAAGGTGAAGTGACTCTGAACAAGCAACCTGTCAGTTCTGGTAGAAATAAGAAAACAGAATTTTCCCATAAAAGACTACCAGTCCCAGAATGCACCAGGTTTCCAACAGCCATTAGAGGAGCTGAAGTGGGGAAACGTGTGTTCAATCAGGAGGGCTATGAGGTAATCCCTAAGCACTCATCTCAAAGGGCAGGGCCTGATTCAGCACAGCTGCGCTGTGTTAGGGAGGAGCACTCATCTAAGCAGAATAAAGGTAGAGTTTATTCTACAGAGAAGTATCCTGAGAATCAGCTTGAGCTTGATCATCTTCATCATCAGGAGGATCATCAGAAGCAGAAGCCAAACCGGACGGACAGAGAGGGAAAGAAACCCTTTGGAAGAAAGAGGAGAAAAGCCTTTAAGAGGTCTAGAAGAGTCCAGAACAGTACGTATACTGGGAGGCATTCCAAGGGCCAGCATACACCATTGGACTGGGGAAAGCCAGAGGAATGGTGCTGCAGAGCTAGGAATCTCCAGACGGTACCTGTGAGAGAGACGGCTACACGTGGAAGGGACCCTAAGACCCGTGCCAGAAGGTATGTGAAGAGAGATCCAGTGTCCAGGGATCTGGATTGGAAGGCTGGACATAAGAACTGGACTACATACTGGCCAGGCTATATAGAGAGGAACTCTAACAGCAATGGAAGCTCAGGTATGAACACTGATCTATGCCCTAGCTATAACCTTGAAAGACAGCAGGGAAACAAGTATTCTCCTGAAAGTGCTCCATTGAGAGATTCATCTGTGCCAATCCATGATATTGAACCCATGCTTGTTGAAGAAGGGGAAATGATAGCAGATGAAGATTCTGTTTACATGGACTGCTCTCTGTCTAAACTCCTTTGGTAACTTTCTGTTATAAAGTACAGCAACCATCACAAAGAAATACAAACTTGTGGGGGGCGGAGCCTGATGCCGAGCAGAGCGGACGTTTAGTGCGGTGGCTCTGTGGAGACCTGGCAAAAATCTTGTCTAAAAGTGCCGTTAAAATTCTATTGCGTCCCCTGAATCCTTCCCGGCACCTTCCTGATGGCGGGCCCCAAGCCGCAGCGTTTGGACTTTGCTGGGGCGGTGAACAACAGCGCTAAACGGACTAAAACAGAGCCCATCTCTCCGGGGAAAACAATGGCGGCCACACGTGAAGGCCCGGATGCCCACCTCGAGTTACTCACGGAGATCCGAGGGGTAAGAGAGCTTGTCAAAGCTAATGGGGCAGCGCTGAGCTCTGTCCAGGAAGAACTTGCTGGGCTTAACACTAAATTTGAGAGTCTCTCTGTGAGGCAGGACAAAGTGGAGGCAACACTTACTAACCATGAGGCCCGACTGGAAACGGTCGCTAAATTGGAAAGGCAACTCATTCTGTTACAGCGGGAGGTGGAGGACAGCAATAATCGCGCACGCCGGAACAACGTGCGGGTGGTAGGCCTGCCGGAGGGAGCGGAGGGGAAAGACATGCGGGCCTTCCTATACAAGGCGATCCCCGAGATCCTACACTGCTCCTTTGACAAGGACTTTGAAATTGATCGCGCTCATCGCATCCCCTCCAACACTATACCGCACAGCTCTAAACCGCGACCCATCATCTTTCGCACCCTACGCTACCAGCAGTCTGCGCAAATTCTGGAGCTGGCACGTACCAGGGCACCGGTGGAATTCGAGGGGCGCCGACTATCCTTCTTCCCGGATTTAGCCAAGCACACTGTAAACAGGCGCAAAAGACTCCTGGAATACCGCCCTCGGCTCCAGCAGCTTCAGGCGCGGTTCGGCCTTCTCTACCCCGCGCGAATGCGGGTCACCCTCCACAACCACACTCGCACCTTCGAAGACCCAGAAGCGCTTGATCGATTCCTGGAGGAAAAGGAAGCCATGCAGATGCGCTGAGCCATGGAACGTTATTGACCTGCCTTGGGCAATTGAACTTCCCCATTGCATAGTAGGCTTTGCCTCCTGAATAACGCTGTGAGCTTAACAGCGCGTTCATAAGGTTTTCCAGTTGTCTCTTTCTTTTCTCAGCTTTGGCATTTTGTGCAGGAATAGTTGTTGATATAGTCTGGGGATGGGGCCATGTCGGTATTGTCGCTGCTTTATTGCATAGTGATACATTATACTGCTGTTTAATCTCCATAATCATGTGTTGCTCATCATGTGCTTTCTCTCCACACCTCCATATTCTACCTGTATCTGTAGATTCAGATTACCTGCGGGGCCCACTTGTCTGCGGTGCGGGCCCGCCGAGTCTTATCTGGGTCTCCCGAGCCAGCCCTGCCGGCCTGTGCTCACCAATATTTTTTTCCGGGTTTAGCCCCTCCTCCAGGGTCCGATTGTCTCATAATGTTTGCCAGGATCACAATATCCGGCTATTACAGTTTTATCAAGACAGGTTGTCTCTTTAAACTGACTCTTTCTTATACAAAACCATGCCTTCCCCTTAGGCCCTGTGGGGTCTCTGTCGAAACCAGTTTCAATGGCTCCTTGTAAAATAGTCTCTCTTAATGTACAGGGTATTAACAGCCCGATCAAGAGGCGGAAAATTCTAGACTATGCTCGCCGAGAACGGGCTGATGTGCTGCTACTTCAAGAGACGCACTTAAACTTGTTGGAGTCATTGAAACTGGGTCAACGACCCTATGAGGTGATAGCGTTTTCTCCAGCCATTAGGAAACACAATGGTGTTGCCATCCTTGTCAGAAAATCCCTTAAGCTTACGGTGATAAGCCACTGTTCAGATGCAGAGGGTCGATGGACAAAAGCTGAAGTGCAACTAGGTGAGACTGTGCTGGTCCTCATGTGTCTGTATGCCCCCTCCACGGACAGCATAGATTTCTTTCTCGCTGTTGCGAAGGAGCTACAGGGGGATTATGGGAAGGCGATTATAGTAGGGGGAGATTTTAACCAAACACTAGATCCCCTTATTGATCGCCAACCCCCCCGTTCGTCCCCGCGATCCAAGGGACACCTTCTTCTTGCCTCCATGATCCAGGAACTCGCTCTGGTAGACATTTGGCGCTTGCAGCACCCACAGGAGTTGGAATTTACTTATTTCTCCGCGCCACATGCGTCGCAATCTCGTATTGATTTTTTCCTAGTTTCCAAAGTTCTCGTCCCCAACATGGGCCTGCAACCCTTCATTCAATCCACATCTCGGATCACGCTCCAATTTCGTTGATCATGCAAGAAGACTCCCTTCGGCGTCCGTCTCTGGCTTGGACTCTAGACAGATCTCTCTTAGATATCCCCGAATTCCATACAGAGATCAAAGTTGTAATTTCTGAATATTTTCAGCTCAATTCTTCACAGGCCACCTCCACCTGGGCATGGTGGGAGGGCTTTAAGGCCACGGTCAGGGCGGCTATCACTAGCTTTAATATACGACTGCAAAAGCAGCGTAAACAGCGCCTGCAAGACCTTGAGCAGCAGATTAAAGCCGGGGAAAGGGTCCTGACGCGACGCACTGACCCCTGTATTTTAGTGAGACTCCGGCGCTTAAGATTTCAATACAACACTCTTATGACTTCGGCAGCCTCTCAAAGCGTACGGCGGCTGCAAGGAAGTTATTACCGTGAGGGTAATAAAGCCGGTAAGCACTTAGCGGCCACATTAAAAGGTAAGAGGGAGACCAAACGTGTCTGTGCCATCAAGGACGGGCAGGGATCTGGTCTGATTGTTCAAGATTCCCTGATAGCTGAGGCATTCCGGGATTATTATTCGCACTTGTACAGTTCAGAGCGGGAGTTTTCGCAGGCGGGTTTCGAGCAATTGGTTGCCACCCTTCAGCGACCCACTCTCTCTGAGGAACATCGAAAGACACTCGATGCTCCCATAACGGCTGAGGAGATCAAGCGGGCAATAGCATCTATGGCCTCGGGCAAGGCTGCTGGACCGGACGGGCTTCCGGCTGAATTCTTTAAGAGCTTTGACGCAGCCCTTGCCCCTCCTTTGGAGCAATATTTCCGACTCCTATCGGCCGGGGGACAGCAAACAGGCTCTTTTGCGGCGGCCAATTTAGTGGTGTTTGAGAAGCCGGGTCGCGACCCTCAATTAGTCACCAATTACCGCCCTATCTCACTGCTTAACGCTGACTATAAGATCTATGCAACTGTCCTATCCGCTCGACTCTCAGGGATACTTCCGACCTTAATCCACCCTGATCAATGTGGCTTTACTGAGGGCCGCTCGACTGCTGATAATGCGCGTCTCTTATGCCATGTCTTATTGGGAGCCGACGAGATGGCGACGCCGCTCATGGGCCTCTCATTAGATGCAGAGAAGGCCTTCGACCGTTTAGAATGGTCTTTTCTCTTTGCGTCCCTTCGCTGGTTCGGCTTCGGCGATGTCTTTTTAAGAGCCTTGGAGGTGCTATATACTTCTCCCTCCGCGCGGATTTGTGTCAATGGGGTTGCTTCAGCCCCCCTTGCTTTGAGACGGGGTACCCGCCAAGGATGCCCGCTATCCCCCATGCTTTTTAATCTTGCGATGGAGCCCTTAGCCCTTCTTATCCGTCAAACTCCTACTATCCGGGGTGCTTTGGTCGCGGGGCAGGAAGTCAAACTCTCTGCTTATGCGGATGATCTTCTCCTCTTCGCCACGCCTGATTCCTTTCCCATGATTTTGGAGCAAATAGAAAATTATTCCCAGTACTCAGGTTACAAAATTAACTGGTCCAAATCGGTCATGTTCCCGTTAAATAAATGGGTCCTCAAAGGCGATCTTTGTGACTATCCTTTTCAGTGGGAGTCGGGCGCGGTGAAGTATTTAGGCGTTCACTACCGCTATCCTTTCGAAGAAACGATGAAATATAACGCCGCTACGCTCCTGAACTTGGCTCGGGAGTTAACTACGCGGTGGTCTCCCCTCACGTTATCTTGGTGGGGTCGACTAGAAACTATTAAAATGATGATTGTCCCCAAGATCAATTATTATTTGGAGATGCTTCCCTGCTACTTCCCCGCGCATATTTATCAGTGTCTGGAAAGGATGCTTTTGCAGTTTTTGTGGGAAAATAAAACGCCGAGGATCGCGAAGGGAAAACTACAACTCTCCCGAGAGCAGGGCGGTGTACATTTCCCCAGCTTCAAAGATTATCATCATGCTTTCCTGCTCAAGCAAGGGTCTCGCTGGCTGTCTTCTGAGAGACCGGTATGGGTAGCCCTGGAAGAACAGCTACTGGCTCCTATCCCGCTGGCGTGTGCCCCGGGGATGCAATTTCCTAATACTTCCCCGATTCCAGTAGTTATCCTAGATACCCTCAAGGCTTTTCAATTGTTCATCAAACTGAGTGATCCTGACGGTAACTCTCGTGTCCTACTCCCCATATGGAATAATCCCTTATTTAAAATTCAAAAAACAAGCTTTGCTTGGCGAACCTGGTATTCCCGGGGAATATGGCGAGTCTGTCAATTACATGCTGCTAATAAGTGGAAGACCTTTACGGAAATTAATCAGGAGTTTGGCCTCCCCCTATCTTGCCAATTTCAATGGATCCAGCTGCGACACTGTCTAGGAGGAGCGGGACTAAAACCGGGACAAAACCCTGGTACCGCGGATGCCCTCGACATCCTCTGTGCGATTAGCCAAGCGAAGGGAGTAGTATCTCAAATCTATAAGAGGCTGACGCGATCCCCATCCCAATCGATGGGAAAGGTTCAAAAGAGGTGGGAACGCGAGGCTGGGAAGGGGCTCTCTGAACTCCAATGGAGGAAGTTCTGGTGCAAGCAAGTTAGAGTTACCAGATCCGCCTCCATGACCCAGACACTATTTTATTTTGCCCATCAGTGCTATTATACTCCAGCTAAGCTGGCACGTTGGGGAGACACTCTCAGCCCACTCTGTTGGACTTGTGGAACAGAGGTTGGTACTCTTCGGCATATTGTATATGAATGCAGGGGGGTGAAGGCTTTCTGGGACTCTGTCTGGGGGCAAGTTCAATCTATTTTGCAATTCAGGGAGCCCCTCTCCTGGCAGGTAATAGGCTTGCGATCAGCAGCCGACCTGCCTTCATTATCTAAGGATGGCACTTTTCTACTGGATTTTATGATCGGCATAGCGATCTGTCTGATCATCGGCCACTGGAAAGATACCGTTCATACTACTGTCCACGAATGGTGGAATCGCGTCTGCCTTTATAGTCAATTTGAACAGTCCATTTGTAAATCTAAGCAGATGCTTGGGAAACAGGTTCTCAAATGGCAACTCTTAAATGATTATGTTGCATCAGCCAAATTAGGTAGATAACCTTGACATGATCTGGCAGACTTCTCCTTACGGAGTCTTGCTACTTTGAACCCTGGAGGAGAGTGCTGGGGAGGGATATAGGGAGGGGGAGGGATGGTAGGGATTTGTTCTCTTTCTTTCTTCTTTCTTTCTTTCTTGGTTATCTTATTAGTGGTAGGTATGTGGTGTCTAGGATGTAGATGTAAGTTTATTCTTTGCTGTTATACTACTAAAAGCGAAAATAAAGATTAAAAAAAAAAAGAAATACAAACTTGTTCTTTAATCTACTCAGGAAAGCTCCTGAAGCAGGATTTGACCCACGCAGTAGAAAGCAAGCCAGCTAAGGGGTTTCAGTTGGATAACTGCTAGCAATTGAGCCTTCCCTAATTGCTTGTGAGCTAGGAGAGAATCACTTCTGAATCTATGTGGGAAGATATAAGAAGTTAACCTGAAAAGAACAGTTTTTTTCTTTCTTTGTGGCTTTTGGTTTGTTGTTTGATACTTGCTAAGAGGATATTAGCTAAGCCTACAGAAAAGACCAGTTTGTTATCAACCAGGTCTTATTTCTTTTGCTTTTGATTGCCTGATAAGTTAAAATGTTGTTTTCCTTATTTTGTTTTTTTCAAGTTTAACACTGAAAGCAAGAAACCTGATTTATGTGCTACCAAGCATATCTGTGTTGGGAGAAATAACCCCATAAATAAATATCTTATTGGCTTTACCCAAAAGCACAACTAATTATTGTCAGCAGCTGTGTCTGGTGTGAATGAACTGCATTGCCCACAATACCTTGCAAATCATATAGATATATGCACTTGCCAAGACTGTGAAGATTCTCACCCAGGCAGCCGTCTGACAAATTACATTGAACAGGGCATTATAACTTGGAGATAACTATTTTACAGGGAACATGGGCTATGGAGGGTTAAGTGGCTTGCCCAAGACCACAAGGAGCACCTGTGGGACTAGAAACCCCAGTCCTTCCGGCCCAAGGTTGCTGTCCTCTAGTGGGATTTGAACCCCCGACCTTCCATGGAGGAGTGGCCTAGTGGTTGGGGCAAGGTACTTCAGGCCGGAAGTACCTGTTCTCCTCCTCTTACCTTTTTCCCTTGTCTTGTTTCTCTTGTTATCCTTCCTTTGCCTTTTGTTCTTTCCTCGTCCTTCACCTTCTTTGTGTTGTCTTTTTAGATTGTAAGCTCTATTGGGCAGGGACTGTCTATTTTTGTCTTTTTCTGTACAGCGCTGCGTGCGTCTGGTAGCGCTTTATAAATGCTCAGTAGTAGTAGTTCACTTTAGTAATTCTAGCCTTTAATGTTAGACAAACAAGGGCTTCAAGCTCTCCAAACTTGCATCGTATGTGCCAATTGTACTGAGGTGTACTTTAGTACAGATTGGTTTGAGTTCAGATTCAGAGATACGTAGAACAAATTCAATCAGTATTTGAGTGAGGAAACGGATCCGGGTCCTTGTCCTCACATCAGATAGCAATCCCCTATCATTTACAGATCATTGAAGGACAGACTAGATAGGCCTTGTGGTCTTTTTCTGTCGTCATTTTTCTACGTTTCTATGACTGTCAAGCTGATTCCTTCCTTGAAGTCAGAAGTACATGAAACAGACTTGGAGAGACCACAGGTACATATAATTTCACGCTCAACATCCAGGCTCTGCGAAAAATGATTTTGCCAATACAGGTAGCCGAGAATATGCATTATGCAGAAGGCAACAGTTTTTGACCTCCTTCTAGAGCAGAAACTGGTAACTTCCTGGTCAGGTCTTTGGTAAACATATCTACCTTGGGAGTTCCAAGGTAGATAAAGATGCTATTTGCTATAATCTAATCCAGGGACCACTCATTATGGTCTAACTGGCACATAAACCGGTCTGCCAGAACATTTACTTCCTTTGTTAAATAAGTGATTCTTATAACATACCATTTAAGGTGGCATAGTTGTATACTTTAGCAACTTGTTGACACAAGGGGACATCATTTCTCCCTGTTTGTTCAGGTAGAACACTGCTACCTAACTGTGCCTTTGCACTATGATAATTTGGAGGGAAAACTGAGAGAATAGTGAATTATTTCCAGTTTCAGAAGGTTAATGTGCAATATGTCTTTTCATAAAGGGAATAAGGACCCTGTATGTAAAGTCCATTTAGATAAACACTCCAGAACAGGCTGGATGTACCTGTGGTTAACAAAACAGGGTGCGGATAAATTTGGAAAAGTATACCACTGGTCAAATAGGGGCCAGGAACTTACTGCTTTATTAGACTTAGAGCTTGTGAAGTTTAAAGCATGCTGCATTATATATTTGCATGACGAGCTGTTTTGCATTCAAGGTAGTTCACTATTAATACCCATTCAGCTGTACATTTTTTACATTAAGCTACATTATTGGTAAATAATACGCATTCTTGACACAATGCAGCTTAATAGATCCCTTAATTTGATATAGTACAAAACTCTGTATTTCTTTTTTACATATATATATATTTCTCCTATGACCATGTCTCCAAATTGGTTAGTTTTGAGCATACCACAGCAGCAATGATTTTCACTCCTAAGTCAGGGTATGTGGAGTATGAGCTCAGTTTTTCAAATTTAGTGCTAACGTTCGCCGTAGTACTTGCACCATGCCAAAGACAGCTTCCTTCTAGAGTTCATATGATGTAACATGCATATGCAATTTATTGATGTGTGCCTCAAAATTCCTTTTAATGTGGCCTGTGGCACCCAGTATGATGGGAAATATTTCAGTATCTTTCTGCCACATTTTCTTGGGGCTATGTTTACTAAACTGCGGTAAAGTCACCAGCAGTAAGGGCAGCATTAAGGTAGGGGGCGTGCCAGAGTTAGGCTGCCTTGGGCCATTTAACGTGAGCTAACAGGACCAAGAGCGGTAAGGTGACAAGACGTCCTAAGGAGAGACAAGGCGTCCTCAGAGGTGATAAGGTGCCTTAACAGGAGATAAGCTGCCTTATTTATTTATTTATTCTATACCGTATATATATATAGATAAGGCATCCTAAGGAGAGACAAGGTGCCCTAAGGTGGAAAGCATGGACCTTAAAGCAGGACCATGGCTGTAAGCCAAACGCTGGATAGAGCACCAAGTAATGCAAATGTAAAGGTGATTGAAGGAAAGACAGGTGGGAGTTGATGGACCTGCCATGTCAGTGGGCACCCTATGTGGCAGCCAGTAAAGCGGATGAGCATGTGGGAAGAGCTGTACTGATGCACAGGGTGGTGCCAATGTAAAGTGCTGCAATGACAGTGTGTGGCATAGGATAGGGAAGACGTGTCCCCCAGCGGAGGCAGAAGCGGCAGGATGTCTGCAGTGACAGGACAGTATAGTAGTGGTTGCGTGCAGATCAGGCACAGCAGAGGCGAGCACGAAGAGCCGTAATGCGGAAAAGAGTACCAATGTAGGTCATGGAGTATCAGCCTGCACAAGAAGACAGGACTGTACACAGCCGACAGAGGCAGATAGATGGGCTGAAGGATGGATGGCGGCTAAGGAGAGGGTGGTATGGGCTGGCAGTACCGCTCTATAGAGCCCTGTTACAGGCATGAAAATGATCTGAGTAGCACAGTCACAAAAAGAACAAGTAGGAATCAAACCCTTGTTCCCTGCTTATGGAGACCTTGCACTAACCAGCAGGCTACACCTCCACATCTCTCTGTACCACAATGGCTGTCCATAAAGAGACTGCTGGTCACCGCCTAAAATGTCTGCTATTTGCGCCAGTATAGGGTTGCCCCCACCAGTACCCATGATGCAGTGCACATGCAGAAAAGTGGTCTACAGCTGATCACTGAATGGAGAATGCAATTATCCATTATCTCAGCTCAGTAAGAGGCACTGACATTGTGTGATACCAGCACAGAACAGCTACAAACCGTGCTACTAAGCAGTTTCTGAGGTTACCCTGAGCGTGAGGATGGGCACCCAGCACCAGGTCTCCAGTACCTGTAGTGCCAAGATGGTCTCTGCCACCCGTGCTGCAGATCTCCATCAACACCAGTGTGTAGCAGGTATTGTCTGCAGTGTGATATGGTAGTCACCTTGTGTCATGCTGTATGCGCCAGTCACATCTGGCCCTGTGCTCTGTCCTTGTTGGACGAGGACCCACTTAGACCAATGCATGTCTATACTCAGTGTTATAATGCTGATGCCATGGTGGCCAACTACCGGGGGAGGGGGGGAGGTTGCGCTTCTAGACTTGCATGGGGTTGTTACCAGGGTTCTGCTGGCCCTACCAGTACCACTGGGAGTAGGCCTGGAACACCTCACATCCCAACTACCTAGGTCTAACATTCACCCACAGAAAGCACAGTCAGACTGCATCTGCTGCTCACCACTGGGTTTTCCAGCCATGCACATCCCAACTGCAGACAGTCCGCTGGTCAGTACACATTACATGTGCACAGAGTGACCGTGTGCACCCAGGGGATATTCAGCATGGACACCCAGCAGTTGGTTCAGTGATCGGGCACCCAGAACAGGAAGTGCACCCACATCACTAGAGCCAGACACTATACAGCACTTTGTGGATACATAGCAATGCCATGGTCACTGCTCGGTCAGAGTGAGAGTGCCCTCCCAGCATGACATGCTGTGGCCAGCCGACCCATGCAAGTGGCTGTCGGGCACTACGATGTCCCAGCCCCTACCCCCAATGCAGATACATCTTGGCCAATCTGCCCTGTTCAGGCCATACCCACAATACTTTGCTCCGCATCATGTACATTTGCAGGCTAACACTGGAAACAGCTTAGGCACTGTGAGGCTCAGTGAAGTGTAGAAAGACACTAAACAATAGATAGATAGACACACATACGCACTCTCACTCACTCATATTGACACACTGTGCAAAAATGGGGATGGTTGGCATTCCTGCCTGCCACTCTGGTCCCAATCTCAGCTCAGGCATTGTTAAGGTGTGCTCATTGTGCAGGAGCAAGTAGTGTGCTCTGATGTTAACTGCCACTCAGTGTGTGCTGTCAGCCTGACTCTCCATCCAGCTGAGGATAGTGGAGCCTGTCTTTATCATTGTTTGCCGATTCATTGGGGGTTGCACATGTTGGTGTTGTACCTGCACTGTGGGATAAAATTTAGCCACAGGGACATACACTGCATGATCCACAGACAGGACCCAAACATGTGACCCCCTGCTCATATACACACTAACTGTGTGTAGTGTGCCACAGTGCTGCCACGTGGTTACAACAATCCCTTGGGATGACATGCTTCCCCCATCAGAAAGACTTTGGCACATGGCACACTGGCTGAGGGCATGGCCTTGGTCTGCTGTAGGCAGGTGCCGCTGCCCCCTCCGCTAACACCCCCCATGCCTGTGCTATCAGTGTTGGTGGTGTGCAGTCCCAGGCCAGTCAACATGTGGGTTGGTGGGTGCCTAGGGCACAGTGTCCAGATTGGGGGGGGGGGGGGGGCAGAGACATACATGGACAGCCACACCCCCCCCCCCACAACCATCTGCCTCTCCAGGGATCCCATCTCTGCCTGCCAATGTTATGTCTCTGTAACCCGGGGAAGAGAAGGCTTAGAGGTGTTATGTTAAGACGTCTAGAAAATATTACCTGGAGTGAATTGGGTAAATGTAGATTGATTGTTTATGCTATCAAAATGTAATAGGACTAGGGGACTTGCAATGCGGCTACAGTGAGAGCCATTTAGGACTACTGGGAGTGAATGGTTTCTCAGTCAATGTGTATTCAGACTCTAGAATTCATTTCTGGAGGATGTCGTAAAGGCTGTTAGTGTAGCTGGGTTTCAGAAATGTTTGGACAGGTTCCTGGGGAATGGTCCTTAAACAATTACTAATAAGGGGCCCAGAATATCCCCTGTTTGCCCAATACATGCACTGTTGATCCTGTGAGTCTTTTGTGGAAACTGCTAGGTACCTGTGACTTAGATTGGTCACTGTTGGACACAGGATACTGGGCATGATAGATCTTGGTCTGACAGTCTGGCATATTTGCATGTCTTATGTTCTTATGTGCCACCTAAGCAACTGCCTGGTCCACTCTGTGCACGAGCAGACCCCACTGCATGACCCAAATTCACCCTCCTTTGTCCAATTTGCACCATCAACACAGTGCCCTTTCATACTTGGGCACTACTCTCACTCTCTTGGGCTCACCTATCTGTGCAGCACATTGCAGACACTGAATTAGGCTCTCTCGCCTCAAAATACACCCTTTCCATGAAGTTTTGATATGCGTTAGGGTTCCTGACGTTAAGGTGCCATCATTAAGGGAGCAAGCCTTGCTTCCACCCACTCCCCGTCTACTCTCCACCAACAGGGTGCTTTACCACTGCTGGTACCGTTAACCCACGTTACAGTGGCATTAACGTGTGCTAATGGGACATAAGCACACGCTAATGACACGAGTGCGCCATTAACTCATGCTAACGGCACACTTGCTCCTTTAGCGCGATTTAGTAAACATATCCCTTGGTTTCTGACTGCACTTTCTGGTACTGGAAGATCTTCTCCATTTCTCCATAATTCACAGAATAGTCACTTAGAACTGACACCTCTATTATCAATGCCCTTCTGCTGATTTTCTCCTTTACCACTATGAATGGTTTCCTTGCATTCCATTTTCTTTTTGTATCGGTCAGAATAGGAATGTCCAATTTGATCATAACCTCTTTGTTCTCCATAATTCTCGTAAGAGTTGTGACCCCAGTGTTTTCTAGTACAGCAATGTTGTAGTATTTACAAAGTTTCCAGCGGATGAGATGTGCCACCTTCTTGTGCCTTTCTGAACAGAAATGTTCTGCCATCAAAACTTTGCAGCCAGCTATGTTCTATGATGATTTGGGTTGTCCTACAATACCAATAAGATAGGACATAAGCATAGATAAAAGAAGGACTATTTCCTGTTACTTCTAGAAACAAAAAGGAAAATATGGTGATACTTTTTAATTGGACTAACATAATACATTTGTAGACTAGCTTTCGAAGGTTAAAAATTTCTTCCTGAGGTCAAGATAGTAATCTGATGCATGTCTGTGGGTATAAGCTTCCTTTAAATCCAGAGAATATAGTAGCATAGTAAAGGACACCAAACAAAACACAAAATGGCCCATCCAGTCTGCCGAGCAAGGTAGGTAGGATTGCAACTGCCACTTCAGGCAGGTTATCTCCTGTGTCTTTTTGGAAGCACAGGGCAATCAATTTAATGATGGAATGGAAAATAAAACAAAAGATATTATAATGCCTCTATATCGTTCCATGGTGAGACCGCACCTTGAATATTGTGTGCAATTCTGGTCGCCGTATCTTAAAAAGGATATAGCGATTTTAGAAAAGGTACAGAGAAGAGCCACCAAAATGGTAAAGGGGATGGAAGGATACTCCTATGAAGATAGGCTAAAAAGGTTAGGGCTCTTTAACCTGGAAAAGAGACGGCTGAGGGGAGATATGATAGAAGTCTATAAATTAATGAACGGAGTGGAACGGGTAAACGTAGATCGATTGTTTACCTTATCAGAATATAGAAAGACTAGGGGACATGCAATGAAGCTGCAGGGTAAACTATTTAAGACTAATAAAAGAAAATATTTTTTCACTCAACGTGTAATCAAACTCTGGAATTTGTTACCGGAGGATGTAGTAAAGGCTGTTAGTATAGCTGGGTTTAAAAAAGGTTTGGACAAGTTCCTGGAGGAAAGGTCCATAAACCATTATTAAGAAGTGACCGAAGATATCAATGCTTGACCCAGTACAAGCACTGTGGAACTTGTGTCTCTTGGGGAAACTGCTAGGTACATGTGACCTAGATTGGCCACTGTTGGAAACAGAATACTGGGCTTGATGGACCTTGGTCTGACCCAGTATGGCATATCTTATGTTCTTATGATATTTAGGAAAGGTTGACCCAGTGCTTTTTTTTATCATCTTACCATTAAGGGACTCTTTGGGTTTATCCCATCCCTTCTTAAATTTTGTTGCTATTTTTGTCTGCACTGCTTCCTTTGGATGTTTATTCCATGCATCCATTACCCTTTTTTGAGAAAAAAATACTTTCAGTGTTGCTCCCAAGTCTACTTCCATGATCCCTAATTCTACCACTTCTTTTCCATTTCAAAAAACTAGCTGGAGCATTAACATCCTTCAAGAATTTGAATGTCTGTATTATACCTCCCTGTCTCCTCCTTCTATAGAGTATACATGCTTGGATACTGAACTTTCATCTTGCATGACTTCTTCTGAAGTACCATTTTGGCTGTCTTTCTGTAGAACAACTCTAGTCTACCTCTATTTGTGATGCAGCCTCTCGTACTGAACACAATATTCCATGTGAGGCCTCATCAATGATCTGTACAGAAGCATTGTCACCCCCTTTTCTTTATTCTTGCTATGCTAATTTCTATGCAGTCTAGCATCCCACGTGGCTTAAATCATAGCTGCCAAACAACTGATCACTCTTCGAGCTTTTTAAAGCCATTTCTTATTCTGTCTACTTCTTTATCATTGCAAATCTTCCTGTTATCTGCAAAATAATACATTTTTTCTTCTAACTTTTCTGCAATATGGTTCTCAAAGATACTGGACGGAAGAACCCTCAGGACTGATCCCTGAGGCATTTCACTAATCATCCTTCTTTTCTCAGAGTAGGCTCCATTAACCACCACCACACTCTGTCATCTATCATTAAACCAATTTCTAATTCACACTGTGGCATTAGGATCCTTTCTCAAGCTGCTGAGTTTATGTGGGGCAGTATTAAAAGTTTTGCTGAAATCCAAGTAAACCATAACCAGCGAATACATCCTCTAGCCACCCAGTTGAAGAAGTCAATCAGATTCATTTGAAATGATTTTTCTTGGGTATCTTCATCCTGCCTTGGATCTTTCATCTCATGGTATTGTAAAGAGTTCATCATCCTCCTCTTCAGCTGAATCTCCATTAATTTTCTAGCCTCCTCTGTTATCACTCTTGTGAAGAGGGACCACAATTTCCCTTCTCCAGCCCCTTAGAACTACATTTCCATTTCCAAAGATCTTTTGAACATATCCTTTCGCAGACTTGTCAGAACATCCCTAAGCGTCTCTGGGGTATCTCATTTATTTATTTAGTAACATTTAGTTACAATCAGCACTGTAGGTATTTCCCTGTCCCTGGAGAGCTTACAATTTAACATTACACCTGAGGCAATGGGGGTTAAGTGACTTGCCCAAGGCCACAAGGAGAGTCTGTGGGATTCAAACTCTGGTCCTTCTGAGTTTGGGTCGCTAACCTAACCACTAGACTACTCCATCTGGGCTCCACGGTTTTATGCACTTTTAGTTTTGCAAGTTCCACACAAATGCGTCTTCTGTGAATTGGTGTGGTATTTATATCATCCCATACATAGCCTTGTCAGCCTTCAGCAAGTCTTTTGCAAGGTCTTCTTCAGCGAACGCTGAACAAAAGTGTTATGAATTATGGATTTTTCATTGTCACCCTCCACATATGGCTCCTGGCCTATGTATAGTCTTACATTTACTCTGGCCTTTCTCTAACATACCTCACTTGATTCTTTAATCTTTTCTTCTGCTCATGCCTCTACCATCATGATTTATTCCTTAGATTTTTTTTCTGAGACGCTTTGAATGTTTTGCTTTTATTTTTATAGCAACCTCTTTAGGGTAATAGATTGGTTTTTTCTTCCTATTACTTTTACTTCATTTCCTCACACAAAAATTTGAGTTTAATCCACTGTTCTTTCAGTTCTTCTAATTTATTCTCGCCTTGCCAGTGTTCTTTAACCTGCTTCCCCATTTTTTCAATGTCAGATATTTTTAAATCAAGTACTTTTGAGCTTTTCCCACTCTTCTCCTCCTTGGCAATTTGACTCCCTGTACTACCACACAGGGCCTACAAACCATCAGGTGAACTAGGAGGTTGCCTAGAGTGCAAATAGCTCATGATCGGCTCATTGCTGCCACTGCCGCCCCTCTCTGGGACTTTCAGCAAGGGCAATGGTTTCAGACTGCTCCACAGTGCTAACCTAAACCTCCAGTGCTGTGCGGCTATTTGAGTTTCTGCCTCCTCCGATATCTGAAGCCTGATGCAGACTTCCATTTTGCATGGAAATTTGCATCAGGCATTGGAGGGGAGTGGAAGCACAAGCAGCCACTTATAGGATAGCAGCAACTGGGGATCATTCCTGTCCCCCTCTGCTAGCCACTAGAGAAACCCCTAGTAGGGGTCATGGAGGTTACGGGGTGCGCCTTGAGTTTTGAAAGGGCTCATGGGGAGTGTGTATTTAAGTATTGGGGGGGGAGTTCAGGAGCTGGGGATGTTGGAGAGTACAGGGGGATAAGGGAATACGATTCTAAGCGTTGGCAATGGTAAGATGGGATGATTTGTTATCAGGGTTGTCGGACAGCGGGGGAGGGGGGTTTAATGCATCCCAACACCATAAGAACATAAGATATGCCATATTGGGTCAGACCAAGGTCCATCAAGCCCAACAGTTTCCAACAGTAGCCAATCTAGGTCACAATACTTAGCAGTTTCCCCAAAAGAGACAGGTTCCACAATGCTTGTATTGGGGCAAAGCAGTGGATATCCCGCGTCCCCTTTAATAATAGTTTATGGACCTTTCTTCTAGGCACTTGTCCAAACCTTTTAAACCCGGCTACACTAACAGCTTTTATTACATCCTCCAGAGTTTGATTACACATTGAGTGAAAAAATATTTTCTCTTATTAGTCTTAAATAGGTTACCCTGTAGCTTCATTGCATGTCCCCTAGTCTTTCTATATTTTGATGGCGTAAACAATCAATCTATGTTTACCCGTTCCACTCCATTCATTAATTTATAGACCTTTAACATATCTCCCCTCAGCCATCTCTTTTCCAGATTGAAGAGCCCTAACCTTTTTAGCCTCTTTTCAAAGGGGTATCCCCTTCAATCCTTTTTACCGTTTTGGTGAATCTTCTCTGTACCTTTTTAGGATACGGTGACCAGAATTGCATACAATATTCAAGGTGCGGTCACCTCATGGAACGATACAGAGGCCAAGTGCCGGAAAGCAGCATGTAAAGTTTCATTTGGCACCTTATCGTTTTTATGCTTGACGCCTTTTTTAATAAATGATGAAATTAGACTTACCTGCTAATTGTGGTTCCTTGAGGAACTCCAGTCTAGTATCGTCATCTAGGGTTTAAGCACCTCCTCCAGCAGCTATGGAGACTGAGAAACGTCATTCTTCTGATGACACTGGTACAAATACCGCTGGGACCGCCTCCTCTGTCCAGTAATCTATTGACAAAGCAGACTCACCCGAGCAACAATCAAGTAGCAAACACGTAACGCATTGAACTTAATATAAACTTAATTAACTTAAGCAACTAACTAACGGGGACCCAATACCCCCGTTGTAATATAGTTAAACTAAATGATTGTACTTACGGATAGGAATCTGTGCTAAGGACGACCACACTTCCCCGCTCCCTGAAAGATCCAGACGCGTTCGGGATCCCTCTGTTCTCTTGCAAACTCCTCACTTCTGTATGGCTCACACGCTTCCCCTAGCTTCGTCGTCTTATGCTTTTGCGGAAAAAGCATGCTTCAGGCCCACCGCAAGACCTAATCAGGGAGGGATACGGGACGGTACTAGACTGGAGTTCCTCAAGGAACCACAATAAACAGGTAAGTCTAATTTCATCTTCCTTATCGTCCCTCCAGTCTAGTCCAGACATCTAGGGATGTAACAGAGCAGTGAAAGATTTTCTTATCAGGAGGGACCCGCTAGGCCAGCCTGAGGCACCGCTGCGCCAAAGACAGTATCCCTTTCCGCCTGCACATCGAGATGGTAATGCTTAACAAATGTATTAAACTATGATCAAGTTGCCACCCTACAAATATCAATAGCTGGCACGAACCTGTACTCTGCCCACGACGCCGCTTGCGCCCTCGTCGAATGAGCTTTAATGCCTTCAGGCACCGACTTCCCTTTCAGAATGTAAGCTGACGCTATAGCTTCTTTAAGCCAGTGCGCAATGGAAGCTTTACTCGCCCCTTCTCCCTTACGCGCTCCCCCAAAAAGGACAAAGAGTCTATCCGTATTTCTGAAACTTGCCGTCCTGCAAAGGTATTTTTTCAGCGCTCATTGAACATTCAGCGAGTGGGAAGATCCTGAACTCGACTGTCCTCCTGAATTGACAAATACTGTCAGCGAAATGGTTTGATTGACATGAAAAGCCGATACCACTTTTGGCAAGAAAGATGGCACTGGCCTCAAAACCACTTTATTATCATAAAAAGTCAAGAACGGCTCCCAACAGGATAGAGCCTGTAGCCCCGAAATTCTACATGCCGACGAAATCGCCACCAAAAATACCGTCTTGAGCGTCAGATCCTTATCCAACGCCCTCACCAACGGTTCAAACGGCTCCCGCGTTAAGGCGTCCAACACCAAAACTAGATCTCACTGTGGAACTGGAGACCTACAAGGCGGCCTCAGGAGAGACACCGCTCGCAAAAATCGTTTAACATCTGGATGCGCTCCTACTGTCTCCCCTCTTATCTTTCCCCTATAACACGCCAGAGCTGCTACCAGCACCCGCAAAGAGGCAGCCGCAAAGCCCTTGTCAAAACCATCCTGCAAGAAGGCCAACATGTGCGACACCGCCGCACTCAACGCCTGAACCTTCCTGTCCAAACACCATTCTTCAAAGATCCACCAGATATATACATACGCTAGTGACGTCGATCTCCTCCTAGCCTTCAACATTGTAGAAATTACGGCTGAGGCATACCCTCTCGCTCTCAGCCTCGCCCTTTCAAGAGCCAAGCCATAAGGGAGAACCGATCCACCTGGGGCATAAGTATAGGACCTTGAAACAACAGGTCCTTCCGAACCGGTAACCGCCAGGGCCGATCCACTAACAGCCTGACTAGGTCCGCGTACCACGGCCTTCTCGGCCAATCTGGTGCTATCAGAATTACCATTCCCCTGTGAACCTCTATCCTCTGCAGAACTCAACCTATTAACACCCAAGGGAGAAATACCATACAGGAGCTGGCACTCCGGCCACCTTTGAATGAGAGCATCAAGGCCCTCCGACATTCTTTCCTTTCTTTTGCTGAAAAATCTGTTTGCCTTTGCAGACCCTGACGTTGCCATTAGATTCATTACCGGCTGCACCCAGCGGCTCACTATCAGCGCAAACACTTCCGGATGCAAAATCCACTCTGCTGGGTCCACTTTGACCCAACTCAGAAAATCGGCCGTCACATTGTCTACTCCTGCCACATGCGTCACTGACAGCGCCAGAAGATGAGCCTCGGCCCACTCCAACAGGTGATCGGTCTCGGCCTCTAGTGGTGCACTGCCGGTGCCGCCCTGCCGATTGATGTAGGCCACTGCGGTTGCGTTGTCGTAAAAAACGTGCACCGCTCTGCGCTCTAGACAAGCCTGAAAGTCCCTCAGCGCTAGAGCCACCGCTCTCAACTCCAATCTGTTGATGGACCAAGCCCTCTCCACATCGGTCCACTGACCCTGAGCAAACGTTCGGTCGACATGCGCCCCCCATCCCAAGAGACTGGCATCCGTCGTCAGAGATACCCAGCTGGGGGCCTCTAGAGGCATACCCTTCTCCAGCACCCCTGGTTGTAACCACCATTGCACTGCCTTCCTCGTCTCCGGCCAACATGGAAGTACCCGGGACAGAGGATCGTTTTGGTGTGACCATCGTCTGAGCAATGCCCTCTGCAGAGGTCGAATATGCGCCCTCGCCCACGGCACCAATTCTAGTGTCACCACCATCACCACCATCTAGTGTCACCACCATCGACACCAGCGGGATATAAATACAGCTAAATAAATCGTACCTAGCAACTGCAGATAATGTCATGCCGTGGGAACCCTTCAGCTTAAAAGGCTCTGACTAGGCCTCTCAGACTCTGAGCCCTCACATGAGGCAGGAACACCTTCCCCATCTGTGTATCGAAGCGGGCTCCGAGATATTCCAGGCTTTGCGAAGGTTCTAGTCTGCTCTTTGCTCTGTTGATCACCCAGCCTAAGCTCTGAAGGAACTCCACCACTCTGGCAGTCGCCACCTTTCTCTCTTCCCTGGACTTTGCCCGTATCAACCAATCGTCCAAATATGGGTGTACCAGAATTCCTTCTTTCCACAACGCCGCTGCTACTACCACCATGACTTTGGTGAATGTCCGAGGAGCCATTACTAAACAGAACGGCAAGGCGCGGAATTGAAAATGCCCCATCGGGCATGCAAATCTGAGGAACTTCTGATGCTCTTGCCTAACGGGTATGTGAAGATATGCTTCTGACAAATCCAGGGCAGTGAGAAACTCCCCTGCCCTTTCGGCCACAATAACTGACCTCAGCGTTTCCATTCGAAAATGTGACACGCGAAGACTCCGATTTACCTTTTTGAGATCCAAGATGGGACAAAAGGATCCCTCCTTTTTTGGTACTACAAAATAAATGGAGTATCGACCGTACCCGCCCTGTTCTTTTGGCACTGGAACCACTGCGTTGAGCCTCAGAAGTCGTTGCAACATTTCTCACACTGCCTGCCCTTTCAGGGGCGTTTTGCATGGGGATTGAACGTAAGCATTGGCCACTGGGTGTTGGAACTCGAGAGCATAGCCCTCTTGAATGATCTCTAACACCCACCGGTTGGTAGTAATCCGGGCCCAAGCAGGATAAAACTCTTGTAACTGCCCCCCTACGGCCACCAGTTCCTCTTGGGCCCCCCTTGCTTTATTGTGACTTTCTAAGGTTCGAGGGAGAGGGCACTGCAAAACCTCTGTTTGCTCCTCTAAAACCTTGAAACCCTTGACTTCTATAGGAGAAACATCCCCTTTGAAATTGACCAAACCGGGTTGGGCAGAAACGACAAAAATCTCTCTGCTGATTTCTGTTAGCTGGCAACGGTTTCCTCTGCTGCTGTTTATCCTCTGGTAGTCTCCATCCTTTAGATTTTCCCAAATCTTTTACCAACTTATCCAAATCTTCTCCAAACAGTAGTTTACCTCTAAAAGGCAACTTACTTAATCTCGTCTTTGAGGAACCATCTGCTGCCCAATTACGCAGCCAAAGATAATGCCGGGCCGCTATCACTGACCCCATACTCTTAGACAGACTCCTAATAAGGTCATAATGAATGTCCGCTAGGTAAGCAGTCCCGGACTCCAACTTGGATGCTTCCCCCTTCAGTCTCTTCCACTTGGTCTCCCGGAATATGTTGTGACCAACGGAGACAGGCGCGCGCCACCCAGGCCCCACAAACCGATGGGCCTGTAAGGAAAGTGTACAGATGTCGAATACCTATTTTAACAAGGTATCTAGCTTCCTATCTTGCACATCCTTAAGGGCGGCACTCCCTTCCACCGGAATTGTCTTCTTGGTTACTGCCGATACCGCGGCATCTACCTTTGGTGATTTAAACAATTCTCAATCCTGATCTACCAGCGGGTATAGGCGAGCCATAATCTGGGAACCTTTCAGTCCTGCTTCAGGCATGTCCCAATCTTCCTGAATCATCTCCTGCATCATTCTATGAACCGGGAAGGCTCTTTGTGTCTTTCGAAATGCCTGTAACAAAGGGTCCTCTAGGGATGTATCCTCTGCCGGACCTGCAGCAGGTATATTTAGTGCCTTTAGAGCTTCCCCTATTAATGCTGGTAACTCGTCCCGTCTAAAGACTCTGACTACTCGTGCCTGATCTTCGTGTTCCGCCAACTCTCCTTCCTCTAATTTCTCCTGAACCTCTGTGTCCTGCTCTCCGTCTCTGAAAACAGACTCTTGGAGGCTAATGATTGATCCTGCAAATGCTTTTCCTTTCATGCCCTCTTTGAAGGAATCTCCATGAGCCCCAAGCCCAGAGGGGTTCCCGGTCGCTTTTCGCCCACGTTCGCTTCTAGCAAAGGCGCTTCAGTGCTCTTGTTACTGCAGTTTAAGACCTGTTGCAAAAGGGCCATGAAATCCTGCGAAAAAATTGCCCCAACCCACTAGGCAAAGTGGGCTGAGCAATAGACTTATACGAAGCCGAGGAAGGCCCGGCCACCAGTTCCAGAAACGGAACAGAGGGAGATGCAGTAACTGGCAAAACACCTTTCGGTTCCTCTCCAGCCACCTCTACTGGGGGTTCCAGAGAGAGAGCTTCCAGAGAGCAGGACTTGCAAGCCCCTGCTTCTGAAACCAAGCCCTTTCTAAGGCCGCAGAGCAAACAAAGCTGCTTAGAAGGCATCTCTCCCCCAACCTGTGGACCAACTGAAAGATCTACTTTTACTACCTTTCTATCTCTAAACTAGACTGCCAGCCCTACCAGAGAAAAATCTCCCTATCGTTATCTCTATAAATAGATTCTCCCCGCTATAAACCGAGCTATGGCAGTTCAATGAATTAACACACACCTATACATATATCTATCTATCTATCTACATATAAACCAATATACCCACATTTCTCCAGAACACCTGCTTTAAAATCCCGGGCTAAATCGCTGAGGAAACTCTCCAATTTCTTTCTACAGCGCTGGAATCATCCCGTGACTGGCTTACCTGTGAAAAGCTCTCCCCCTGGGGTTTTCTGCCGGCCTGAAGCCCACGCAGCTTTCCCGCGCTTTAATCACGAGGCCGCGGCCTCTTGCTTTCCATCGCACCACACGGCGAAATTCAGCCGCTTACCTGACCCTCAGCAGGCTGTGCTGATCTGCCACGCGTCTCTCCATGCTCAGCCAAACAGCGGCTTCTGCAACGGAAGAGAGACTTCTTCTGTGGAGCCAGTAGCTTTTGTCATTAGCGGCCTTGCCATGCATTCTCTCCACACCCGCTGCAGACTGCTGCTGTGCTCGCCACCGGTTCCTCACCCACCTGTGGGTTCGGGAACCGGAGCATGGCCCTGGAACTCTGAAATGTACCTTCCTCCTCTGCCATCTGCCCAAAGAGAGGAGGGAGATAGGAAGGGGGCCTTAGCACAGCTTCGCCACTCAACAGGTAAACCTCATCCTTTCCTTTCCTTTTTTTTTTTTTCAATAAGAATAAATTGACCAATAACCACTATTCTCTCTAAACTACTCTCCTTAACTGTTTCTCCAGTGAGCCTTCAACATCTAGGCTCACCAACCTCCAGCTGCTATGGAGACTGAGATTACTGGACAGATGAGGCGGTCCCAGCGGTATTTCTACCAGTGTCATCAGAAGAATGACGTTTCTCAGTCTCCATAGCTGCTGGAAGAGGTGCTTAAACCCTAGATGTCGGGACTAGACTGGAGGGACGATAAGGAATATCTATTTTAACCGCTTTGCTTTTTTCTTTTGTGTGCTATTGACTGCAAAGGGCTGCTTTTTTATTCTTAAATGTTTCTAAACTGAGCAAAATGATTCTCTCTCAAAAAGGTTGTTTTAAAATCACTTTTTTTTTAAATTTAAATTTTTATTAAATTTTTTAACATTCATGCATAACAAGAATGAAAAGGAAAAAAGGATAAGATGCATATCCAATACAATTCCAAGGCAAAACTCATACATCCAAAGAAAGTAGCTATACATCTTCCAAATTTAGCCCACAAAATAAGGCAATGTAAGAGGAGGCACCAGGAAACTAAAATCAAAAGGAAAAATAAATTTCTAAATTGCAGAGCAGAGACTTAAGCGTCAGCCGATATGGTCACAATTTCCACTCCATTTCCCTCCCTAGCTACCAGAAAATCAAGCAACTGATTTGGCTCAAAAAACAGAAACATTTTACCATCATAGGAAATAATACGACGAGAGGGAAATCTTAATTGAAAGCTACCCCCCAGGGCAAGAACTCTAGGGCAAAAGCCCAAGAATTCCTTCCTCCTCAGCTGAGTAGCACGAGAGAGATCAGGAAACATATATACTTTACAGCCAAGAAAAGTACAAATGAAATTCTGGAAATACGCTCGAAGAATTAATGACTTATCATGCTCTAAGGCCAGAGTGACCAAAAGGGTAGTGCGGCCAGTCACCACCTCTAGAGAGTCCTCCAGGAATGCGGTAAGGTCCCCAATCCCTGCCACTGAACTCCCCAAGGTGCCGCCGGCCCCACCAACACCTACATGTAGATAATGCGCTTGGACAATTGGGGGCAAATTATCTCCAGGGAGTTTAAACACCTCCTGGACATATTTACGAAATATCTCAATAGGGAACATTAAAGGGGATTTAGGAAAATTTAACATTCTTAAATTATTCCTACGAGTATAGTTCTCCAAATACTCCGTTTTTTTTGATAACAAGGTCTTTAACTTGAGCAGCACACACTCCACAAAGATGTTCCAGCTCTTTCTCAACTCCCTCCAAACGCCGAGCTTCTCCTCTTGTGCCCTTTTAGCATCAGAAATATCCTTAGACAACGATATAAAATCTTTAACTACCCCAACAACAGTCATAAGGGAGGTATTAATCATAGGTATTGCGTCCCATAGTGCTTCCAAATCCACAACAGATGGCTTAATCAAGCCTCTCAAACCTGAAATAGCGTCCAAAGCCTCAGATGGTACTGCCGGATCCCCACTGGAAAGGGGATCCTTCTCCACTCCTTTCCCTTCCACAGTGACCCACAGGGAGGTAAGGAAAGCTGGTAATTCGCCATCAGGAACAGAGCACTCTTCACTCCCAATTGCCGACGAGCATCTCACAGCCCTAGCAGGAAGCACTCTGTCTCCCAGCTCAGCACTTCCAGGCCGAGGCAGGGGGGGAGCGTTGCTCTGGAGATAACCAAACCCCCGATGCACTCAGAGCCGACGATTCCAAAACCGCCAGCTCCGCCGAAGACGCTGCTCTAACCCCCGCCACAGTGATATCACATGCCTCGAGAGTTCGCTGGCCAGTAATCTCAGAAGCAGGAGACCCCGAGGGAAGGGAAGCCTGCTTTCTCTTTCGACGTCCCATCTCTAATAACAGGCCGCGAAACAGCAACGGACCGTCTGCCCACCGAAGCACCGCTCACCGCCAGAGCAGCTCCGCCGCCATCTCGCCTCCTTTTTAGCTGCTTTTTTTTTAAATTTAATTTTTATTAAATTTGTTAACATTCATGCATAACAAGAATGAAAAGGAAATAAGGATAAGATAAAATCACATTTTTTATGTGTGAACTTGACATTTTTTTTAGTAGAACAAAATATTGCTTCTTATAATAATGGTCCTCAAAATTAAATTTTATCAAATTTGTCAAAGTGACAATTGGAAAGGATGTGTGAATCAATGTCAAGAAAAATTGTCTTCTAATAGTAAAAATGAGCAAAAATAGCATTTCATTAAATGAAAAAACTCTGCTTTTGTCTGTCTTGTCTGTCTTGACTAAAATGTAAGCTCCAAGTGGCAGAACTGCCTTAATGTGTCTTTTTATAATATCTTGTACATTTGGTATATAATAAACAAATGACAATAATAAAAATTATATATGAAAAAAATTAAGAGGAGAAATTTTTTAAGCAATCTGTTCAAGCAAAACAGTGTTTACCCATGGAAACAGGACATTTGAAAGTAGCCCATTCTGAGATTAATTTTAGAAACATTACGGCCACGGGGCTCTAGTTCCCACAGGCCATGAATATAACGGTGTGCACAGCTCAGAAGGACATGGTTGCCAATCGTTGGTTTGGGGGAGGAGGCTAGTGAGAGAGACTGGTAACTTAGGCTGGGACGGGGTGTGGGTGGGATGCAGGCCGCGGTGGTTTGGCTCGAGGTGGGGGGGGGGGGTGGAGGGAGGGAGGGGAAGGCGTCCATAGGGCAATTTGAAATTCCTGCTCAAAGAATGTGGGTAGGGATATCATTGGCAGGACCCAAGGAATCGTGGGAGGGGGATAACCGGTATATTTAAGCAGGTAAATTGGACTAGGTCTTTTCTGAGGCTGGTGAGTGTCTAGGGTCATCACGTTTCTGAGCACTATGGGCTTCTTTTATCCTATGCCAATTCGATTTTGGAGGCTTTTCAATCTCATGAAGTTGGGCTTGGCCCTGCGGACTTCCACACTGTATTCGAAGTGCTTATCATTCCTCATTTTGATTATGAAAATATCATTCTTAATGGCCTGCCAGACTGTGCAATTCATCCCCTACAATTGGCAATCAACACTGCAGCACAAACCCTGTTTGGAGCCTCTAGACATGAGCATATAACACCTATCTTGAGACATCTCCATTGGTTCCCTATTTCTAGTACTCTTACATACAAAGCCCTCATAATGACATTCAAGATCCTACACAACATCTCTGGCAATTGTCCTAGAAGGGATCCTTTAATGGACACCGGACCACAGAATAAGAACATGCTCCCAGACTGCGAGGAACAGAGCCTTCAACCTATATGCACCACCTCTCTGAAACTCCCTCCCCACCCCAATCCGCTCCATCTCGGAATTGTCTAAATTCAGGAAAGCACTAAAGACACATCTTTTCCAACTTTGTTATGAACAAATAACATAATCCCACCTGAGCAAACCTGCTCATCCAAATCCAACTGCTTATCATGCCCATTGATCACCTTGTAAATAGTTCACCCCAATTACTACCCAAGTTGACTTCCGCTGTTCTAATCTAATTTTCTGTTATCTTTAGAAACTGTTTAATGTTTGCTGTTCCTGTTCTCTAATCTTGTTCTGTTTAATGAATGTTCTTTGTTCCTTGTAAACCACACTGATTTCTAAATAGTGCGGTATATAAAACCAAATAAATAAATAAACAAAAACTATTATGAGAAATTTTGCGACAAGATGGAGGAGAATAAGGTGTCGTCTTGGGATGCTCAAGACATAAATCTTTGGTTGACACAAATGTCTATTAGGGCAGTCTCAGTGGGGGGGTTCAGTAGGTAGACCTGGCATTTTGGTGGGGCAGAGAGAGAGGGTGCAGTCCTTTTGTGCCAGCACAGGGAGTCAGCGGTGTACAAAATGCAGGGGTAACAGGAGTGATGTCTGCTGGCACTTTAATATGTCATCTTGCCCCTTCCTAGACTGCAAATTCCAGCATACCTGTTCAATCTAAGGAGGACGACATCCCGTCACTAAGTGCAACAAAAAGGGAGTTCTTTGGGCACCCTCTTTGGCCAAGTATTACATTTCTGGGAGGGAGGCTATGCACCCTTGGTTGGTGCAATACCTGAAGTGCAGGAGGTGGTGGTGTTGGAGAGTAGGTTTGCTTTTGGTTTCCCCATTCATTTTCAAGGATTGGCAGTGAATACGATGGCGCGGAATGCACTGTCTATGCAGAATTTTGCAGATATAGTATGGGCCAAGTTAAGGCTGAGCTGGTGTAGAGTAGGATTGAGGGCCATTTTGATGACTGCCCATTTCCAGTCTTTGTGGTTTCCCCACTGGTGGGTTGTTCCTAAGAAAGAACGGGCAAATATTTCTTGATTCATAATTTGTTATCTCCTACCGATCATAAGCCTAGGGATGCCTGCTCCATGCATTATGCATCTTTTGATTGTGCAGTTTCCCTAGTATGCAGGTGTGGGGTGGGTGCCTTGTTCACAAAGGTGGACATTGAGTCTGCATTCCGCCTGCTCCCTATTCACCCTTCGGCTTTTCATTTGCTGGAGTTTGTGCTCGAATATAAGTTTTATTTTGACAAGTACATGCCGATGAGGTGTTTAGTACATTTCTTCAATGGATTTTAGTTTATCGCACTGGATTGTCTAATGTGGTCCATTATTTGGACGATTTCCTGTTTGTTGGTCCTAGCAAGTCAGAGACATGTAGGGCTCTGTTAACGGGGTTTTCTTGACTTAGTTGATAACTTTGGCATTCCGTTGGCGGCAGAAAAAAAGGAAAGACCAGTCGTGAAGCTTCTTTTTGAGCATTTAGCTGGATACAGTTTCAATGGAAGCTAGTTTGCCAGAGGATGAGGAAGCTTCATGGGTTGATTCAGCATTTAAGAAATTGCAGGTTTTGGTAGGTTCTTTGTATTTTGATTGTCAAGTAATACCAACGGACTTTCCAAGAGAATCTCGACTGCAATGTCTGGCACATTAAAGCCTCATCATCGCATTAGAATCAGAAGATGTATGTGGGAGGATCTAAGGGTTTTGGATGAATTTTTGGCAGAATTTAATGGGATTATGGTTTTGCCGGCTGATGAAGAGACTAATGTGGCTCTGCAATTGTTTACTGATACTGCTGGTGGTTTGGAGTTTGCTGTTTACTTTCAGGATGCATGGTGTGTAGACCAGTGGCTCACAGATTAGCCTGAATCTGGGGTGACGTGTAACATTACATTTTTGGAACTTTTTCTGATTGGTGTGGCTTTGGCAGTGTGGCATAAGAACATAAGAAATGCCCATACTGGGTCAGACCAAGGTCCAGCAAGCCCAGTATCTTGTTTCCAACAGTGGCCAATCCAGGTCAAACGTACCTATCAGTTTCCCAAAAAGCAGTGGATTACCTGGGCACTCCTTGGGTTTATGGATCTTTCCTTGATGAACTTGTCCAAACCTTTTTTTAAACCAAGTTATACCAACAGATTTTACTACATCCTCCGGTAACGAATTCCAGAGTTTGATTACGCGTTAAGTAAAAAAAAATATTTTCTCTTATTAGTCTTAAATGGGTTACACTGTAGCCTCATTGCACATTCCCTAGTCTTTCTACTTTTTGATGGCATAAACAATCAATCTACGTTTACCCATTCCACTCCATTCATTAATTTATAGACCTCTGTCATATCTCTCCTCAGCCATCTCTTTTCCAGGTTGAAAAGCCCTAACCTTTTAAGCCTCTCCTCATAGGGGTATCCTTCCATCCCCTTTACCATTTTGGTGGCTCTTCTCTGTACCTTATCTAATTCCGCTATATCCTTTTTAAGATACGGCGACCAGAACTGCACACAATATTCAAGGTGCGGTCACATCATGGAACGATACAGAGGCATTATAATATCCTTTGTTTTATTCCGCATTCCTTTCCTTATGATTCCTAGCATTTTATTTGTCTTCTTGGCCGCCGCTGCACACTGGGTGAAGAGTTTCAATGTGCTATCTACAATGACGCCTACATTTTTTTCTTGGGTGGTGGTTCCCAATGTGTAACCTTTCATCGTGGAACCATATTTCGAGTTATTCTTTCCTAGGTGCATAAGTTTGCACTTGTCAACATTAAATTTCATCTGCCATTTGAACGTCCAGTCTTCCAATTTGTCAAGATCCTCTTGTGATTTTTCACAATCCTCTTGGGTTTTAACAACTTTGAATAATTTTGTGTCATCTGCAAATTTCACTACCTCATTTGTTATTACCATTTCCAGGTCATTTACGAATATGGCCAGGGCGTTTGTGCAACTGTAGAGTACTATTTTGGTGTGATAATGCTGCAGTCGTGGAGGTTATCAATCAGCTCTTTCTGTGCCGTTTGTACATAGCTTTGTTAATGCGGGTCTTTGTTTTATTTTGTTTGTACCTCAGTGTGTCTGCCCAAGCACAACATGCGCCTGGCTATATCAGTCATATTGCTGAATCTCTTTCCTGCTTTAAGTGGTCTTTGTTTTGAGCACTAGCACAGGGAGAGGATCTGGCAGGGGGCAGAAGTTCCGGCGCAGCTATGGCAGCTTGTCAATCGGGTACGATGGCTCTGTTGCGCCGGTCTGTGGCGCCTGTTACTTGGTCTTCCTATCAGTGGGGTTTCCATAGAGTATCAGAATTTTTGGCGGTCCAAGGGTGGCATGGAGGAAAGGTAACAGAGTGCCTGTTGGGGCAATATGTGGTGTGGGCTAAGAGTGACAGTCTGCTCTCATTTGGCGAGTTTTGCCTTTTTTTTTAAAGGCATTGGAGTGGGGAAATCCGGCTGTTTTTGTTTTTTTTTTTTAGTTTGAAGGCTCTTGCTAGGATGGGAATGTGCAGTTCCAACACCGCGTGACTCTCAGTGACCTATCTCCCATGTCCTGGAACAAACTACCTGAATATGTACATCAGGTTTCATCTCTCCTCCTTTTCAAATGAATGCTAAAGTTCATCTCTTTGAGGTAGCCTTTGGATCCTGATCTCTTGTTCTCCTTACCTTTCCCTATTTTTACCCTTGTTTTCAACTTCTGTACTGTCTGTCTTGATTAGATTGAAAGCTCTGATGAGCAGGGACCATCTTTTATATGCATCTGTACAGTGCTGCGTATGCCTTGTAGCGCTATATAAATGATTAATAATAGTAGTAGTAGTGGTAGTAGTAGGTTACGTGAGGGCCCGCTGGAGGTGGCAGGTTCTGTTTCTGAAGTTGCTCTGTTCAGGACAGTTTTTAGTTTGGTGTTTTTTGAAGCCTTTCATACTAATGAATTGGTGGTTGACTCTTCTCAGGCCTACTCTGGGGCTGGAATGGCAGTGAGCACATTCAGGTCAGTAGCGCCTAATTACGCATTTTTATACCCATTTCTAAGATGGATCAGCTTGGTAAAGGTGCTTGGTTTGTTTTACATGGTAGTGTGGGTTCTGTTACATGCCCAGTAGGGGACCTTGCGTAGATACTTGGTTCTGTGTCCTGTGAAAGGGGGTATACTATTTATTCATACTGATGTGTGGCCCCTGGCATGCTACTAATTCATCAGTCTTGCATAAAGTCTTAGTGCACCTAGGGTTTGATTTTCAGTTTTTTGCAACACATTCCTTTTGCATTGGGGCGGCCACCAGTGTCGCTGCGGCAGACTTGGAGGATCCGGTAATATAGTGGATTGGCAGGTGCCTTTTTTGGCTATATTTGGCTGTAGCTGGTATTGAAAGGGACGTGGGGGGGGGGGGGGGAGGTTCTACTGTGTAGTCCTTTTTAAGATTCCCAGAGGTTGGCCCAGCAATGGTGAATGATGAGACATTCTTTTGTGTATTATGCAGGTCAGCGGGCCTTGCTTCGGCCTTTTGATCCTCATTTGGGCCAGGCCCCGGCAAAAATCTATGTCATCTAGCTTGGTGGATAAGGGATGCGGTAGAGACAACTTTTTCTGTTGATGGAGTACTACGTCTGGGTGCGGAGCCAGTCAGAAAAGATCACTGTTCACTTGGGTGGCAATGAGTTCTCCTCATTAGGACAGCAAAAAAAGACTTTGGGTGTTTGTTGATATTGTTTACTGGGGCTGTTTTATGCTGATTGGACATCATACCGAGGCCTTCCTACAAGAATCAAATATGTTGTTCCAGGAGTCTGATTAAGATTGACCATCAGATTGGGCAGTGGGTCCAAGAAAACGGTGGTTGTCGAATTAGGAATTGGTGGGCGGAGGTGGACTGCGCTGTTCTTTATCAGCTAGATGGAGTTCATTTATCATCAGTTGGGGAGCATTTGCTGCTAAATGATTGTCAGGAGGCTGTGGAGGGCGGCAGGTATGATGTTTGGCTTTGGTCACAGTTTTACGGGGTTTTGGGGATGGCACAGGGACGGGTGTGCCTGCCCTGTGCTGGTGGCAGTTACCCGAGCCTTTCGGGTTCGCCGGAGCCGGTTGGCTGTTGGCCTGGTGGATTGGTGATCAGGTGATCTCAGCTTGGAAGAAGAAGGGTGCAGGTGAAGCCCCTAGGGTCTTCACTGGGAAAGTGCCACCTTTGCTACTAATATGGCGAGGCTGACGGAAGGGGGTTTGGCATTCAGTTGTTGCCTGCAATTGGTGTGGGAGAGGAGGTTACACCTTGCTATTAATATGGCGGGTGTGATCTGGAGCTGACAGGATATCAAAATACTATTGTGGTGTTACTGAATTGGTTAAACGTTTGATCTTTGTCATGTTGCTTTAAGCTTAACAAAATAAAGCTGCGACCTGTTTGTTATTCCAAACAATGTCTGTTAATTATTAGGCTAGGGGATGTGAAGAATGGGGGGCACGGTTGATGCTTGGAGGTCAGTAGGTTGGTTGATGGGTTGACATTATGGTACTTGGCTGGGGGTTCTGCACTTCCGCAGTTACAGGGCACCTAGAATGAGAGGGTAATCAGAAGTGATATGCGGAAATATTTCTTTTTAGAAAGAGGGGTGGATCCGTGGAATAGTCTCCCAGTGGAGGGGACCTCTAAAGGAAAAAAGGGGACTGTTGTAGTGGTTGATATGGAAGGACAGACTAGATAGGCCATGTGGTCTATCTGTTGTCTGTTTTATAAAGAAACATACAGGTCATACTGACCCAACGGAACATCCATCCCCGCTATTCGTGCCCCTTCCCACCGGCGGATAACTTCCCTGCCAGTTGTACAAGGAAATTAGTCAGGGGCGAGGAAGGGGAGGATCGGGGGCAGAGTTAGGGCAGGCAGTGGGCGGTCATCTGGGGTGGAATAACTTCCCTAGATGTTATTCCCTAGGCGGCCCGGGGCGCGGATGAAGCAGGGGGGCCCTGAGGACATTACCCACAGCCCGACCCTGGCCTTAGGAGGCCAGATTGTAGGTTGGGCTGCGGGTAAATCGATGGTGGTGCCAGCGGCTGGGGATAGTGGCTCTTCAATGGAGCCGCAATGCCATGTGAACCGGATGCCATGGCGCCATGGCTCCATTGAACTGCCCTGAGTTAGTCGGGCAGGGCCTGTACGTGCAGGCCGGGCTGAATCGCAGTCCTGGCCTGCATGTACAACAAGCCTGATCCCGCGAGGCTAGACGTGCCCTGCGGGATCAGAATCGCAACACCCTCTGTACGTCCGGTTCAGACTGGGTATACAGAGGACATGTACGTCCAGGACAGAATCAAGCCCATAGTCTATTTCTTTATTTAAAAGCATATATATATATTGCCATATGCAGCCTGCGTTCAAAACTGTGTACAATACCTAAAAAGGTTGTCGTCATATTAACACCAACCATCTATAAGTGCTGTACCCCAAACTCTCCCCTGCTGCTCAACTGCTCGTCACCCCCCAACCACGGGATCATTAACATTTTCACTGCCTTCCAAAATGTTAATAAATTTGTCTTTATTAAGTACTAGTGTAAGTAGTAGGGATGATACCTTAAAAGAAGGCACATATATTTACACCTGCTCTATAGCACATCTAAACAAACATGTGTCACGTATGCAAGTAAACATGTAAATTCAAGTATTTTATAATGAACATGCGTACCTATTAACTCAACTTGTGTTCCACTCAGACTACCCCCTCAGGTATGACTATCAAAAAAGTATGCACATTCATGCCAAGATATGGACTTTTACGTCAGTCATTATTTTTAAGAGGCCATTAAAATGCATTGTATATGGCAGGCATGTCCAACTTCGAACAGGTCGTGATCTACTTTTTCCGGCCAAAAGTGCCGGTGATCTACCGCCATGAAAATTAAGTTTCAAATTAGTTTCAAATAAAATTTTAACCCAATAAAGTTGGAGGATTCCCCCCTCCCTATTTTTAATGAACCTTCTGTCATTTACTTGGATGTCATCAGCTGTTAAGCAAATTAAGCAAAAACAAAACAGAGAGACGAATATCCAGTAAGAACTGCGAGGGGAAATGGAAAGTACATTTTTTCTTAAAGTTTTATTGAGTAATGACTTTAACTGTCTTAATGATTTTCTTTAACTTTTATTGAGTAATTTGTGTTAAATTTAGGTCGAGTATTGATCCAGGCTGATCTTGCACAATCTTTAATATTTCACTCTTGCTCATTAGTGAGACGTATGAGCCTGCATTTCATCCACCAGCTTTTTGAAGTTGGGTGAATATTGCGTGAGGGCCAGTCTCAGGGAATCCTGGAGATATTCATCTGTCATGTTGGAACGTTGTGTACTCTTTGTCATTTTCAGATGGGAAAACGCAGATTCACACAAATAGGTTGAACCGAAACAGGAGTGTACAGCTTCACTGCATCTTCTCAAGTTGGGAAATTTGTCTCTAGGCACTAGCTTCCAAAACGATTCTTGCTTAGCATGGGTCTTGAGAAAAATGTCATTTTTAAGGGTTAATATTTCGTTTTCAAGAGATAGCTTGTTCAATGAGTAATTTTTACTGATAGCAGCTGCAGTTTCTTTAATGTTCACATCTACTTTGAATGGGTATGATAAGTACTCTACAACTGTTCCAATTTTTTGGAAGTCACAGAATCTATTTTCGAATTCCTGGATAACAGAACAGATTTCTGTCACATACTTCTTGTTCTGAAAAACAAAATTTTGATATTGTCCCGATGGTCCTGAGTATTAGGAAAATGATCAAAAGTGTTTGCAAGGTCAGTCATCATTAGCTCAAATTTGCTCTTGTAGGATGAAACTGAACTTATCTCGCCAATGCATTTGTTTTTACCTTGTAGTTCAAGGTTCATATCACTTAGTTCACCTGTAAAGTCAGCAAGAAATGCCAGATCACATAATCACTCCTCATCTTCCAACTCTGCTTGGTCATCTCCCCTCTTCTTCAAAAAACATCTTATTTCATTCAGCAAAACACGAAATCTTTGCAGAAATCTGTGCCTACTTAGCCATCTTACATCTGTTGTGCAAAATGCCTGTAAAGTCAGCGAGAAATGCCAGATCACATAACCACTCCTCATCTTCCAACTCTTCTTGGTCACCTACAGGGCCGGATTTACCTTGAGTGAGGCCCTACGCCAACAAAAATTGTGGGCCCCCAGAAAAGATAAAAACGAGCACGCCGGATCAGCTGCGCGCTGTTGGCCCTGACGTCATAATTAAACTGTGAATCCCAAAAGCCAAACTTGGAATGTACAACACTGTAGAAATAAAACTATACATTAATTTGCTCTTGTACTAAACAAAGTGCAGACGTTAATGATGCACATTTACCAGAGCTGACATATTCCAATTAATAAATTCAAAATAAAGAGATATTTTTCTACCTTTTGTGCATTTTTTTCAGCTGCAATTGCTCCAGCCACTTTCTTCTGGTTTCTTTGTGTCAGCCCAACTCCAGTCTTAACCCCCCCAGCCCATTTCCAGTCCCAGCCCCCCCCATCGGCTCAAGTAAACTTTAATACAAAAAAAATAAAAAGCTGGCCGCTGCCGCCGCGGCAGCATGGACTGTCCCGCGGATTTCCCATCTGCCCCTGTGGGCTTAACAGAGACGCGAGGGAGACACTCTCCCTTCGCGCCTCTCAAAGCCGGCACAGAGGGGCTCAGCCGGGCAGAGGGGGCCCCGCGGGACAGTCCATGCTGCCGCAGCAGCAGAGGGGGCCCCGCGGGACAGTCCATACTGCCACGGCAGCAGCCAGCGTTTTTTTTTTAAATTTAATTTTTAAAAAGCTAACAATTTGTTCAATTTTTGTGGGCCCTTGCCAGCTGTGGGCCCTACGCCACGGCGTAGTTGGCGTATAGGTAAATCCGGCCCTGGTCATCTCCCCTCTCCTTCAAAAAACTTATTTCATTCAGCAAATCACAAAATCTTTGCAGAAATCTGTGCCTACTTAGTCACCTTACATCTGTGTGTAAAATGATTTCCGCTGCCCCTTCATCAAGAGTAAGATTGAAAAGCCGTCTTTGAAGTGATCTTCCACGAACTGAATTTACAATTTTGAAAGTGATGTCCATGACAGTCTTTGTAATGAGTCTCTTGCTTGCCAAAACTTGCTGGTGAATGATGCAGTGGTAAGAAAGGAAATCTGGGACGTCGTCATACTGTCTACAGAGGGCTATGAAACCGTTAACCTCACTTGTCATTGCTCTTGCTCCATCAGTAGTGATGGAAACAAGTCTATGCAATGGAAGATTACACTTTCTCACAAAAGAATGGAAAGAACTTAATATTTCCTGACCGGTAGTTCTCCCTTTTAAAGTAATCATTCCAAGTAGTTCTTCTTTAACACTGAAGTCTTCAAAAACCATCCAGATAAAGACTAGTAACTGGGTTATGTCTCTTATGTCTGTAGATTCATCCAGTTGGAGTGAGAAAGCAACACAATTTGAAACATCCTCCAACAATTGTTCAGTTGTGTCTCCATACATCTTTTCTATTCGCCGCACGATGTGTTTCTTGACAATTGTACATCTTGAATAGCAGCTATGATCTCTTTCTTATTTTAAATCCTTCAAAAAGATTGTCAGCTGCTTCAAGAAAACAATCTTTTACAAATTCCCCTTCAGTGAAAGGTTTGTATTTCTTTGCGATCAGGTTGCTGACCTTGAAGGATGCTATGGTTGCACTGACCGAATGTGACCTTGGCTTCGCCATCAACTGTTGCTGAGTAGCAAATTTTGATTTAAGTTCTTTGAGCTTCAGTTTATGAATTTCACTTTTGGGTGGAAAATCAGCATCAGCAGAGCCTTATAATGATGATGTTCCAGATTACCCTTTTTGGGCAAGGATACTGGGGCATTACAAATTAGAAACATAGAAACATGATGACAGAAAAAGACCACAAGGCCCATCTAGTCTGTCCTTACATAACAACAACTACAACAGTCCACTTTTTACCTTTAGAGATCCTCTGTGTTGGTCCCAAGCTTTTATGAATTCAGTTACTGTCCTCATCTCTACCACCTCCACTGGGAGACTATTCCACGGATCCACTACTCTTTCCGTAAAGAAATATTTCCGCATATCACTCCTGAATCTATCTCCCTTCACCCTCATCCCATGTCCCCTCGTAGCAGAACTTGCTTTCAATTGAAAGAGGCTCTCTCCCTGAACATTTATGCCACGGAGGTATTTAAACATCTCAATCATATCACCTCTATCCCGCCTTTCCTCTAAGGTGTACATATTAAGATCCTTTAGTCTGTCCTCATATGCTTTATAATGAAGCCCATTAATCATTTTAGTAGCAACCCTCTGCACCGACTCCATCCTGTTCACATCCTTTTGAAGGTGCGGTCTCCAGAATTGCACACCAAACTCCAAATGAGGTCGCACCAAAGACTTATACAGAGGCATTATCACCTCCTTTTTTCTGCTAGCCATTCCTCTCCGTATGCACCCAAGCATCCTTCTAGCTTTTGCGGTCGCCTTTTCTACCTGTTTAGCTACTTTAAGATCATCAGACACAACCACGCCTAGGTCCCGCTCTTCTTTAGTGGACAAAAGTACTTCACCTCCTATACTGTATTGCTCCCTTGGATTGCTGCAGCCCAAATGCATGACCTTACATTTTTTAACATTAAATCCCAGCTGCCAAATTCTAGACCATTCTTCAAGCTTAGCTAGATCCCTCCTCATGTTATCTACACCTTCCTGGGTGTCTACTCTATTGCAGATTTTGGTATCATCCGCAAAGAGGCAAACCTTACCCGACAGCCCTTCCGCTATATCTCTAACAAAGATGTTAAAAAGAATCGGACCAAGGACAGATCCCTGGGGCACACCACTGGTAACATCCTTCTCCTCAGAGTGAGCTCCATTTACTTGTACTCTTTGTCGCCTCCCACCCAACCAATTTCTAACCCAAGCAGTAACTTTAGGGTCCATCCCTAGGGTGCTCAGTTTGTTTATAAGTCGCCTGTGAGGAACAGTGTCAAAGGCTTTACTGAAATCTAAATACACCACATCTAGAGCTCTCCCTCAGTCCAACTCCCTGGTCACCCAGTCAAAGAAATCAATCAGATTTGTCTGACAAGACCTGCCTCTGGTGAATCCATGCTGCCTGGGATCCTGTAATCCGCCGGACTCCAGGAACCTCACTATTTTCTCTTTCAGCAGCGTTTCCAATAATTTACTCACCACTGAAGTTAAACTAACCGGCCTGTAGTTTTCAACCACATCCTTACTTCCGCTTTTGTGTAAAGGCACCACATGAGCCTCTCTCCAGTCCTTTGGCACCACTCCCGACTCCAACGAGCCATTAAAAAGGTCAGTCAGTGGAGTTGCTAGAACGTCCCCAAGTTCCCTCAGTATTCTAGGGTGTATCCCATCCGGTCCCATCGCTTTGTCTACTTTAAGTTGGCTAAATTAGACAACACCACTTGTCTTTCACCATGATGAAGTAGGTCCATTTCCCATTCATCATGAAAGTGGTAGGTTTTGCTCTTCTTTGGAACACTCATCTTCGTTATACTGGGGTGGCTGGATGTAAGAAGGCCAAATCTGCTAAGTTAGTATAAACACTGAAGACCTCTGGATGATGTGCAATACAAGGACTGGAGATGCCAAAACCACACATGCAGTTCTAAAAGTAAAAAGAGGAATTCATCATACTGGCACCAAATCAAATACCACCAATCATCAAAAAAACTCAAACACCAGCCCAGCAAACCAGATAAAATCAAATACCGCCAAACAAGTTCAAATACCACCAAACGTAATTTAATAAATACTACACACAGTGTAGAATCAACACAAAGGCAAGGTGAAATAAAATTGCATTGTAGAATCAACGCAAAGGCTAGGCAAAATAAAATTGCAGAGGCAAACAAAAGTCACAGTGGTTTGAACCAATTCGAATGCAAGGCATAGGCAAGTTAGAACAAAATTGGAAAAGCCTGCCAAAATCACCAAATTCTTGACACTTTGTTGTGTCTGCCCGAAAACGTTTAATGAAAGCAAACTATAAAGCGACCAATGACCAGCACACGACACAACTAATACGGTAAGTGTATTCAGGTAAAGCCCGGGCAAATGGATATCGCCTGGTATATAACACACTTCTAAGGGGTCTTGGGGGCGGGGGCAGGAATGGGTGATTCTGAGAGGCAGGAGACCAGGTATGACGCCAGGCTTGTGGTATCTCGTCGTGGGGCGTGGGCGGCGACCCCTGGGGTACCCAAAGACTATTGGGCACAAAAACAGCAAGCATCCCCAGTACACCCACAGGCAAGATTCCCGCAGGCAGGGAAAAAAGACAGGCAAAGGATCAGCAGCTGCGGCAAGCCCTCGGCAGATGACCTGCCGGCACGAGCTCTCTCCTAGCGACGGGGTGAGCTGCTGGAGAGATGGAGCCAAGTGGGACTGGCGATCTACCTCTGACCCCTTCGCGATCTACAGGTAGATCGCGATCTACCTGTTGGACATGCTTGGTATTTGGCAACATACATGGGAAATGACACAAAATTACCCCCCATGTGTATGTAAAAATATGCAAGATTTTCACATTTGGAGGGTAAGCTTATAACAAGTAGGCTAAATTAATTAGGCAGAAACATACCTATTTTTCACCTATTTTATAAAGGCACATAGGTGTTTATGTGTATTTATGGAATACTATTACAAATCATGCAGAAATTATGCCTACATTGAAGGCATGGACATATACACCTACCTGGAAGCAGATGCAAATGGCAGCACATAAAGTATGCACATTCGAGCATGCCTTCTCTACAAATACACCATTCATACCTTTAATAATAACCTCATTTTATAAGAGGCCTTTCAATTGTGTATACACGAATTTTGAGGGTAATCTAATAAATTGGCACTTGGTTAATGCATGTGTTTTGTGTGCATGCTTTGCCTATTTTAGAACATGCACTATTTTATGCATGTACTGACTAACAGCTGCGTTTGAACTGGTGTAAATTACCAAACTAATTTTTTGCAAGTACGCATGTACAGTAAATCACATTATTTTATAACTAATGCACCTGCTTGCTCGCACCATCTATAGTCTGCCCAAACTGCACCCATTTGCATGTCGCAGTGACAGCACATGCGACACAAACAATGCGTCGGCTTTCCTGCAGGCTAGTATTTTATAAGAGGTCATTGATGCGTACAAGTAATCTCGTGCATAAATGACTAGAATACTGACATTTAGGTGCATTCTTAGTGCCTAATACTAGGCCTCTCTTTATAAAATTACCCTCAAAATTGTACATACTATTTTGGAAAAAACGGATAGTAGACAAATTTATTTGAGAATTTATAGATCTCATAAAGACTGGACACAAACTTTACATAAATTGAAAATCCTTGCTATATGCAAATCATCTCACTTGGCTTTATTCTGAGATTATGAGATAGTTATTAGAGTTCATAATAATTAGTTATTAGCAATGCATGCATAACATGCAAAGATTCAAAATGCTATACATGAAGAACAATATCTAATAAAAACCCACAGATGGGGAGTACACTTACCATGAAAGTATCTGGTTATATCCGTATTGGAAATCTCTCTCTTGGCATTTTTGTACAGGATATACCAATTGATTCTCATGGAAATAAAGGACCTTCTTCAACTTGCCAAGATCAGGTCGAAGGGCGATCAGTTCAGCCAGGTTAAGCACCGAGCTGGCAAAGAGGATTCTAAGAAACAAGGAAAGCAGTGTTGATTGTGTAGGACATTCTTAAAGGGGTTAGCCTTTTGCCTTCCTTCCCCACAAGAAAAACATAACCCCCACAGAGAGACATCAATGGCTAAGCCTTCATTCCACATAGACGCATTCTGAGTTTTGATCTCTTAAAAAGCATCTGCTAGGAGCTCAGATAAAATAAAGCACGGAATCTAACTGCTTTCTTAGCACAGTTACACAGACATGCAAAATGCAAAAAACAAACAGAAAAGTGAATAATTCTTATACAAAAAACAAGAAAAATTGAATCTGAAGGACACATGTGAACAAAGATAAGGTTGACTGAAGAATACTTTGTTTACCAGTTTCCTAATACTTTGTTCTTAGGCAACAAGCTACTGATTCTCAGTATATGAACAGGACAGGGTTATTTTCACGTTATGAATGTTTGTTTTTTGCAGTGGACTTAGCCACTGTAGTCTTTTTGATAGGTTTGCCTTTTGGTTTGGTTTGGAGGTTATCCTGTCTACTATTGTTATTATGTCTCGTCAGCTCCTTTCATTAAGATTCATATACTTTTTACTGCATACACTGCTTATGTTAACAGTGAACACGTTACCTGCTGCATTAACATCTAATGCAAAGAACAGGTAGAGAATGGGTAGATACCACACATTAACTGTTAACGTGGCAGACAACGTGGCGTAATTAACTGAATAGATGCAGCTAACTGCATTGCATTATCTGCAATAAAGTCAAAAACATGCTTCCCTCTGATAACTGAATGGGAAACTGCTGGGGGGAAAAACCCTACAATTAACACAGAGGTTTGGCAATTACCACACATTAATTGCCAAACCTACCGCACCTTAGTAAATTTGGCCCTAAATAATTTAAATATTGTAGTCTGCTGTAGAAATAAGGATGGACTGCAAGTGCAAAATTGCAGTAGAAATTAGAAGACATTTCTACTTACTAAAATTATAAAATGCTTATAAGTCAAACATTTTGTATATACACATTGCAGATGCTAAGAGTTTTATAGATATGAATGTATTTTCTTATTTACCAGTGCAGAAAAACCTGCATTAACAGCAAAAATTTCAAATCTATTGCCCAGGATATCCATCAAAAGTTATGTTTTGGCTTCGCAAGGACTTCCAACTAGCTGTGAGGATGGCTAGGACATAATGCTAGAGAAATTTGATGCTCATAGTGTTGTTTCTTTACTCTTATTTAGAAGTAAATGCCTGGGATTGACCAATTTTCTACAGTATTTGCTCTCGAGCCACGGGGTCAGGGTCCCCCCTGGCATGAGTAACTGGGTACACGGCTTTCAGTGGGGACCTAGAAGGGGTCGAGAAGTGTCTAGCGGTTGGAGAGGGGGCGGGGTAGTATAGATTTAGAATCTTTTCCCATGTGCAGGAAGGGATTTCATTGGCCTAGGGGGCGGGGCATGGGGAAGAAAGGAAGAGCCTGAGTAGAGGCATTTACATCCCAGCATGGACTCCCTCCTTTCTCTCCTGTGGCAGTGGCATGGCAGTTTGGGGGTTTTTTCAGGGCCGATGGTGTGCTTCAAAAAAAATAATTAATAAAGGAAAGAACATTAATAGTTTTATTGTGTGGAGTTGGACTTATGGCTCGCAAGGTTTGTCTGGCAGTTTTCTAAGCCCCCGGTGAGTTGGGAAAGGGAGGATAAAGGTTTGGCTTCGGGGGGTGGGGGGGTTTCAGCGGGAAGGATCTTGGCAGTGGGGACTTACTCGACTGGCACTGCGGCAGCTGGGAGGAGGCTTCACAGGCCTACTACTGCGAGGAGTGAGTTTCATGGGCCTGCAGCAGCAGGAGGTACATCGGATGGGTCTGCGGCTGATGAGGCTGACCCAGCTCTTCCCCTTGCAGTTGCTTCAAGGGGGGACAGCAAGTGCAAGTGGTGTGGAACGTGCCAGAGGAGGCCATTGCTCCTCCCCCTGCAACTTCTTTGGTGGCCGGGGCTTCTGCTGTGACCACAAAGAGTAGAGGCCAAAAGGGGAGTAGGATGCCTTGCAGGCATGGGAAGGGGGGCTCATGGTGTGCATAGCGACTTGGGCCTGCAAGGCTCTGGGAGAGCCGCGGAGCCAGGCAGTCAAGCCCTGCAGTGTGATGCTCCAGGGGAAGAGCAAGGGGGAGTGTTCTACGCAGGTGATATATGTGAGGGCAGGCAGTAGCTGGAGCCACCTCCAATGCAGTGCCCCATGGGTGGCACAGGGGAGGCACTGGGCAATCTGGGTAGAAGGGGGCAGGGTGCCCCAGTATTATTCTGCTCTGGGTCAAGTGGTGCACGTAGATTCCTTCTTTTTGCAAAGCATAAGCACTTCGGGGGGGGGAGGGCAGTTATGGGCTGCAGGAGGGCAAGGTAGTTCTGGGGAATGGTCTGGTTGGCCACTTGAGCCTTCTGCCTCCTGGACAGCCCTGGCCTCTGCTTTTTCTCTTTTCTCTCTGCAGGATGTCAGCGATATCCAGCAGCGCCCCTCAGTGGCTAGTGGTGACAGGCGTTAGTTGTCCGGTGGTGGTGGTCCTGAGCCGAGATGGAACAAGGAGAAGCAGCGGTCAGTAGAGGCTGTAGATGCATGCCCTGAGTTATTGAGGAGCACCATGGCCCCGGCACAGCTTGACGGGGTTGTACAGACTGGCAAGTTAGGGGGTCAGGGGAGTGAAGGGTGGTGGTAATTGCCGGACAGAAGACCCTTCGGATGGGGCACCAAAGAAGGCAGTTAAAAACTGTAAGCGCTCACATCTGCATCGCAGGGGAGGATTCATCCTCCTCATCTTTGATTTCAGATTCTTCGTCTCCCTCCAAATCAGAGGAGTCTGACGTGCCAGGGGCTGCATTGGAGATGGGATGCCATGGCACTGCGTGTCCATTCAAGTGCCTAGCTGAGCTATCCAGGGAGTCTGTTGTGCATGCCGGGTGTCTAGAAACAGGGCATGGCCTGGACGTCCTGGCCCTGTTCCCGCAGGATCGGAATCGGGTACAGCCGTTACTTGTCCCAATTCTGGGCACCTGGACAAGGGGTTGAATGTCCGAATCATCTCCCTGTAATCCACGTGTTTATGTATACCTTCAAAAATAATATAATAAATTGGTAAGGCAAGACTTGCCTTTTCTGAACCTATGCTGATTCATTCCTAATAAACTGTGTATCAATATGGTTAGTAATTTTGTTTTCTTAGTATAGCTTACACATTTTGAATGAGCGAAGAGCCACAGGGGAACTCTACCAGCGAATCCCTATATAGATACTGCCATAATTCAAAAATTGTGCATCATAATACCTAGGTTGGCTTGAAACAAAGAATTAAGGGAAAGAAAGCAGGTATCTTGTAGAAAGAGCCAATACATCTTCAACCTTGACTAAGGACGACGATGACCCACTGGTCTAATATGGTATGGGTCTCTTCAGTGAGAAACAGCGTCAGCTACAACCTCAACTGGCTGTACCTCAGTAGGTCCTTCCAGAATGCATTAAGGGGGGGAGGGGGGGCGTTACTGGATCCCAATGAAGCCATGGTGCATGGTGGAGAATCTGGCATGGAAAAGCTCTGAAAGACTTGCCCTTCTGGGACAGAGACCCAAAGACTTTCAGTAGCTCAATGGCACCTCCAGGCTATATGCATGGCCCTATAACAGGAAACACTAACCTCTAGGAACATCTTCCAGTAGTCTCTGTGGGCGAGTTTCCCCATGGACTACCATTTTATCAGGCCTGCCTCAAAGAGCAATTAGCTCTGAAAGAGATATCTGCTGAATTGCAGTTTAGAGTCAGCATCCACAGGGCTGGCCCCCACCCTCCTGACTATCAGAATCTACTGCTCTGAATGCCTCTTTTCTGCCTCCCCAGAAGCTACCAATCTAGGTGACTGCCTAATTTGCCTGGTGGTTCAGCCGGCCCTGAGTAGCCGTCGACCAAGCGCAGAAACAGTACTATCATCTGGCCACCACCATTCTTGATAGAGACTGTGAACTTGAAAGCACCAGCCATCTAGGTGGTCTGCTACCAACCTCATAGCCTCCAGTCCAGCCAAAGGATGGATCAATCAATACAGGGCTCATCTCCTGACATGACACAGTACTGCCTGAGAGTCTAAGGTTTCTGCATGAAGAAAGAACGTTTTATAAACTTTGCCACCTTATACACTTTTACAATTATGCACAGGAAGGTATCCTACATACATTTTTATATATATTATTATAGTGGAGTGGAGGAGTGGCCTAGTGGTTGGGGCAAGATACTTCAGGCCGGAAGGTCGGGGGTTCAAATCCCACTAGAGGACAGCAACCTTGGGCCGGAAGGACTGGGGTTTCTAGTCCCACAGGTGCTCCTTGTGGTCTTGGTCAAGCCACTTAACCCTCCATAGCCCATGTTCCTTGTAAAATAGTTATCTCCAAGTTATAATGCCCTGTTCAATGTAATTTCAGTTTGTTCAATGTAAACCGCACTGATGCAGAATAGCGAGGTATATAAGAGAATGTAATAAATAAATAAATAAAAATAAAAATATTATATATCTATATATATATATTTTATATATATATATTTTATATTTATATAAAAATATATATATATTATTTAAATATAATATTTAAATTTAAATTATTTAAATTTAAATAGAATATATAATACATATATATTATATTTATATATTTTATATATATATAATAATATATAAAATATATATTTTTAATATATATTATTATATATATATATGTATATATATATACAAAAATTTATATATATTTTATATATGGACCATGCTGGTCCATATCTGCCAAATTATCCTCACAGCGTAACCAAATGGCAATTCCCTCACACTTTAAAATCTGCTTAGAAATGACTAGAAGCTTATGTTGTAACATCTGGCTCTTTTATTTTGGAATGGGTTACCCTTAGACATAACGCTTGAAATCTCCTTAAATAAATTATTAATGACCTGAAACTCCCCCCCTCCCCCCCAGGCTTGGTGATCTGTTCTGCTTTCTGTTTCACCAAGTCTACAGCCTCCTACCCTGAATTCCCCCTCTTTGCCCTTATTTCATAGCCCTACCCTTCTCCTCCTTTTTGTTGTGTGAAAGCCCCCTAGCTGTCCTATCTGATTTTGTAGTTCCTTTTGTTTCTTTTCTCTCTTATATTTTAATTATACACCACCTAGATACACCGTCGAGAGGAGGTTTATCAAGTTCTAATAAACTATAAAATATACATGTATAACTAGCAGACATACATCTGCATATTTCTGCTTGCTCTGGAGCAGGCACAATTACATGCATTATGATTTTGCAGCACACTACACTTAATGCAGCAATTTTATAATAGTAAATGTATATGTGTACTTCCCCTTTATAAATCTGCCACTTTTTCTGTGAACATTGGCAGCATCCACTCTGTGCTTCTAAATACCAATACAAAATAATATACAGTAATTAAAAGAAAAAAGTAAGGTTATTTGAAATGTGTTAAATATCTGCTGCATTGGCAGGATCAGTGTGTGAAGCTTGATCTTTTACTTAATCACACAAAGAAAGGAACTTTTTCCTTGCCTTCAGCCTTTCTTGAATCATTATCATTTAGAATGGAGCTTGTCCAACAAATGTCATTATTTCATGGAAATTCAATAAAATGACAATTTTTAAATCCTCACACAATCAGGTTATTTTAGATGCACCCTACCAACCTTCCTCAAGCTGGATATTGATTCGTATATATTAAAAATGAGGGTTAAGATACACTATTAATGTCAGAAAAATTAGGGACCAAAGCAAAGATCGCCTTTATCCTTCATAAGCATGAGAAGAATTCAGAAGAAAGAGTTAAATCATATTCCTTTTAGGAAGCTTTCATTTCTTTTAATGCATGCAGTAAATGTTCTATGGCTCCTATCAGCTGAAATATCCTTTTTTGGTGACGATACCTATGGGGCCCCTTTACTGAAGCCCGCTAAGTGGCTAATGCACATTTTAACACGTGTTAACCATTAAATGCGGACATGTGAGCGACCACATGCAAATTTCTTTGCTAACTGCACACTGCATGATGGAGCGATGAATGGTCATTTCAGATTAAGGGTGAAGTGTGGGCATGCAGAGCACACTGCAGTAATGTGCAGTCAATGTGGCAATAAGCACAGCAACACATAATGCCACCCATAGAGGTGTTGCTATGTGTACCTGTGTTAATCATACTGTGCATTAGGGTACAGGCCCGCACAGTAACTGCTGGAAACATGCTGGCCGTGTCACCAACCATTACTTCAGAGGCTTTGCACTTATCATGCGTTAAGTGCAAAGCCCTAAGAGGCTATATTAAATTGGCCCCTTAAGAACATAAGGAATACCAGACTGAGTCAGACCAAGGTCCATCAAGCCCAGTATCCTGTTTCCAACAGTGGCCAATCCAGGTCCCAAGTACCTGGCAGGTTCCCAGAAAGGCACACAGTTTCCACAATGCTCGTCCTGGGGTAAGCAGTGGATTTCCTGAGTCCTCTTTAATAATGGCTTATGGGCTTGTCCTCCAGGAACTTGTCCAAACCTTTTTTTAAATCCAGCTACACTAACAGCTTTTTACTACATCCTTCGGTAACAAATTCCAGACTCAGGGGTGAAGGGGAGAAATATGTAAAAGCTGATGAGGATAAAGCGGAACTGCTCAACAAATATTTCTGTTCTGTGTTCATAGATGAAGAACTAGGAGCAGGACCTCAGAAAACAGCCACAAATAGGAACAGAAGTGAGGGGCATCTTGAAAAATTTTCAGAAGACTGTTCGTAGTAGACCAAGCAATGGGACCAGATGGGATATCCCCGAGAATACTGAGCGAAATTGAGGACTAGCAGCTCCACTGTCTGACCTTTGCAATGCCTTGTTGGAGTCAGGAGTGGTGCCAGAGCACTGCAGAGAGACACATGTGGTCCCTTTACACAAAAGCGGAAGTAAGGATGTGGTTGAAAACTACAGGCCAGTTACTTTAACCTCGGTGGTGAGGAAACTATTGGAAGCACTGCTGAAAGAGAAAATAGTGAGGTTTCTGGAGGCCGATGGATTACCAAATCCAATGCAGCACGGATTCACCAGAGGCAGGTCTTGTCAGACAAATCTGATTGATTTCTTTGACTGGGTGACCAGGGAGCTGGACAAAGGAAGAGCCCTAGATGTGGTATATTTAGATTTCAGAAAAGCCTTTGACACCGTCCCGCACAGGCGACGTATAAACAAACTGAGCACCTAGGGATGGACTCTAAAGTTACTGCTTGGGTTAGAAATTGGTTGAATGGGAGGTGACAAAGGGTGCAGGTAAATGAAGTTCACTCTGAGGAGGAGGTTACCAGTGGTGTGCCCCAGGGATCAGTCCTTGGTCCGATTCTTTTTAACATCTTTGTTAGTGATATTGTGAAAGGGCTGTTGGGTAAGGTTTGCCTCTTTGCAGATGATATCAAAATCTGCAATAGAGTAGACACCCAGGAAGGTGTAGATAACATGAGGAGGGATCTAGCTAAGCTTGAAGAATGTCGTCTTGGTCTATTTACAGAGGGTTACGGAAACCACTATCAGCAATCACATCCCTCCAATTCCATAAATGTAGTAAATTAATCGAATGCTCAGCAGATTAACGTACTTATATAAGCTTCACTCTATTATTAGGAATAGTTAATTAGAACTTTGGTCTCAGACTTAACACGGCACCGCTCACAATGTTTCATTCATGAGCTTTGTGCCCTTTCGCATCAACAACCAAACACGTTCATAACTTTCCTATTAATAATTGACTTTAAAGAACTTCTGCTTTGATGAAATATCGGTAATTCACTCCAATATTATATGAAAATTGTGCTTATCTTAAACTCTTCAACAATTCACCCCAACGCCACCTGTCGGGTACCATCTATGCGTTTCAGCTCTTCTTCAGGGGGATATTTTAATTCTTCAGCACTATAAATAGGAAAAAAATATATATATAGCGATCTTGTAATACACAATGTTCACCCATTCCTTGAACAAATATGCACAACTGTTGGTATTAAAGTCTGTATTCCTACCTTTAGCGTAGTATTTCGTTAATTTATCTTTTAACCTTTTAGCGTCTGGCTCACCGTCCTCAGCATGTTAACCAATGCTCACCAGCTTACAGCAGGACGCCGCACATGCGGACTAGCCTTCTTGCCCTGATTTAAACCAGATCTCTCCTTCCTTCTGTCCATCCGGAATGGTCGAACGTAGTCGAAAGATCCATTTCTGTTCTTGAATCAACAATGTTTGCTCTCTAGATTTGCCACATCGCCCCTTCACCACAACTTCAATACAAAAACATCTCAGCTCTTCAAACTGATGGTTTTCCTGTAGGCAATGAGCTACTTTCGGAGCTTCCAACACTTTACATTTGATAAGACTCCGATGTTCATTGATCCTCACCTTGAATTTTCTTATAGATTTACCTATGTAAAGCAATCCACATGGACATTTTATGCCGTACACGACAAATTCAGAATCACAACTTGTTGTTTGTCGTAAGGTATAAATTCTCCCATGATATTCAAAGTCAGTAAGATCTTGAATAATTTGACAAATGTTGCAATTTCCACATTTCCTATGTCCAGGCACATTCTGTTTTTCATTGTTTCGTGTGGATCGCAATACTGCGGGACTCAATCTCTCCTTGAGATTTTGTTGGTGTGTCGATACGCATCGGATGCTTTTATTCTGTAACCCTGGAAGAATTTTTAAAACATTCTGGTGTTTCTTTATGATGCGTTTTATATGGCCACTAAGTGGAGAAAACTTAGTGATTAAATTTATGTTTTCATCCTCACCTAACTTGTTGTTTATACGGGATTGTAACAATAGTCCCCGATTGTTGTATAGCGCTCTTTTATATGCTTTCCGTATTACAGTTATCGGGTATCCTCTTTTGTGTAGGTCCTGCTTTAAACTTCTAGCCTGCCGTTTAAAATCTTCTTGCTGGGAACAATTCCTACGATATCTTAGGAACTGAGATAATGGCAGGCTGTCACGCAGCTGCTTAGGGTGATCACTACTGTAATGTAGAAGTGTATTTCTGTCCATTGGTTTCTTATAAATAGAAGTGATCCATCTGACTACCTTTCTTAACTTCCACATCCAAAAAAAACACTCTTTGGTCACTATAAGTATATGTGAATTGTATATTAGGATCAGCTTTATTCAGCCAGTCTATAAATTCCTTCAATGCTATTATCGATCCGTTCCATAGCATAAAAACGTCATCAATGAATCTCTTCCATAATATCAAATGTTGTTTATATGGTGACACTTCTAACCAATGCTCTTCATAGGTCTTCATGAATAAATTCGCCACAGAACGGGCACATGTAGCGCCCATAGCCACCCCTGATAATTGTTGATATATGTTGCCATCAAATTCAAAATAGTTACGAAAAATCACAAGCTCAACCAATTGAGCAATAAAATTTATCTGTGGTGTTGATAAATCGCCTCTACTTCGCAAAGAAGACAACACAACATCATATGCTGCAGTCTGCGGAATGCTAGTATATAGTGCCGACACATCCAATGTTACCAAAATCACCTCCTGTTTAGAGGCCCATACCGAATATTCCATCAAAATGTTCAAAAAATGTGACGTGTCTCTAACATATGACGGAATAGTCGTCAAAAGAGGTCTTAAAAAAGAATCTACATATGTTGAAAGAGGCTCTAACATCGTGCCTTTCGTAGAGACGATTGGTCTTCTGGGAGGGTTCATGATGCTCTTATGTATTTTGGGTATTAAATAGAATCTAGCCACAGATGGTGTGCGTTCATTCAAAAAACGCCATTCTTTTTTACTTATCAATTTATTCTCCAACGCCTGCATGGTGATAACTTTGATCAAATTTTGTATTTCTGCTGTTGGATCTTGCTGTAAAGGAATGTATGTGTCCACCTGTGACAGTTGTCGCTCTGCTTCCTCTAAATATTGTGTTTTATTCATTACCACTTGTCACCAGTAACCCTCCCCAGAGGCAAAAGCATGGGGGTAGGTCAGCCTGGGCATGTCCAAACCTAGCAAGTAGGGCGTGAGGTTGGCCCAGCACTGCCTTCTGGGTGTTGTAGTCCCTCTTACTAAGCAAGGAATGAGTTATAGTCGAGTGGAGTTAGGCAAAAGACAGGATTTTATTTCCCCTTCCGGGTGGATTCATTTGCAAGAAAACAAGAACAAAAATGACCATACTTCTGGTACAAAAATGAAACGAAACAGGAACAGAAACAGCTTCTATATCTTCAGCTCTTATAAACAATTAGTAGAACAAAAACGTAACTGCAGCAGTCTCTTTTAACCAAGGCAAACTCTCTTGCTTTCAGGGCTGTTTTACCCAAAACTCTTAACAGCTATTCTAGCATAGAGACGTGACATGGTCTGCTACAGACAGCGTACAATCCATTTCTTCTTCTGGGGTTTGTTCCATAAGAAATTCTGTTTGCATTTCTTCACACTCACCCCCAGCTAAGTATTCTTGTGGATTATTATACATCCCTCCAAAGAGCAGTCTCTCTTCACTGCGAGACTTCCCTTCCCCCTTTGCTACAGAGCAGGATGGAAGATTACCATATATACTGGAATTTGCTATAGAAGAGCCCCACAAACTCTGGCAGTCACAGGGAAAACTTTTACATTCAGTTTCTCTTCTATCAGGTTTATACAGCCTACCTTCCGGCTTTCTCAGACAGGAACCTCTCAGCACAGCTGGGTCAATAAGGCTTTCACAGCACGGCTGCGTTCTCCTGCCTTTTACCCTTTGCTTTCTCTCTGACATATAAATGTCCTCGGGCCAGGACGTCTCTGCTTCTCTGAACCTGCAGCTTTCAACTTGGACACTTTCCTCTGGTCCCTTTCTCCAACTGGTTCCCCAACCAGTCCTACGACAAAGGCTTCCTTCAGTCCTGCAGCTGGGTCTCTCATCAACTCTCCTGCTGAGACTCCTGATTCCTTTTCCTGTGCTTCCCTCACTATCTTCAGGTGAGTAATTTTTATGTGCGTGTGTCCTAGGGCTTAACTGCAGCACGCCCTCATCCAGCTGCCTCTCATTACACCCTGAGCTCGGGGCTTGTTTGCAGTTTGGGCGTGTTCTCTCCCCTCGTGACACTCCTTGTTTACGTTGCTCATGGCAACCCTGGGCCATGTGCTTTTCTATGCTGTCAGTTTCAGCCACACTTTCCTCAGCTTTACCCAGTTTCATGGCTTCTGAAGGATCTACTACATTACAGATCCCCCCCTTAAAATATTACGGGCTGCTGACCTTTTCAGACAGCATGTAATTTCTGCCTGGGTGCTCATGTGCTTCTCTATACTGACTAAATTAGCTGTTGCTGACCTTTCTTGCCATGGCTTCAGGACATTCAGGTGGTATACCTGGCAGCGCCCCCTTTCATTCTCCACAGCATACGAGACGGGCCCTACCCTCTCTACCACGGTGCAAGGTCCTTTCCATCGGGATTCAAATTTGGGTCCCGGGTCAGCTACCTGGACTATTACCTTGTCCCCTACAGCCAATTGTCTAGGTTTTGTCCCTCTATCATAATAGCGTTTTTGACGCTGCTGGCTGGCCTGTAACTTTTCCACTGATGTTTGTGACGTCCTTTCTAGGCGACTCCTCAAGTCTTTCAGAAACTGAGGTACCCCAACTTCCTGTATCTCTGGCTCTACCCACTGCTCACGCAGGATATCTAAAATCCCCCTCGGGGCCCGGCCAAATAAAAGTTCATAGGGTGATGCCCCCAAGGACGCTTGTATGCGTTTTCGACATGCATACAGCACAAATGGGAGTAGAGTTTCCCACTCAGACATCTCTCCATTTAGGCCTCTTCTTAACATTTGTTTTATGGACTGATTCATCCGCTCTACCAGTCCGTTGGACTTCGGATGATACGCAGCTGTCCTTATGTGACGTACGCCAAAAGCATCCCACACCATAGCTAAGTGCTTTGACATAAAGCTACTCCCCTGATCGGTGAGTATCTCTTGGGGAAAACCAACCTCACAAAATAATTTTACTAACTCAAGGGCTATTATTCTGGCTGAGGTATTTCTTAATGGTATTGCCCAGGGGAAACGCGTAGCCTGGTCTACTACCACTAAAATGTATTGAAAGCCCCTCGGTGTCCTAACCAGGGGTCCCACGATGTCCATTGCTATACGGTGAATTGGCATCAATATGGTGGGCGTGGGTATCATTGGTACGGCCTTTGGTTTTATGGCGGTAACCCTGACAAGTGGGACAGGATTCATAATATTTTGTCATCTCTTTAAAGACTCCTGGCCAGTAGAAACGAGCCAGTATTTGATCTAATGTGCCCTGAATCCCTTTATGATTACCCATTGGGTGATCGTGTGCCAACCGTAGAACTACAGCCTTAAATGTTGTTGGCACCACCAATTGTTTCCTCACGGCTCCGGTACGTGGGTCACTGCTTTCCCTATACAGGACTTCTTTCTCCAAGAAAAACCTGGGAAGCGTGTTTCTATTTTCTTGGGCCCATTCAAACACTCGCTTTAAAGCGGGGTCGGCCTGCTGTGCCTTCGGGAAGGAAGGATGCTCTTGGACCAGCTCTGCAGGTACCCAGGGCAACCCTTCCCCGGCTTCAAGCTCAGCCCTCCCTTGGGTCCTGCGACGCCTCTCTTGACGCCTCTCGGCCTTCTCCTTTCTACTTTTTGGCAGGGGCATGGATCAGATCCTCGTGGATGGGAAGGGCACTTGACACTTCCTCCTCTAATGCTTCCTCTCGCTCTGGGGACTCTTCTCTATCCTCAGGCCTCTCTATCCTTTCTGGTGACACCTTCCTGACCCCTGAGGTTCCGGCCAGGGACCGGGTGGATACTAGGCCTGTTCTAGTATTCAGACCCTTTTACCATCCCTTTACAGAATGGAGGCCAGTCTCTACCTAAAATGATATCATGGGGTAGCTTTGGAACTATGGCTACCCGCACCTCCTTTTCTGTGCCTAGCCCTCTCACGGACAGCCTATATTGGGGATAATACAAAGATGCCCCATGCACGCAACGTCTTCTTACTTGCCCTTCTGCTTGACTCGGTGCTGATTGCAGGCGACCTTCAATGGCCTGCCAGAGCCTTCGCGAGACCATGCTCTGGTCAGCACCCGAGTCAAGCAGTGCCAGAGCCTCAATGCCCTCTACTTGTACTCTTAGAAGAAATCCTTCCTGTATCCGCTTTTTACCACCAGATACCAGGACAGTTCGCTCCCTGCAATCTTTACGGAAATGCCCTGCCTTGCCACAGTTATAGCATTTGCCTTTGCATACAGGTAAAACATCATCATTAGGTACTTTAACCTTTTGGTACTTTTCTGCATTACCAAAGTTTGCAACACCAGCTACTTTTAAAACACCCCTTCTTGAGGTGCCAGCCATCTCAGCCTCAAAGTATCTCTCCGTGAGATTGGCTGCCTCTTCAGTAGACTGGCAACTTTGTAGAGTCAGAAAAGCCTTCACTTCTGGAGGTACAGCTTGCATGAATTGCTCCATGACGATTGTGTCCAACATTGACTCGAGAGTCCTCCTCTCTGGAGCAAGCCATTTCCAGGCTAATCCCTTCAGCCGTTGGAATAAAGCTTTGGGAGTCTCCCTAGGCTTTAGCCTTGCCTCCTTGAACATGCGCTTATAATGCATTGGAGTTAACCCCAACCTATCTTTTACAGCCTTTTTTACTTCCATGTAATCTGAAGCAAGTGCAGCAGGCATTGTCCTATAGGCTGCTAGAGCTTCCCCAGTGAGTGACATTGCAAAGTGTACAGCCCACTGCTCTTCAGGCCATTTAACCGCCTCTGCTATCCGCTCAAAAGCTTCAATAAAATCGTCCAGATTATCATGGGTGGTTAACTGTCCCAATGTAAGTGCATTATAACTTTGCAGTCCTACCCCCTGGACCATCGAGGGAATAGTTCCTTCCACGTCCTGTGGTCTCTTTAGTACAGCTTCTAACAATTCCATAAGCGGCTTCTGCTGCTCCCTTACTGCTGCAGCACTCTGCTCCTGTGTGTAACACGCCAGCTCCATTTGTTTCTCCCACTGGACCTTCATCCACTGCATGACATCCTGAGGATCCATCCTGGAGTCTACGATACCTGCAAAGACACAAAAGAAAAAGAAAGGCCCACCAAGTGCGGCACTATGGTTTTCTTTTTAAACCCCATTTTTCTGCAGGACGGTAGTTCCCCTTTCTCACCCAGTATCCGCCTACACCCGTGCCCAGCTACTTTTACCTTGGCAATGTGTAGACTCAGGCGTTGAGAAAGGTCCGGGTCCACCTGGCCAGTCTGCCAGCGAAACTCCTCTGACGGTTCTTCCACAGACAGGATAGCAGTTTCTCCACTTAAACTGGTGTTTCCTGATGTTTCTTTAGAGTGTCCTTTATTTTTTCAAGCAAAAAAAAAATCCTGCCAACTACGCCAACCTGTCACCAGTAACCCTCCCCAGAGGCAAAAGCATGGGGGTAGGTCAGCCTGGGCGTGTCCAAACCTAGCAAGTAGGGAGTGCAGTTGGCCTGCACTGCCTTCTGGGTGTTGTAGTCTCTCTTACTAAGCAAGGAATGAGTTATAGTCGAGTGGAGTTAGGCAAAAGACAGGATTTTATTTCCCCTTCCGGGTGGATTCATTTGCAAGAAAACAAGAACAAAAATGACCATACTTCTGGTACAAAAATGAAACGAAACAGGAACAGAAACAGCTTCTATATCTTCAGCTCTCATAAACAATTAGTAGAACAAAAACGTAACTGCAGCAGTCTCTTTTAACCAAGGCAAACTCTCTTGCTTTCAGGGCTGTTTTACCCAAAACTCTTAACAGCTATTCTAGCATAGAGACGTGACATGGCCTGCTACAGACAGCGTACAATCCATTTCTTCTTCTGGGGTTTGTTCCATAAGAAATTCTGTTTGCATTTCTTCACACTCACCCCCAGCTAAGTATTCTTGTGATTATACGTCCCTCCAAAGAGCAGTCTCTCTTCACTGCCTCGAGACTTCCCTTCTCCCTTTGCTACAGAGCAGGGTGGAAGATTACCATATATACTGGAATTTGCTATATAAGAGCCCCACAAACTCTGGCAGTCACAGGGAAAACTTTTACATTCAGTTTCTCTTCTATCAGGTTTATACAGCCTACCTTCCGGCTTTCTTACACAGGAACCTCTCAGCACAGCTGGGTCAATAAGGCTTTCACAGCACGGCTGCGTTCTCCTGCCTTTTACCCTTTGCTTTCTCTCTGACATATAAATGTCCTCGGGCCAGGACGTCTCTGCTTCTCTGGACCTGCAGCTTTCAACTTGGACACTTTCCTCTGGTCCCTTTCTCCAACTGGTTCCCCAACCAGTCCTACGACCAAGGCTTACTTCAGTCCTGCAGCTGGGTCTCTCATCAACTCTTCTGCTGAGACTCCTGATTCCTTTTCCTGTGCTTCCCTCACTATCTTCAGGTGAGTAATTTTTATGTGCGTGTGTCCTAGGGCCATGTGCTTTTCTATGCTGTCAGTTTCAGCCACACTTTCTTCAGCTTTACCCAGTTTCATGGCTTCTGAAGGATCCACTACATTACACACTATAGCGCCCCCCTTTGTCTGTGCGTCTAATTACTATATTGACTTGCATTTGAAGATCCTTTAATGCTTTCCGTTCAGATGGGGTAATGGCTCTATGAATAAACCTGTGCTGCTTCTCGATTTTTTCTAAATCGGTTAATACCAATTCCTTAAAAAGATTTAAGGCTGGGTGCATCAGCCCCGGTGGCGACCAAGTAGATTTCATAGGCAATGGAATTCTTTTCACTTCTAGGTTTTGTGGTTGTTCCCTCTCATTTGCCATTGACGTTGCAAAAAACATTTTCAAATGCAATTTTCTCATCAAGCTCTCTATATCGACTCGAAACTGGAAACTATCAAACCACTTTTCCGGGACAAATGATAATCCTTTATTTAATAAAGTTATATGGTCTTTAGATAATTCCATATTTGAAATGTTGATTACTAAAGATGTTTCAGGGTCATTACTTCTATCACCAACGAAACCGTTTTTATGCATAGATGTCAAGTCTTCTGTCGGCTTTCTCCTTTGCTTCGTTGTTTTCCTCGACTTCCATTTTTCTTCTTCACTTTGCCGTCCACGTCGTCTCCAAAATCCTCACTCGATTTCCTACTGGAGTCAGATCCACTTGTGTCTTCTGAAATCACTTCAAAATCAACTTGTTTATGAGCTTTCTTAATTTTGACCTTCCGTTTCGGGTTCATTCACGGATAAACGTATCCTGATGTATAATTTTATTATTATTTATTTTTATTTATTACAGGCTCTTATATACCGCTCTATTCAGAATCAGCGCGGTTCACAATCTCCATGATCATAATCAGTTCATAATCTCCATGATCCCGATTCAATTTCTTCTTTTTGATCTTTTTCAATTCTTCCTGCAAAGATTGTATCTGTTGATTAATCTCCTCCATTTTAGTGTCAAATTTAGCCTTAGTTTCCTCCTCTTTTAGACTAGATATTTTAGATTCTATATCCAATTTCATTTCAGCAAGAGCCGTTGACGTAGTATCTACTACTAAGACCATTCGGTCCAAAGAGCATTTGTTCAAGATCCCGTTCCACTTCTCTATGAACTCAGGATCTGTAAGGAACATCCTCAGCTCCTTATACATCTGAAGGCCTCTGGGTATTTGTTGCCGTCGTATATACTCGATTAAAGACAGTCTGTGCAACTCCATACGAACTTTACGTTTTTGTAATTGTGCAATTTCTTCCCAATTGGTCATTGTTTTCTCACTATCACTCATAGCGTCCAAAGTAAAAGGTGTAACTTCTTTACATAGATCTGCTATATGATTCTCCTTAAAGCTATAGACCTCTTTCCATAAGAGGTGACCATCCATGGTTGTGGATTAACACTGTCGTCTTGATCTATTTACAGAGGGATACGGAAACCACTATCAACAATCACATCCCTCCAATTCCATAAATGTAGTAAATTAATCGAATGCTCAGCAGATTAACGTGCTTATATAAGCTTCACTCTATTATTAGGAATAGTTAATTAGAACTTTGGTCTCAGACTTAACACGGCACCGCTCACAATGTTTCATTCATGAGCGATGTGCCCTTTCTCATCAACGACCAAACACGTTCATAACTTTCCTATTAATAATTGACTTTAAAGAACTTCTGCTTTGATGAAATATCGGTAATTCACTCCAATATTATATGAAAATTGTGCTTATCTTAAACTCTTCAACAATTCACCCCAACGCCACCTGTCGGGTACCATCTATGCGTTTCAGCTCTTCTTCAGGGGGATATTTTAATTCTTCAGCACTATAAATAGGAAAAAAAAATATATATAGCAATCTTGTAATACACAATGTTCACCCATTCCTTGAAGAATTATGCACAACTGTTGGTATTAAAGTCTGTATTCCTACCTTTAGCGTAGTATTTCGTTAATTTATCTTTTAACCTTTTAGCGTCTGGCTCACCGTCCTCAGCATGTTAACCAATGCTCACCAGCTTACAGCAGGACGCCGCGCATGCGGACTAGCCTTCTTGCCCCGATTTAAAACAGATCTCTCCTTCCTTCTGTGATGTCATCACATCACTTTTAATCAAATGCAAACGCCCTATTCCACTGCGCTATTCAGTCCATCCGGAATGGTCGAATGTAGTCGAAAGATCCATTTCTGTTCTTGAATCAACAATTATTGCTCTCTGGATTTGCCGCATGGCCCCTTCACCACAACGTCAATACAAAAACATCTCAGCTCTTCAAACTGATGGTTTTCCTGTAGGCAATGAGCTACTAACGGAGCTTCCAACACTTTACATTTGATATGACTCCGATGTTCATTGATCCTCACCTTGAATTTTCTTATATTTACCTATGTAAAGCAATTAAATATCCCCCTGAAGAAGAGCTGAAACGCATAGATTGTACTCGACAGGTGGCGTTGGGGTGAATTGTTGAAGAGTTTAAGATAAGCACAATTTTCATATAATATTGGAGTGAATTACCTATATTTCATCAAAGAAGAAGTTCTTTAAAGTCAATTATTAATAGGAAAGTTATGAACGTGTTTGGTCGCTGATGCGAAAGGGCACATCGCTCATGAATGAAATATTGCGAGCGGTGCCATGTTAAGTCTGAGACCAAAGTTCTAATTAACTATTCCTAATAATAGAGTGAAGCTTATATAAGCACGTTAATCTGCTGAGCATTTGATTAATTTACTACATTTATGGAATTGGAGGGATGTGATTGTTGATAGAAACTTGAAGAATGGTCTAGAATTTAGCAGCTGAGATTTAATGTTAAAAAATGCAAGGTCATGCATTTGGGTTGCAGCAATCCAAGGGAGCAATATAGGGGGTGAAGTTCTTCTGTCCACAAAAGAAGAGTGAGATCTAGGCGTGACTGTGTCTGATGATCTTAAAGTAGCTAAACAGGTAGAAAAGGCAATGGCAAAAGCTAAAAGGATGCTTAGGTGCATAAGGAGAGGAACAGCCAGCAGAAGAAAGGAGGTGATAATGCATCTGTATAAGTCTTTGGTGCGAACTCATTTGCAGTATTGTGGTTAGTGTTTTTTGTTATAAAGCATATGAGGACAGAGTTAAAGATCTTAATATGTATACTGTAGAGGAAAGGCGGGATAGAGGTGATATGATTGAGATGTTTAAATTCCTCTGTGGCATAAATGCACAGGGGGAGAGTCTCTTTCAATTGAAAGCAAGCTCTGCTTCGAGGGGACATGGGATGAGGGTGAAAGGGGATAGATTCAGGAGTGAAATGCAGAAATATTTCTTTACGGAAAGAGTGATAGATGCATGGAATAGTCTCCCAGTGGAGGTGGTAGAGATGAGGACACTATCTGAATTTAAAAAAAAGCATGGGACAAACACAGAAGATCTCTAAAGGAAAAAAAAGAGGACTGTTGTAGTGGTTGATATGGAAGGGCAAACTAGATAGAAACATGACGGCAGAAAAAGACCACATGGCCTTATGTTTGATTATGCATTGAGTAAAAAAATATTTTCTCTTATTAGTCTTGTGATGTTTGTACTACAAAGCCTGCACAAAATGATTATATTCGGTCATAAAAATTAAACTCTTCAATAACATTTTCTTTCCCTTTCTACACATTATGAAGATTTAAAAGTAGCAGCAAAAAATTCAGGGGGAATGTTCAAAGGCATTTACTTGGTTTGTGGAGCTGCAAATCATGTAAATGCCACTCATCGGGATATTCAGGGCACTGACGCTAAGCAGTGTGGGGGCGGCAATATTCAGCCACTGCCCGGTTACCCTAACTAGTTAAAGTTAGGACATGCAACACAGATATTCAATGCTGTGGCCCAGATATGGCCCCAGCACTGAATATCCAGAATGAATTTACAGCAGCAACGGCCAGCCACTTTAACTGTGCTGGCTCCTGCCTCTGAAAATCCCCCCACAAATTTTAAATCCTTTGGAAAAATTGTTTAAAATTGTGAAATAGATTCACACCATTGTTAAGAGTTATATCAGTCTTTTGTATTTGAAACACTCGTATATATTTATTCAATCATACCTATAATTTTTATTTTAGATGTATCAACGTACTGAATAACATTCACTATTAAAAATCTTAGAAATACAAGTACTCACATTTTAAATATATATATATATATATATATATATATATATATATATATATATATATATATATATATATATATATATATATATATATATAACACACAGTTATACACAGACACTAAGAGGAAATTAGACTTACCTGCTAATTGTTGTTCCTTTAGGACCTCCAGTCTAGTCCTGAACTACTGGGTTTAAGCACCTCCTCTCGCAGCTTGGAGACTGAACACATCACACTTCTTGTGACACCAGGATAAGTAGCTCAGGCACTGCCTCCTTGCCTCAGTAACCTATTGACAAAGCAGACTCACCAGAGCAATAAGTAAGCAGTTATCAAACGTAATTTTTTTCTTTTTTTTTTTCATAACTGTCTAACTGAATGAAACTGAGATAGCTAACTGCGCTATCCCCTAACTAACAGGCCATGCCTAATGACCATAAAGCTCTGGCCCTCTGCGCCCCCTTCTCCAGGATCTCCCAGCAGGCCCCCTGTAACTTCTTCTAGATATATCCCCAAACCCCCTCCCATAAAGACCCGTAGCCCATAAGCCGCTCTGACATCCCTATGAACAAACTTACTAGACTTCAGGCCTCCGTCTAGCCACACCATCACAGGGAGGGATACGGGACTAGACTGGAGGTCCTAAAGGAACAACAATTAGCAGGTAAGTCTAATTTCCTCTTCCTTAGCGTCCCTCCAGTCTAGTCCCGAACCACTGGGGATGTAACAGAGCAGTAATCAACTTAACGGGAGGGACCCGCTAGACCAGCCTGAAGCACCGCCGATCCAAACCTAGCATCCCCCTCCGCCTGAACATCAAGCCTGTAATGCTTGACAAAGGAATTCAAAGATGACCAGGTTGCCGCCTTGCAAATTTCTACCACTGGCACCAAACTGAACTCCGCCCAAGACGTCGCCTGCGCTCTAGTCGAATGCGCTCTCAGTCCCTTCGGCACTATCTTACCCTTTAAGAGATAGGCCGACGCAATGGCCTCCTTAAGCCATCTTTCTATAGATGCCTTCGTCGCCTGCTCTCCTCTCTTCGGCCCACCAAATAGGACAAACAACCTATCTAGCGTGCGTAACTCCGCTGTCCTCTGAAAATACTTCTTCAATGCTCGAGACACATCCAACCGATGCAATCTGCCCAAGGAGCTATCCTTGCTAACCCTTCCGAACACCGGCAAGGACACCACTTGATTCACATGAAACGCAGACATGACCTTAGGCAAAAAGGAAGGAACCGTTCTCAAAACTACCTTACTATCATAGAAGGTCAAACAAGGCTCCTTACAGGTCAACGCCTGCAACTCGGAAATTCTCCTTGCCGACGAAATAGCCACTAAAAACACCACCTTAAGGGTAAGATCCTTTAAAGACGCTCTGGCTAACGGCTCAAAAGGCTCCCGCACCAATGCGTCTAGTACCAAGGTAAGATCCCATGCCGGCATAGGCGCTTGGCATGGTGGCCTCAAAAGCAACACTGCTCACAGAAATCTTTTAACATCTGGATGGGCCCCAAGCACCCTTCCTTTCAACTTTTCTCGATACCACGAAAGCGCAGCCACCTGAACTCGAAGAGAAGCCGCCACCAGTCCTTTCCGAAACCCATCCTGCAAAAAGGGCAGAATCTGCAGCACAGAAGCTCGTAAGGCTCCTCTTTGCACCAGGCCATAAATAGCCACCAATACCGAACATACGCCACCGAGGTAGACCTCCGTCTAGACCGTAACAGGGTAGAGATCACCTCCGCCGAATATCCCCTTGCTGTCAACCTTGCCCTTTCAAGAGCCAAGCCGTAAGCGAGAACCGATCCACCTGAGGCATATTCAACGGACCCTGCATTAGTAAATCTCTTCTGATCGGAAGTTTCCACGGAGGCTCCACCAGGAGACGCACCATGTCAGCATACCACGGCCTTCTGGGCCAATCTGGCGCTATTAGAAGCACCCAATCTTTGTGCCGCTCTATGCGCTGCAGCACCCAACCTATCAACACCCATGGCGGAAACACATACAAGAGCCGGTCCTCCGGCCACCTCTGCATCAGAGCATCCAAAACTTTGGACATCCTTTCCTGTTTTCTGCTGAAAAACGTCCTGCTTTTGCTGACGCAAACGTCGCCATGAGGTCCATCACCGGAGGCCCCTAGCGTTCCACCAATAAATCGAAAACGTGCGGATTCAGCACCCATTCTCCTGGATCCACTTTGACGCGGCTCAAAAAATCTGCTGTCACATTGTCTACTCCTGCTACATGAGCCGCCGAGAGAGCCTCCAGATGCACTTCGGCCCAACCGAGGAGAACCTCCGCCTCCTCTTCGAGCACCACGCTGCCAGTGCCCCCTTACCGATTGATGTAAGCCACTGCCGTGACATTGTCCGATAGCACCCGCACTGCTTTCCCCTGCAGATGCAACTGAAACGCCCGCAGAGCTAGAGTGACCGCCCTCAACTCCAACCTGTTGATTGACCAATTTCTCTCTTGCTCGGTCCACTGCCCCTGGGCAAACTGCTGTTCGAAGTGCGCCCTCCAGCCGAACAGACTCGCATCCATCGTTAGCGGCCTCCAATCCGGCACCTCCAACGGCATCCCTTTCTCCAAAGAAGTCGGATCCAGCCACCACCTCAGTGACTGCCTCGTCTCCACCGGGCAGACTAGCCTTTGAGACAACCGGCCCGACTGATGAGACCATCTCCGGAGCAGAGCCCTCTGCAGTGGTCGCATGTGCGCCCTGGCCCACGATACGAGCTCCAGCGTGGCCACCATCGTGCCCAACAGCTGTAGATAATGCCACGCCGAAGGCGCCCGTCTGTGCAAGAAGCCCCGTACCAGCTGTCTTAGTCCCTGAGCCCTGGCTCGAGGGAGAAATATTCTGCCGCCTCTTGTGTCAAAACGGGCCCCCAAATACTCCAACTCCTGAGACGATTCTAACCTGCTCTTTGCCACATTCACTGCCCATCCCAAGTCCTCCAGAAATTGCACCACTCGACGGGTAGCTACTTCGCTTTCCTCTTGAGACTTTGCGCGAATCAACCAGTCATCCAGGTAGGGGTGTAGCAACACCCCCTCCCTGCATAATGCCGCCACCACCACCACCATCACCTTGGTGAAGGCTCACGGCGCCGTAGCCAGACCGAACGGCAACGCCTGAAACTGGAAATGCCCCATCGGGACCGCAAACAGGAGGAACCACAGATGCTCTAACCGGATTGGGATATGCAAATATGCCTCCTAGAGGTCCAAGGACATGAGGAACTCTCCCTGCCGAACCACCACTATGACCGATCTCAGGGTTTCCATACGAAAATGGGAAACTCGGAGACAACTGTTGACCCTCTTGAGGTCTAGAATTGGTCTCCACGACCCTTCCTTCTTTGGGACCACAAAATATATCGAGTATCGACCGCAGCTGCATTGGTCTGATGGAATGGGTACTACCGCTTCGAGAGCGAGCAACCTTTCCAACGTGTCCTGCACCGCTTGACGCTTGGCCTTTGTCCTGCATGGCGATTGCACAAAAACATTGACCACTGGGCCTTGAAACTCGAGAGCATACCCCTCCCGAACGTTCTCCAACACCCATTGATCTGACGTAATCTGGACCCAGGCGTGATAAAATTCCCGCAACCAACGGGAACCAACCCCACCAGGGCCCTCCTCGCTTCATTGCGACTTCTTGATGTTCGGGGAGGTGGAGGCCCCAAATCCTCTGCCTGCCCCTCTGAAGCCCCGAAACCCCTGGGACCTATATTGAAAAGGCCTCTCTGAAACTGACCCAACCTTGGCTGCTGAAACCTACGAAACTCCCTCTGCTGACTCCTAGAGGGATCCAGAGGCCAATTCTGTTTCTGCTTGTCTTCTGGTAATCGTCCACCTTTAGACTCAACGAGATCCTTAACCAACTTGTCCAAATCTTCCCCAAACAGGAGACTACCACGAAAGGGGAGCTTGGCCAGTCGTGCCTTAGAGGAACTATCAGCTGCCCAATTACGCAGCCACAAGTACCTTCGCACTGCCACCACGGACGCCATTCTCTTAGAGAAACCCCGAATAAGGTCAACCTGGATGTCTGCCAAATAAGCCGCCCCCGACTCCATCCGGGAGGCCTCCTCAAGCGCTTCATCCTCGTGGCTTCCTCTAGACTTCTGGGACCATCTAAGGCAAGCTCTTGCCACCCATGCCCCACAAATGGAAGCCTGCATGGAAAGGGCATTGACCTCAAAGACCTGCTTCAACGACGAGTCTAGCTTTCTATCCTGTGCATCTTTAAGGGCAGCACTGCCTTCAACAGGAATGGTTATCTTTTTCGTGACCGCGGACACCGCCACATCCACCTTAGGAGACTTAAACAGATCCTTATCTGGTTCATGCAACGAGTAAAGGCGCGCCATCACTCTGGAACCCTTGAGCCCTGCTTCCGGAGTGTCCCATTTCTCCTGAATCATTTCCTTAGTTTAACTTCGGTGGTGAGTAAATTATTGGAAACACTGCTGAAAGAGAAAATAGTGAGGTTTCTGGAGTCCAGCGGATTACAGGATCAGAGGCAGCATGGATTCACCAGAGGCAGGTCTTGTCAGACAAATCTGATTGATTTCTTTGACTGGGTGACCAGGGAGTTGGACCGAGGGAGAGCTCTAGATGTGGTGTATTTAGATTTCAGTAAAGCCTTTGACACTGTTCCTCACAGGCGACTTATAAACAAACTGAGCACTCTAGGGATGGACCCTAAAGTTACTGCTTGGGTTAGAAATTGGTTGGATGGGAGGCGACAGAGTACAAGTAAATGGAGCTCACTCTGAGGAGAAGGATGTTACCAGTGGTGTGCCCCAGGGATCTGTCCTTGGTCCGATTCTTTTTAACATCTTTGTTAGTGATATAGCGGAAGGGCTGTCGGGTAAGGTTTGCCTCTTTGCGGATGATACCAAAATCTGCAATAGAGTAGACACCCAGGAAGGTGTAGATAACATGAGGAGGGATCTAGCTAAGCTTGAAGAATGGTCTAGAATTTGGCAGCTGGGATTTAATGTTAAAAAATGTAAGGTCATGCATTTGGGCTGCAGCAATCCAAGGGAGCAATACAGTATAGAAAGTGAAGTACTTTTGTCCACTAAAGAAGAGCGGGACCTAGGCGTGGTTGTGTCTGATGATCTTAAAGTAGCTAAACAGGTAGAAAAGGCGACGGCAAAAGCTAGAAGGATGCTTGGGTGCATACAGAGAGGAATGGCTAGCAGAAAAAAGGAGGTGATAATGCCTCTGTATAAGTCTTTGGTGCGACCTCATTTGGAGTATGGTGTGCAATTCTGGGGACCGCACCTTCAAAAGGATGTGAACAGGATGGAGTCGGTGCAGAGGATTGCTACTAAAATGATTAATGGGCTTCATTATAAAGCATATGAGGACAGACTTAAGGATCTTAATATGTACACCTTAGAGGAAAGGCGGGATAGAGGTGATATGATTGAGATGTTTAAATACCTCCGTGGCATAAATGTTCAGGGAGAGAGCCTCTTTCAATTGAAAGCAAGTTCTGCTACGAGGGGACATGGGATGAGGGTGAAGGGAGATAGATTCAGGAGTGATATGCGGAAATATTTCTTTACAGAAAGAGTAGTGGATCCATGGAATAGTCTCCCAGTGGAGGTGGTAGAGATGAGGACAGTAACTGAATTCAAAAAAGCATGGGACCAACACAGAGGATCTCTAAAGGTAAAAAGTGGACTGTTGTAGTTGTTGTTATGGAAGGACAGACTAGATAGGCCATGTGGTCTTTTTCTGTCATCATGTTTCTATGTTTCTTAAAAACTCTATGAATTGGGAAAGCCCTCTGAGTCTTCCATACCGCCTGCAACAACAGATCCTCCAAAGAGGAGTCTCCCCCCTGCGTTTCCAAAATAAGTGCTGACAGCTCCTCTCTCCTGAACACTCTGACAACCCGGGACTGCTCCTCCTGCTCATCAATCTCACCTTCCTCTAGGTCCTGATCTACCTCTGACCCCTCAAAATCCTCCAAATGATCCTCTAAGGCTACAGCCTCGTCACTTTCCAACCAAAGCTTCTTCCACGGGGCGCTACTCTCCTCCCCATCCATGGAGGCTCTCGAGCGCTTACCCCGCCGCTGCTCATCCACCGCAGCTGTCTCCCGAAGCCCCCCAAGAGGTTGCTGCAGCAGCGTCAGAAAGTCCTGGGAGAAAATAGCCGCCAATCCTCCCCACCCTAGAGGTTGAGAAAAGGGTCTGTCCGGCGCGGAGAAAGGGCCCAGCGTAGGTTCTGGAGGCACGGTGGGAGAAACAGACCCTGGAGAGTCAGACTCCCATTCCTTCAGCATCTGTCCTTCCACCAGCAATGCTGCTTCCCCCAAGGCTGCCTCTTGAGTACAGCCCTTACAAACCCCCGCCTCCTAAAGATGCCCCTTCTTGGCCCCACACATCACACAAGAAGGCCTGGAAGGCATAATAAACGCAGGGAACCCCCTAGAGCTACCTGCCAGCCACCAAAAACAAGCGCACTTCTAGCTGCCTTCAGCCCTTCCTTTTTTTTTTTGCAGCGTTCCTACTCTGTCCTGGAACAGCTCTCCACAAATATAACGAATAAATGAATAAATGAGTAAGCCCATAGGCCCGCCTGTGCAGGCCTTTCTTACCCTACTCTGTGCCCCAATATGGCTGTCCTGGGATTCCTGCTTCGTCACCGCGTGGCCACGGTCTGACTGAACCGCCAAAATGCCTGCTTGCAAGCTCACCGCGTGGCTCAAAAATGTCGCCAAATCACCTCGTGCACCTCATGCAGCCACCGGACACCCTCGCCGAGCTCCACCTGCACCGCACAGCAATCCTCCGGCAACTCAATGTCTGGCGCTCCAGCGCAAGGAAATCCGCCGGCGGCTCGCAGCACCTCCACGGCCTCTCACCCGATATGCGGGTTCGGACGCCGGAGGCCCCAGCACTCACTCCCACACTCTTCCCAATGCTCTGAAGGAGGGAGGAGGGGGGGGGGCAGCCACAGCCTCACAGAACGGCCCAAAATAGGCCAAAGGCACAGCTTACTCAAAACGCCGATTTAAAGGGATACACCCCACAAAACTTTTTTTTTTAAATCCAATCACTGTACCTATCTATCCTAACACTATCCTATCACTCAATTATTTCTCCAGTGAGCCTCCACTAGGGCTCACGACTCCTCCAGCTGCTTGGATACTGAACTTACAGAGGCAAGGAGGGGGTGCCTGAGCTACTTAATCTGGTGTCACAAGAAGTGTGACGTGTTCAGTCTCCAAGCTGCGAGAGGAGGTACTTAAACCCAGTGGTTCGGGACTAGACTGGAGGGACGCTAAGGAACTTTGCTTTTAACTCATCTGGTCTTTAAATGACTTCTTTCATGTGGTCAACCCAGAAGCCATACGTACTGCCACAATCACGCTACTGCATATCGTCAATGTGAGGTTGATTTGCATTTCCTGTACTACTTGAACTTCAATGAGTTTTAAGAATCACATATGAAAGTAGCTATTACCAAGTTACTCAAGCCAGATGATACTTGTTCATATAATGATCACAATAATAAGAACGCAAAATGGATACACTTTTAAATAAATGATTAGCATAAAAACCTCTGAAATTGATATGTCAATAATGATGGTGATACTCAAAGGCTTTGCCCAGCTAACATTTGGAGATAGCTGGGCAAACCCTGGTAAGCTAATATTCCCGCACTCTGCTAAATTTTGTCTGGGAAAATTCTGCTCACAAAATTTTCCTTGATAAAAAAAAGGTGGCACTGGAGCATTCCTGAGGCATGTTTAAACGTTAGCCTATCAGCGCCGATGCTCTTGCAATCCAGGGTCCAAAGCTTGTCAGTTTTATTGGAAAGTGACTTTGTGGAAAGAATCAGAAAAACAGTTCTGAAGCAAATTATAGTCATGTACAATAGGTATTTCCCTGTCCCCAGGGGCCTCAGGTAAGTTTGTACCTGAGGCAATGGAGGGTTAAGTGATTTCCCAAGGCTATAAGGAGTACCAGTGGGATTCAAATGCTGGCCTCTTTGGTCATTAGGTAACTGTTACCACTCTGTTACCTGATGACCACTCTGTTACCACTAAGATAGTCTACCACTCTGGATTAAGCTGGCGATTTCTCACAAATCGAGATGCATGCATATTACTTGATACGATGAAATGCTGCATAAGCACAACCTCTGCTATATCTTTTATGAGAAATAAGCAATAAGAATTACACACAATACTCAAGGTGCGGTTGCACCATGGATCGATACAGCAGTAGTATGATATTTGTTTTATTCTCCATTCCTTTCCTAATATTTCTTAATATTGTATTTGCTTTTTGATAGCTGCAGCACACTAAGCAGAGGAATTCAATGTATTGTCCACAGTGACGGCAAGATCCTTTTCCTGGGTGATAAGAACATAAGAACATAAGATATGCCATCCTGGGTCAGACCAAGGTCCATCAAGCCCAGTATCCTTTTTCCAACAGTGGCCCATCTAGGGCATACGTACCTAGCAGTTTCCCCAAAAGATACAGGTTCCGCAATGCTTGTACTGGGTCAAGTATTGATATCCTGGGTCCCTTCTTAATAATGGTTTATGGACCTTTCCTCCAGGAAGTTGCCCAAACCTTTTTTAAACCCAGCTACACAAACAGCCTTTACTACATCCTCCGGTAACAAATTCCAGAGTTTGATTACACATTGAGTGAAAAAATATTTTCTTTTATTAGTCTTAAATAGTTTACCCTGTAGCTTCATTGCATGTCCCCTAGTCTTTCTATATTCTGAAAACGTAAACAATCGATCTATGTTTCCCCGTTCCACTCCGTCCATTAATTTATAGACTTCTATCATATCTCCCCCCTCAGCCGTCTCTTTTCCAGGTTAAAGAGCCCTAACCTTTTTAGCCTTTCTTCATAGGAGTATCCTTCCATCCCCTTTACCATTTTGGTGGCTCTTCTCTGAACCTTTTCTAATAACTCTATATCCCTTTTAAGATACGGTGACCAGAATTGCACACAATATTCCAGGTGTGGTCTCACCATGGAACGATATAGAGGCATTATAATATCTTTTGTTTTACTTTCCATTCCTTTCCTTAAGATACCTAGCATTCTATTTGCTTTCTTGGCTGCCGCTGCACACTGGGCCAAGGGTTTTAACATGTTATCCACAATGACGCCTAAATCTTTTTCCCGGGTGATGGTTCCTAATGTGGAACCTTGCATCGTGTAACCATAGTTTGGGTTGTTCTTCCCTAGGTGCATAACTTTGCACTTGTCCACATTCAATTTCATCTGCCATTTTGATGCCCAGTCTTCTAATTTATCAAGATCCTCTTGCAATTTTCCACAATCCTCTTGGGTTTTAACAACTTTAAATAGTTTTGTGTCATCTGCAAATTTGATAACCTCACTCGTTATTCCACTTTCCAGGTCATTTATGAATATGTCAAAAAGCAGCGGACCCAGCTCAGATTCCTGGGGTACACCACTATTCACCTTTCTCCATTGGGAAAATTGGCCATTTAGCCCAACCCTCTGCTTTCTATAACTTAACCCGCTCTTGATCCACAGTAGTACACTGCCTCCTATCCCATGACTCTTTAGTTTTGCCAAAAGTCTCTGATGAGGGACCTTGTCAAAGGCAGATACACTATATCAACCGACTCACCTTTGTCCACCTGTTTATTCACACTTTCAAAAAAACATAACAGATTAGTAAGACAAGATCTTCCTTGTCTAAAGTCATGTTGGCTGTCTCCCATTAGGCCATGACTATCTACATGCTGAGTAATTTTATTTTTATGATGGTTTCTACCATTTTTCCTGGTACTGACGTGAGGCTCACTGGTCTATAGTTTCCTGGATCACCCTTCGAACCCTTTTTAAAAATTGGTATTACATTGGCGATCCTTCAATCTTCAGGTATTAGAGATGATTTTAATGATAGTTCACAGATTACTAATAGCAGGTATGCAATCTCATATTTCAGTTCTTTCAACACCCTTGGATGTATACCATCTGGCCCAGGTGATTTGCTACTCTTCAGTTTATCTAATAGTTGTAATACATCTTCCCGATGTATCGATATTTCCTTCAATTCTTCCGCACCTTTAAATACCACTTCAGTCATGGGTAACATCCCTACATCTTCCTCAGTAAAGACTGAAGCAAAGAATTCATTCAGTCTCACCGCTATCGCCTTGTCGCCTCTTAGTGCCCCTTTAACTCCTCTATCATCTAAGGGACCAACTGACTCTCTCACAGGTTTTTTGCTGCTAATGTACTTTATTTCGCATTTTTGCTTCCACAGCAAACTTCTTCTCAAATTCTCTCATTGCCTGCTTTATCAATGCCTTGCATTTGATTTGCCAGTGTTTGTGCTGTTTCCAGGTTTCGTTGTTTGGCTCTTTTTTCCATTTCCTGAAAGATGCTTTTTTGGCAACAGCAGCCTCTCTGACCTCACCTTTAAACCATGCTGGCAGTTTTTGGACTTCCTTCCACTTTTCTTAAAGCATGGATTACAGCTGGTCTGGGCTGCCAAGATAGTATTTTTCAACAACACCCAAGCTTGATGTAAGTCTTTAACCTTTGCAACTACTCCTTTTAGTTTTTTCTTAACTATTTTCCTCATTTTATCATAGTCTCCCTTTCGAAAGTTAAAAGGTAGTACTGTGGATTTCCGTACTATCCCTCCTCCACTAATTAAATCAAAGGCGATCATGCTATGATCACTATTGCCAAGTGGCCCCAACACCCTTATCTCTTGCACTAGATCTGGTGTTCCACTAAGGACCAGGTCTAAAATGGCTTCCCTCTGGTCGGTTCATGAACCAACTGCTCCAAGAAGCAGTCATTTATGTCATCTAGGAACTTTATCTCCCTAGCATGTCCTGCCGTGACACTGACCCAGTCGATACCGGGGTAATTGAAATCACCCATTATTATTACTGCGCTGTAACTTTTGTTAGCTTCCTTGATTTCTTTGAGCATTTCATCATCCATCTGTTCATTCTGGCCCGGTGGCCGATAGTACACCCCCACTGCCATCGCCTTCCCCTTTTTACATGGAATTTCAATCCATAGAGATTCTACAGCAAATTTTGTTTCCTGCAAAACTTTAATCCTTTCTGACTCAATGCCCTCTCTAACACAGAGCGCAACCCCTCCACCAATTTGATCAGCTCTATCATTACGATATAGTTTGTACCCAGGTATCACAGTGTCCCACTGGTTGTCCTCCTTCCACCATGTCTCTGATATTCCAATCATATCTAACCTCTCATTTAGTGCTATATATTCTAACTCTCCCATCTTATTATTTAGACTTCTAGCATTTGCATACAAGCATTTTAGAGACTGTATTTTATTCATATTAATTTGGCTATTGGTAGACATGGGTAATTTGGGATCTTTAAGCTCTGTTTGCTCCATACTTGAGGGCATTTGGGCTACTTTACTCTTTTTTGGAACCTCTCTGCTTTTGGTAGTATCCTTCAAGGATACATTCTTACGAACCATCTGCTCTTGGGCGACTGTCGGCTTTCCCCTATTATCTAGTTTAAAAGCTGCTCTATCTCCTTTTTAAAGGTTAATGCCAGCAGCTTGGTTCCATCCCGGTTAAGGTGAAGCCCATCCCTTCGGAAGAGCCCCTCCTTTCCCCAGAATGTTCCCCAGTTCCTAACAAATCCAAAACCCTCATCTCTGCACCATTGTCTCATCCACGCATTAAGACTCCGGAGCTCTGCCTGCCTTTTGGGTCCTGCACGTGGAACGGGAAGCATTTTGGAGAACGCTACCCTGGAAGTTCTGGATTTCAACTTCCTACCTAAAAGCCTAAATTTAGCTTCCAGAACCTCCCTACCATATTTTCCTATGTCATTGGTACCGACATGTACCAAGACAGCAGACTCCTCCCCAGCACTATCTAAGACATTATCTAGGTGGCGCATGAGGTCCGCTACCTTCGCACCAGGCAGGCATGTTACCAGGCGATCCTTACGTCCACCAGCCACCCAGCTATCTATGTGCCTAATGATCAAATCACCAACTATAACGGCTGTCCTAACCCTTCCCTCATGGGCACATGGCCCTGGAGAAACTTCTTTGGTGCGAGAGGGTTTTACATCACCTGGAGGACAGGTCCTAGTTACAGGATCACTTCCTGCCACACCAGGGTGATGCTCTCCTGTCACATGACCTCTCTCCTCCATGGCAACAGGGATCCTGCCAGACTGGAGGTGGGACTTCAGGACTATATCCCTGTAGGTCTCGTCTATGTACCTCTCTGTCCTTCTTATGTTTTCCAAGTCTGCTACTCTAGCCTCTAGAGAACGGACTCGTTCCCTGAGAGCAAAGAGCTCCTTGCACCTAGTGCACACGTAAGAACTCTCACCAACTGGGAGAAAATCATACATGTGACACTCAATGCAAAAGACTGGAAAGCCCCCATCTCGCTGCTGGACTGCTATCTGCATCTTAGTTTTAAGTTTTTGTTTAGATCTTTAAGTTCTTTACTTACTAAGGGTTGCCAATAAAACTGTACCTAATACGTTTAATATACCTTGCTCACCTGAAGCTTAATTAATCTCAGGTCCTTGGTGTATGACTGATTTGCTATATAGTGATCCTGTGTGTCTGTCCCATGTCTTTTTGAATTCCGCCACTGTATTTGCTCACACCACCTCCTTTGGAAGGGCATTTCCTGATTTTGCTTTTAGGTTTGCCTCCTGGTAACTTCATTTCATGTCTTCTAGTTTAAAGGCACTTCACTCTTTTCCTTTCCCCATCAAGACATGATCATTCAGCTCTACTCTCTAGGATCAACTTACTAAAATGTGTTACCTGTAAACATGGTAAATATTGCATGCTATCTGGCCACATTAACAAAGGACACATGTAAAATGCAGATAACATGATTCTGTACTGTTTATTGTACATTTCAAAAGTTGCACCCAGCTGATGCACAGTTTAATGCACATCGATCAGACCAATTTAATAAAGTCAAGTATGCCATAATTATATAATAGAGCTAAAATTGGTGGGATATGTTTAGCAAATCTAAACATGATTACTTATCACACCAAGGGTTGGTGTAAAGGCCTGCACCTAGATTTCTAAGGAATAACGTACAGTATTTTACAGCTTATGCATGCAGATGTGCACTCCGCCCTTGTGCACACCCACAGCGAAGGTACATGCCATTGGATTGACATGTTTGCCTACGGAATATAGCTACAGTATGTATGTATAAGGCCCGATCACATGCACATGTAACATAGTATATGACGGCAGATAGACTAGTATGGTCCATCTAGTCTGCCCAGCAAGGCAGCAAGAGTAGGTGCACTTGTCACTCCATGCAGGTCACCCCTCCTCATGCCTTTGTTTAGGGGTGTACCCACAGCTCCATGTAGATCACCCCTATTTGTTCAGGAGTGGAGGAGTGGCCTAGTGGTTGGGGCAAGGTACTTCAGGCCGGAAGGTCGGGGGTTCAAATCCCACTAGAGGACAGCAACCTTGGGCCGGAAGGACTGGGGTTTCTAGTCCCACAGGTGCTCCTTGTGGTCTTGGACAAGCCACTTAACCCTCCATAGCCCATGTTCCCTGTAAAATAGTTATCTGCAAGTTATAATGCCCTGTTCAATGTAATTTCAGTTTGTTCAATGTAAACCGCACTGATGCAGAATAGCGTGGTATATAAGAGAATGTAAATAAATAAATAAATAAATATCAGAGACAGTTATCCTTATTTTGATTTTATCCTGTTGCTATAAAGGGATCCACTGTGTCTGTCCCATGCCATTTTGAATTCTGTCACCGTGTTTGCTCCCACCACTTCCATCGGGAGGACATTCCAAGCATCCACCACCCTTTCAGTGAAAAAGTATTTCCTGACATTGCCTTTCAGTTTACCCCCTTGCAGCTTCATGTCATGTCCTCTAGTTTTACAGCTGCCCCGTCTTTGGAAGAGGTGTGTTTGTCCATTAATATTCTTTAGGTATTTAAAGGTCTGAATCATATCTCCCCTGTCCCTCCTCTCTTCCAGAATGTACATATTTAGGTCTTCAAGTCTCTTCTCATAAGTCTTCTGACGCAGGCTCCAAATCATTTTGGTCACCTTCCTCTGAACTGCTTACAGTCTTTTTATATCCTTTGCGGGATACAGTCTCCAAAACTGAACACAGTATTCCAAGTGAAGCCTCACCAGCGACTTGTACAGTAGCATAAGTACCTCTTCCTTTCTGCTGGTAATTCCTCTCAGTATGCAACCCAGCATCCTTCTGGCTTTTGCCACCGCCTTGTCACAATGTTTCGCCACCTTGAGATCATTAGAAACAATCACATCAAGGTCCTTCTTTTGATCTGTGCACACCTGTAGATATTTTCTCATGTTCCCCACTCCCTCAGGGGAGTCCACTCTTTTGCAAATTTTGGTGTCATCTGCAAAAAGACAGACTTTTCCATTCAGCCCTTCGGCAATATCACTTACGAATATATTGAACAATACTGGTCCCAGAACCAAACCCTGGGGCACACCGCTAATCATCTTCCTTTTATCCGAGTGAGTCCTTCTGTCATCTGTCAGTCAACCAATTTCTGATCCAGTCACCATCTTTGGGACCCATCCCCAAGCTGCTGTATTTATTGATAAGCCTCCTATGAGGAACAATATCAAAGACTTTGCTGAAATCCAGGTAGATCACATCCATCGCATGCCCTTGATCTAGTTCTCTGGTTACCCCGTCAAAGAACTCAATCAGATTTGTTTGGCAACAATGCACTTTGGTAAAACCATGTTGCCTCACATCATGCAACCTGTTGGTTTCGAGGAAGTCCACTATTCGCTCTTTCAGGAGCCCCTCCATTGCTTTTCCTGCCACCAAGGTAAGGCTTGCTGGACTGTAGTTTGTCGCTTCTTTCCTATTATCACTTTTGTGGAGAGGTACCACATCAACCCTTCTCTAGTCCTGTGGAACTTCTCTTGTCTCCAAGGATCTATTAAAAACATCCTTTAAAGGCCCGAGCAAGAACCTCTCTGAGCTCTTTCTGCATCCTGTGGTGTATACCATCTTGTCCCATACGTGTCCACTTTCAGTTTTGCAAGCTCTTCTAACACATCATCTTTTGTGAATGGTGTGATATCTACTCCATTCCCATTTGTATATTTATCAAATCACAGGTGGTCCCTTCTCCAGGATTTTTTCTAGTGAAAACAGAGCAGAAGTATTTGTTTAGCACTGTCGCTTTTTCAATGTCACATTCCATAAATCTGTTCCCATAACTTTTGAGTCCCGCAAATCCACCTCTGATTTTCCTCCTCTCCTGAATATACCTGAAAAAAGTATTATCGCCACATTTCTCATCTTTAGCCATCTTTTCTTCTGCCTTGGATTTTGCTATCCTTATTTCTCTCTTTCTCTCTTTTAGTTTTCTGTGTTCCTCTGTTTGCGAGCTTCTGAGTATTGTGAAAGTTGTGGGGTTTTTCCTTTATTTTTGCAGCCACTTCTTTGGAGAACCAAATAGGTTTCCTTTTCCTCTTGTTTGTATTTACTTTCCTTACGTATTGTGGCAAGGAGAGAGTAGTGCCACCTAGAAAAGCAGGAAACATTGAAGGTTTTACCTTGGCTGGGGGGATGGGCACATTAGAAAACACTGGTCAGAGAAAACCCAGGGTTAGAAGTTCACAGCAGAAAAACCCCAGGGTTGATAGTCAGTGGGCCAAAACTAGTGTTGAGTCATTCCCACGTTACACACCAGATAGGAATCAGAGAAGCAGGTACTCGGGGGAGGAGCCTGCAAGGGAGTTCCCTTGTCACGTAGCTGCTTGTAAAGAAGGGCAGACAGAAACGGAGGGGAGAAGGGAGGAGAGAGAGAGAGGAGAGCAGAGGAAGAGAATCACCTGTCTTACCAGCACGAGGATTCTGAACCTGACTGGAACAAGGCTCCCAGGCTCTATGCTGAGAGGAAGGGAAGACCTGAAGCCAGATTCGCTCCCCAGGAGAAAGGGAAATACTGCTGCTCTCCAGGAAGAAATACTCACAGGCCAGGCAGCTGCTGTTGCGAGGCCCAGAGATACACTGCTAGTGCAGTGAAACCACAATGCAGGTTAGTGGGCAGGCTAAACCCTGTATTTGAAAGAAGCTTAAAGAAGGCACAAGAAGGCAGAACTTTTACCCAGGCAAAACCCTTGCTGGAACCTAGATGCAGGCATTGCTCTGCTAGGGAAGCTTCCAAAGCAAGAACTTTTTATAGAGCCCGAAGGAGGTCTGACCTGTCCTCTGATTACAGCTCAGAAGAGGGTTTTATTGATAGAAGGCCTGTATGTAAAACTGTGCAAGTTAAGCATCAAACCAGGAGAAAGCCTAGGCCCACAACTGAACACAGGCATAGTTCTTCCGATGAGGAGGAGATTACCTGTAGACATTTACATGAAAGGAAAGGAACTTTTAAACCACGGCTTTTGAAACCCCATGAGCTTTTACTTAAAGCGGAGAAACCTATTAGGTGGCCAAGACTGAAGAAACTGTTAATATATGGGACTAATACCATTCCAGTTAAGAGTCCAGAACCGCTACCCGAGAGTCCTCCAGAGAGCATGGAAATTGACTCTTTCAAAGGGGATTCAGATCCTTCAGTCACTGACATGGAATGTGATTGTTGCACTGTATGTGAATAACTGTTAAGAGGGAAAATACCTTTTGTAAGAGCTAAGAAGAAAAGCTTGTTTAAAAGACTTTATTTTTGACCAGGCAAAGTTTGCATATATTTTCTTTGGGAGGAGTATCCCTACTTTTGTTTTCCTGTGGACATTACCTGTTGTGAGTCTCTGAGAACCCAAATAAAAATCTGTGATCTTTAACCAACAGCTCAACTACAAATTCTTATACAACCTCAAGGTTAAGGTGCAGCGCCTCCTGCTGGTCAAGCTATCTGGCACAGGGGCGGGGCTCACAGTGGCGTAGTATTTAGGATTTCGCGGTTCCAGAGGTCCGGCAGCCAAGTCCAACAGGAACAGAAGGGTTGACCGGAAATCCAAGGACGCATCCAACGTATCCGGAGGAGCAGACGCATTGCAGACCTGACGGAGAGCTTATCTGGTGGCAGAGCTAAGACCTGCACCGATATCAGGTAACCCGTGACTAGGAGGGTTAGGCCTGGATCCAAGTGCAGAAGGGTGGTCACCATAAGCTGTAGTGGGTACTTTTGAAAAAAAAAAAAAAAAAAAAAGGTACCGCACTCGGTCGTTTGTTTTTGTGTTTTTCTTTCAGCTCCAGTGCAAGGATGCAGAGCTCCGATTTCCCGACATGGGTAGCAAACCAGTTTGCCCAGCAACAGGAACTGGCAGCGAGGAACCAGGAGAAGGCGGCGTCGATGCTACAGGAGCAACAGCAACCTCTCCTGGACCTCTTGGTGAAGATGATTCAGACCCAGGAGGACATGTTAAAGCAAAGCACCACTACCGGACTGGTAACACCCAACCTGATTCCAGGGTGGGAAAATACCAATACTGGGACTTTGTCATATGGACGATATGTAAAGGGTGATGATATAGATGATTTCATCGAAGCTTTTGAGCGTGTGGCTGTGCTAGCAAAATGGCCTGTGGATCAATGGGCGGTCAGATTTGCCACCACATTATCCGGGGAGCCATTAGCCGCATATAGAGCACTACCTTTAGATCAGATATCTGATTATTTAAAAGTGAAAACTGCTATCCGGAACAGGATGGGCTTAAATCCCTCTGTTTATAGGAGACTATTACGGTCTTGCACAATTAAGGAAGGCGAGACGCCTCAAGCGTTGTATTATAGAATTAAAAGTTTAGTTCACAAATGGTTAATGCCTGAGGGTAAAACTATTGATACCATTCTTGACACTATAATTCTAGAACAGTTTACTGAGGCGGTTCCAAAAGAGTTACAGAGCTGGTTGGTTTTACAGAATTGTAACACTGCTTATGAAGCTGTTGCTTTAGCGGACCGCTTCCTTGAAGCCAACAAGGTAGGCTCCAAGAAAGAAGGCCTGTTCAAGAAACACGAATCAGTATTCCCAGAACAGAGAGCCACGTATGTTACCGGAAAAACAGAGAAAGGGAAAGTTATCACGAAAGCAGACTCCCTGTCTAGAAAATGTTTTACCTGTGGGGAGGTGGGACATTTTAGAAAGGACTGCATCGGTAGGGATGCCTTGATAGCTGCCCGAGTTAAGAACACTGGTGAGGGTTTTCTCTTAACCGTCGAGGTAGAGGGGATATCCGCAGAAGCGCTCCTAGACTCAGGGGCAGATCAATCAATGATCTCTAGGTCCCTCTGGGGTAAGATAGAGGCCCAGCGAGAATCCCCATCCGAGTCCCCTGACCACCATGTTAGAATTAGGTGCGTGCACGGTGCTGCATCCACCTACCCAGTGCATGTAGTGCGCATAAAAGGGCTAAGTAGTGGCAAGGCAGTTGCAGTAGCCGTTATGCCCAGGCTTCCCTATGAAATAGTGTTGGGGCGGGACTGGGCACACTTTAGAAAAGGGATAGAGAATAGGCTGCACGAGAAGAAAAACCTAGTCTCTACACGGGCCCACCCTACGCCGCCAGAGGAAGTGGACCCACAGGAGGAGCCGATACCAGGCACTTCTTTCCACGAGGATTTAATAACCCCACAAAAGGAGGGCCATAAAAAGAGTAAGGCGGAAAAACGCAAGGAGAGGGCTCATAGGGGAAAAGGTAGGAGGGAATTGTTGGCTGGAGTAGAATTACCATGGGTCCCAGAGGACCTCATGCAAAAATTCCCCACTTTTCCTGATGAACAGAAAGCAGACCCTGCTTTAGTCCGAGCCTGCGAGTTCGCCCGAAGAGGCTCACGAGTCTTACCAAAATTTATATGGGATAAAGAGTTGCTTTATAGGGAAAGCATGGACCCGAAGACAAAAGAGGTTAAAAGGCAGTTGGTAATACCTGCCTCATTCAGAGACATCGTGTTAAAATTAGCACACGATCATCCCATCGCAGGACATAAGGGGGCGCAAGGGACGCTAGATCAGGTTCTTGCCCGATTTTATTGGCCGGGGGTATACACAGAGACAGTAAAATTCTGTGCATCATGCCCTGATTGCCAGCGAGTATCCGGCACGTATCCTCCGGAAGCGCCTTTAATTCCCTTGCCTGTTATTAGTAAACCAGTATATCGTTTAGCCCTGGATATAGTAGGCCCATTGGTAAAAACGCCCCGAGGCCATCAATATATTGGTCATTATGGACCATGCCACCCGGTTTCCGTGGGCTGTCCCTATGAGGAATACCTCCGCGCGGCTGATAGCAGCGGAGCTAGTAAAACTGTTCTGTGAGGTAGGTTTTCCCCAGGAGGTCCTTACAGATAGGGGAACTAACTTTATGTCCCGACACTTAGCCCAACTTTGGGATGCATTCGGGATACAGCATGTCCGAACAGCAGCGTACCACCCCCAGACCAATGGCCTGGTAGAGAGGTTCAACCAAACCCTTAAAAACCTCTTACGCAGGAGTTTGGGTGGTCAGTTTCAGGAGTGGGACAACGTGCTCCCCTTTGTTCTGTATGCTTCCAGGGAAAGGAAACAGGCTTCCACCGGCATTTCGCCCTACGAATTGATGTATGGCCGGCCCCCGCGAGGCGTGCTAGACATTTTGAGGGAACAGTGGGTAGCCCCCACAAGGGAGCTCCAAGATGTCCCCCGGTTTTTGACAAACTTGAAACAGCGTTTAGAAAGGATAGGGCGCTTGGCGGAAGAAAATTTGGAGCGGAGCCAGGGGAAGCAGAAGCGGTACCATGACCGAAAGGCCAAGGCGCGCCATTTCGAAATTGGCGATTCTGTGATCGTGATGGTGGCCGCAGCGAATTCCAAATTCGAAAATACGTGGAAAGGTCCATATAAGGTAGTAAACAGAGTTGGTCCAGCTTCCTATGCTTTGGAAACTGGTCCAGGCAAGCGTCAAGTTTACCACATCAACCTCTTAAGAAAGTGGTTTGACCGAACAGAAAATGTACAATTGGCCCAAAAACTAGGTACGCGACATAGACCCGCTTCCAGTATTGCCAGCTGTGCGCGAAGTGTCTCGCCAGCCGGCAATAGTCTAAGGGGGGGGATATGTGGCAAGGAGAGAGTAGTGCCACCTAGAAAAGCAGGAAACATTGAAGGTTTTACCTTGGCTGGGGGGATGGGCACATTAGAAAACACTGGTCAGAGAAAACCCAGGGTTAGAAGTTCACAGCAGAAAAACCCCAGGGTTGATAGTCAGTGGGCCAAAACTAGTGTTGAGTCATTCCCACGTTACACACCAGATAGGAATCAGAGAAGCAGGTACTCGGGGGAGGAGCCTGCAAGGGAGTTCCCTTGTCACGTAGCTGCTTGTAAAGAAGGGCAGACAGAAACGGAGGGGAGAAGGGAGGAGAGAGAGAGAGGAGAGCAGAGGAAGAGAATCACCTGTCTTACCAGCACGAGGATTCTGAACCTGACTGGAACAAGGCTCCCAGGCTCTATGCTGAGAGGAAGGGAAGACCTGAAGCCAGATTCGCTCCCCAGGAGAAAGGGAAATACTGCTGCTCTCCAGGAAGAAATACTCACAGGCCAGGCAGCTGCTGTTGCGAGGCCCAGAGATACACTGCTAGTGCAGTGAAACCACAATGCAGGTTAGTGGGCAGGCTAAACCCTGTATTTGAAAGAAGCTTAAAGAAGGCACAAGAAGGCAGAACGTTTACCCAGGCAAAACCCTTGCTGGAACCTAGATGCAGGCATTGCTCTGCTAGGGAAGCTTCCAAAGCAAGAACTTTTTATAGAGCCCGAAGGAGGTCTGACCTGTCCTCTGATTACAGCTCAGAAGAGGGTTTTATTGATAGAAGGCCTGTATGTAAAACTGTGCAAGTTAAGCATCAAACCAGGAGAAAGCCTAGGCCCACAACTGAACACAGGCATAGTTCTTCCGATGAGGAGGAGATTACCTGTAGACATTTACATGAAAGGAAAGGAACTTTTAAACCACGGCTTTTGAAACCCCATGAGCTTTTACTTAAAGCGGAGAAACCTATTAGGTGGCCAAGACTGAAGAAACTGTTAATATATGGGACTAATACCATTCCAGTTAAGAGTCCAGAACCGCTACCCGAGAGTCCTCCAGAGAGCATGGAAATTGACTCTTTCAAAGGGGATTCAGATCCTTCAGTCACTGACATGGAATGTGATTGTTGCACTGTATGTGAATAACTGTTAAGAGGGAAAATACCTTTTGTAAGAGCTAAGAAGAAAAGCTTGTTTAAAAGACTTTATTTTTGACCAGGCAAAGTTTGCATATATTTTCTTTGGGAGGAGTATCCCTACTTTTGTTTTCCTGTGGACATTACCTGTTGTGAGTCTCTGAGAACCCAAATAAAAATCTGTGATCTTTAACCAACGGCTCAACTACAAATTCTTATACAACCTCAAGGTTAAGGTGCAGCGCCTCCTGCTGGTCAAGCTATCTGGCACAGGGGCGGGGCTCACAGTATGTATCTGTTGCATCTTTTATTGCTTTCTTTAGTTTAGCCCATTGCAATTCCACTTCCCTTAACCCCTCCCACCCTACCAACTTCTCCCCTTCAGGTACTTGTCCATTTTACTGAAGCCATGCAGGAACATGAAGAAGTACGATGAGAATGGAACCATATACAAATTGGAGCAAGAATCTGGCACAGTAGCAGGAAGAAGACAAGAGGCTAGACACATGGTAGGATACAAGAAAATAGGAACATGAAAGCAATGACCCAACCTTGTACCAGCCCAGAGGCAGGGCAGAATCACTCCCCCACCTCCACCCCCCCCCCCCCACACACTTTCTATACTGGCCCCAGCAGGGCCAATCAAGACAGACACAAACATCTACTCCCAACAAAGACAAGAGATCCCAGAGCACACACCCATCCCACAAGAACACATCAAGAAAGGGAGCACAGCTCCTCCTAAAGGAGAGGCGGCTCATACACAGCATGACACAGGTATAACCCCATACTGTGCCTCACAGTCTTGAGCAGTATTACTTTGGGCTTCCTACTAGTTCAATTCTGCTTATGTGCCAGCCTAGGTTTTGGGAACACTATGACTGTGGCAGGTGCAGGCCTGTGACCCACAGTGTCTAAACATAAGCAGGCCAGCATGGCTAGCTTGACCTGTAAATGAGGCCTGTGGAGAGGCATATAGGATTGCACATCCCCCAATATGCTGCTATTGTAAGATAGAACTCAGTAGAAGTATTGAATTAGCTTAGGTAAGCAGAACTGCAGTATTGAAAGATGGAAAAATACAGAAAAACATGTTTAAAAGTTACTGATAAGAAAAAGTACATCTGCAAAGAAATAATTGGGAGTGCTGACAGATGAGTTGCAGAGCCCAGCTCCTCTGCACGTACAAATTGGTTCTATAACCTTGAAAGTGTGAAAGTAACAAGTTGATGAACTGACCATTGTAATTGGGACTAGAAGGGGGGTATGCAGGTGTCATGCCCACTGGAGGGACATAACTGGATAAACTTATCAGTACCGGGACCAATAGAAGAGGTACGGGAGGTACGGGAGATTACCGGGACCAATGAAATGTTTTTCTATACCTAGAATGGAACAGAAGTCTATAAAAGTTGTTGTAATGCTTGAAAACTTTGCTCAGCCATTTTGAAATTGACTGGTTCGAGACTTGTGCACAAATAAATGATTTGGACCTTTTGAACAGACTCCTGGTATCATTGGTTTGTCTGCGCTTTGCTGCTACATATTCCTTGGTGCATTGGCCGGGAAGTTGTGGAATCAAAGTGTATATAGGGCAATATACCACGACTTTCCGCCTCTATAGGCTTGGTCCTGCCGGGATCGCGCCCTTCCGATGAGGGCTGCTCCCTGGCGCCACCGGTCCCTTGTATCGGAGGGAGCTGGTCGGACCTCGGCGGGTGACGAGCCCGGCTGGAGTCAACGCCTCGAACCCGAGTGAGGGGAGTCCGAGGTCCAACTCATGCGCCTGCTTGGGAAGTTTGAGGACCGGATCCGGTGAGTATAGTTTTGATTTTGGGTCTAGACAGAAATAGAAAGCGCAGTACTGCCATTGGAACTTGGAACTTTGGAATTTGTAATCTCGAGATATTGGGAATTGGTAAGAGAGCATGATCACCTCTCAAGGAAGAGCCGAGTAGCCTGGCATGGGAATTCGCTAGGTGAAACCCTCATCCTTTTTGTAATTGGGAAAAAGACTAGTCAGAATAGATAGAAATGAATGCATTCTGGGATACGTTGCTAGCATGATTGTGTGAACGAAGTGTGAATGAGAGGTCTGGCAGCACGGACCAAGTGAAGGCGGACCCCTGAGTAGCGCATTTCCTGACCGGGCGACCGCGTTCAGGTCGCGAAAAGGGGGAAGCGATTGTCGTCTTGTCTTGTTATTTGTACTCCTTATACGTTTCCAGGGCCGTGAGGACCCCTTACCCACGGTCCGCCCTCCTTTTCCCTTCTGTCTGTTGTTGCGCGCACACATCGAAATGGGAGGGGCGGGGTCTACTAGAAACACTCCATTAGAATGTATGATCGCACATTTTAAAGAGGGATATTCAGGAGATTATGGTATTAAAATGACAGCAGCCCGTTTGCAAATTTTGTGTACTAGGGAGTGGCCCGATCTAGACCCCATCTGGCCCCGAGAGGGAACGTTCAAAGTAGAGATTATTCAGTCAATACACCGTAGAGTGCGGGTAGCGCACCCTGATCAGTACCCTTATATAGATTCCTGGTTAAGTATTTGTGAAGATCCGCCCCCATGGGCGCAGCGCTGTTATGAGGAACAGTGCAGAATAATGTTAGCTAAAACAGATTCTAGACAGAAAACGGAACAGCCTAGAATGAAAGAGCAGGATACGAAAGCCAGAAAGAAGCCCATCCTGGCAGATCCTGATTCCCCAGAAATAACTCTCAGGCAGCCCCGAACCCCAGGTCCAGTAAGAGTAGCCCGGCGTCCTGCCCCAGAAACCGAGAGACGGCCAGAGCCGAGGCGGGACCCAACCCCTGATCCCCCTCCTGGAGAAGAGAAAAAGGAAGAATTAGCGAGAAAAGAAGAGGAGGACCTAGAAAGCGAGTCAGAAGTGGAGACAGAAGAAGGAGAAAGAGAGAATCCCCCAGATGAGGAGGAAAGTGTACAAATAATTGAGAAAGCTAGTGTTAGCACTAGCACGCCAGTGACAGCGAAACCCAAAGCAAAACCTGTTGAGAAAAAGAAAGTGACTCCTGCAAAGGCAACGACAATAACCCTTAGATCCCAAAAGACACCCATAGCAGCTAAACTGTTTCCCTTACGGCAAGTCCCGGGAGTGCCCGTAAAGAATGATAATGATGAAGTGGTAGCGGGACCCCTAACTTATGTGTATATCCCTTTCTCTACAACCGATTTATTAAATTGGAGGTCGCACTATGCCTCCTATACTAGTAAGCCCCAGGAGCTGACAGAATTAGTAACTAGTATTATGGAAACTCACCAACCCACTTGGCCAGATTGCCGTCAGCTCCTGACCACCCTATTCACTACAGAAGAACGAGCAAGAATTAGAAAAGCAGCTATTGAATGGATGGCAGAAAACCCTGCAGCTCCGGCACAGGGGCAGAATATAATAGACCGTAGGGAAGCAGCTCAGAGAGAATTCCCGAATGAAGACCCCCAATGGGATCCAAATACAGATGAAGGATCCACAGCCCTAGCCCGTTTTCGCCAAGGCTTTTTACAAGGCCTGAAAAGAGGGGGCCAGAAAGCTATGAACCTTTCCAAAGTTGCAGGAGTAATTCAAGGAATAGATGAGAGCCCAGCAGATTTTTATGAGAGATTAACTGAAGCATACAGAATGTATACTCCCTATGATCCCGAGGCACCAGGAAGTTTATGTATGGTGAATTCTGCTTTTGTAAACCAGTCTCAACCAGACATTAGACGCAAATTACAGAAGTTAGAAGGGTTTGCGGGCATGAATGCAACACAGTTACTGGAAGTCGCTCATAAAGTGTATGTGAATCGTGATACTGAAAGACAGAGAGAATGTGATAGAAAGATGAAGAAGAAAGCTGATTTTTTGGCTGCGGCCATAGTGGAACAGAAAAGGGGAGGTGTCCCTAGTCGAAGGAACAGAGGAAGAGGGAGGGGTCAAGGCGGAGGCCGGACCCAGAGACTAGGCGTGAACCAATGCGCCTATTGCAGAGAGGAAGGACATTGGAGAGATATGTGCCCGCAACTCGAAGACACCCAGCATGATGACGACAGCAGCCATCAGTGGCGAGAAGAAAGACGAAGCTATCCCCGAAGCCGAGGAGGAGCCAATCGAGAACAATTCCAGCGAGAGAGAGGAGGAACCATTCAAGCATTGGCCACACCAGCCCATGATGAGAATGACGTGGATTAGGACAGACCGGGCTCCAAGTTTGCTTTAGGTCTCCAGGAGCCTATGGTCGGAATACAAATAGGAGACCAAATTATGGACTTTATGGTTGATACTGGAGCGCAACATTCAGTAATAGACAAAAAGATAGCCCCATTCACTACAAAAGCAGTCACCATCATAGGAGCAACTGGTGCCAAAGCCACAAAGTCTTTTCTTCAAAACCGAATATGCAGTCTGGGAGGACAGCAAGTAACTCATCAATTCCTTTACATGCCCGAATGTCCAGTGCCACTACTGGGACGAGATATGTTAGCCAAGCTTCAAGCACAAATATCTTTCTCTGAACAAGGAGAAATGCAAATGACAGTAAATCCCCAAACCAAACCAGCAGGAGTGATGCTGCTGACAGTTCCCCGAGAAGAAGAATGGAGATACTACATTGATGATTCGATCCAAGATACCTATTTTGAACAAACTTTGAAAAGTATTGATGCACCACCTGGAGTATGGGCAGAAGGCAGCCCCCCAGGCCTAGCCAAACATATAGCTCCAGTGATTGTAACCCTTAAGCCTAGTGCTACACCAGTGCACGTCAAACAGTACCCTCTCCCAAGAGCCGCAATTGAAGGCATTCATCGCCACCTACAAAGATTGCTTGAGTATGGCCTACTAAAAGTATGCCAATCCCCATGGAACACTCCACTTTTGCCAGTAAAGAAGCCTGGGACAGATGATTATCGCCCAGTGCAAGATTTGAGAAGAGTAAATGATGCAGCTGAGACCATACATCCAGTTGTACCCAATCCTTACACCCTCCTAGGACTGATACCTGCTGAAGCTACCTATTTCACTGTACTGGATTTAAAAGACGCATTCTTTTGCATAAGATTAGCCCCTGTAAGCCAAATATTGTTTGCATTCGAATGGCAAGACCCCATCTCTGGAAGAGGGGGCCAACTTACCTGGACAAGATTACCCCAAGGATTCAAGAATTCGCCTACCATCTTTAGTGCCGCACTGAATCAAGACCTTTCAAGCTATCCAGTAGCCCCGGGGAAGAGAGAGTGCTTCTCCAATATGTGGATGATCTGTTGATAGCTGCCGTATCAGAAAGTGAATGTATACTAGCCACCAAAGATCTCTTGCAGTTACTAGAGGAAGCTGGATACAAAGTTTCCAGAGCCAAAGCACAGCTATGCCAAAAAGAAGTGAAATACCTGGGTTTTCGTATCACCCAAGGAAGCAGAAGATTAGGCAGAGAAAGAAAAGAAGCGGTATGCAGAATTCCAACTCCAACAACCAGAAAGCAAGTCAGAGCCTTTCTGGGAGCGGCAGGATATTGCCGAATTTGGATACCCAACTTTGCCCAAATTGCCAAACCACTGTATGAAGTCACAAAAGGAGAAGAAAAGTCGCCACTGGAGTGGGGACTTGAGCAGGATACAGCCTTCCAAAAGTTAAAAGAAGAATTAATGTCATCACCAGCACTTGGACTACCAGATGTCCACAAACCTTTCCACTTGTTTGTACATGAAGCACAGGGAAATGCCTTGGGCATGTTGACTCAGAAATTGGGAAATTGGGAGCGACCTGTAGCCTACCTATCGAAACAATTGGACCCTGTGGCCAAAGGATGGCCACCTTGCTTGAGAGCAGTTGCAGCTACAGCGCTACTAGTGAGTGAAGCAGACAAACTCACACTAGGACAGAACATACGAGTCACTGTGCCACATGCAGTCCTTGCCCTTATGGAACAGAAAGCAAATTATTGGCTCACCAATTCCCGAATGTTGAAGTACCAGAGCATGTTATGTGAAAACCCACAGATACAACTTGAAGTGAGCCATGCCCTGAATCCAGCCACCTTGATACCCATCAGTGAAGAACTCCCAGAACATGACTGTATCGAAGTCATGGAGACTGTGTTCTCCAGCCGACCTGACTTGACAGATGTGCCCATAGACAATCCTGACCAAACCTATTATGTTGATGGGAGCAGTCTCATCCTTGATGGACGACGCTGTGCCGGATATGCAGTCGTCACTCAACACAAAGTAGTTGAATCATCAGCCCTAGCCTCAGGCACATCAGCCCAGAAAGCCGAATTGATAGCACTCACCAGAGCATTGTTGTTAGGAGAAAAACTTATACTGAATGTATATACAGATTCCAAATATGCCTTCACTACCCTGCATGCCCATGGAGCTCTCTATAAAGAAAGAGGACTCATCACATCCGGAGGAAAATCAGTCAAATATGGCCCCGAAATATTGATGTTACTTGATGCCGTTTGGGCCCCAACACGTGTAGCTGTCATGCATTGCAGAGGACATCAAGCCGGAAAAGGAGAAGTTGCCCGAGGGAATAGATTTGCAGATGCCTCAGCACGACAAGCAGCTATGACAGGACAAATTGCCCCACAAGCTATGCCAATGCAAGCAGCATTGTTTCCAGTACCTTTGAATCTATGGACCCCACGATATACCACCAAAGAATTGGATTACTATTGTGACAGAGAAAATGGAGTACTGAAAGATGGATGGATTGAGCTGCCACCAGAAGAGGGCAGTCAACCTCCAGGACGAATAGTAATTCCTGAACTGTTAGGACCATCCTTTGTCAAAGCTTTCCACGAAGCTACCCACTATGGGAAAAGTGCTATGGAAAAAGCACTCAGACCACATTTCTACATCCCTCTGATGACGACCATATCAGCTTCAGTAGCACGACAATGTCAAACTTGTGCCAAGAATAATGCCAAGCAAGGCCTTATTACAGCACCCCGAGTTCAGTCAAGAGGTGTGACCCCTATGCACAACCTCCAAGTTGATTTCACCGAAATGCCAAAAGCCAATGGGTACCATTACCTATTAGTATTAGTATGTACTTTCTCTGGGTGGGTAGAAGCATTCCCAACCAGAACTGAGAAAGCCCGAGAAGTTACCAAGGTCTTAATGAGAGAGATTGTCCCCAGATTCGGAATTCCAGCAGTAATAGGGTCAGACAATGGACCCTCATTTGTCTCCCAAGTTACTCAGCAGTTAGCAAAAGCCTTGCAGATACAATGGAAACTCCACACTGCATACAGACCCCAGAGTTCAGGGAAAGTTGAGCGAATGAATCGTACCTTGAAAGCCCAAATGTCTAAGCTTTGTCAGGAGACACAATTGAAGTGGCCCCAAGTGCTTCCCATAGCTTTATTCAGAATACGCTCAGCTCCTGTAAAGTCAACAGGATTTTCCCCTTTTGAAGTTTTGTATGGTAAACCCCCACCAATAGTGCAGGGAATCAAAGGAAGTCTAGTCCAAATTGGTTCAGAAATAACCAGACAAGAACTTCTAGCTCTTAGTTTTGTTCTGCAGACTCTCCATACGTGGATCCAAGACCAGTTGCCTATCAACTTGACGGAACCCTTGCATCCCTACCAGCCTGGTACCTCGGTGTGGATCAAAGATTGGAAGAAGACACCGTTGGAACCTCATTGGAAGGGACCGTACACCGTCATCCTGTCTACCCCAACTGCAGTAAAGGTAGCCGAGATCGACGCCTGGATCCACCACAGCAGAGTCAAGCCCGCCGCCGATCCTGAACCAGAGCAGTGGACAGCAGAACAGCACCCTGATGTACCCTTGCGAGTTACTCTGAGACGGCAACCAGCAGCTTAGACACTTCATCACAAGTGCTTTGCAGCAGCCAAGTCTTTCGAAGAGGATTGCTGTTTTCCATGCAGCAACAGCTTTGTTTCAACGAACCCAATTTGTGTGTGATTTGACACACTACTTAGAGACTACATTGACTAAGCCAGACTTCACAAGCCAACTGAAATTGCTAATAAGTTGGTTAATGTGTACTGGACAACCTGAGGATCTTCAATCAACACTCAGCACCCGTTAAATTGCTTCATTAGCAGACGGGACGAAGAATAATAGAACGTCGTGATCAAGATCAGCAAGCTGAGGATTCAGAAGAACTCCAATCAACATCGACATGCATCTCTACTTTTGCTTTGCTTTGGTTGCCTTCTTTGGAGGTTTTGAACAGACTCATGCTTTACCTCCATGCACTGCCTGCATTACTTCTACTAGAATTGGACTGAAAGTAACTCAGACTTTGCTTTATCATTCTTACTATACCTGCAAGGGGACAGTAACTCGGTGTATCTATAACACCACTGAACTAAATGTTTGCACTCATGGAAAAATTAAAACATGCTATAATCCGCATCAGAATCCATCCTATTACACGATGGAAATAAGATGGAAGGATGCAGATGGACCTATATTAGCTGCAACGCCACCACTTAAGGACATTACTAAACCTGCTGTTTTGAATTTTGATGCATGCAATGCTATTAATAGAGATAGTTATTCCACCTGTGGTACATGGGAGAAAGCGTATCGAAATGACCATAAGTATATGTGTCCAGAAGGTGCCACAGGATGGAGAAAGTGTACAGGTAAAAAGGAACCAGGCTATAGTACTGCCCCAGCAGCAGACTACTATTGCCCGTATTGGGGATGTGTTTTTTATGCTACCTGGAATACTGGTATAACTGATGAGAAAATAGATAAACGAATGGCTACTTTAACCAAGCCAACCACAAATGATAAATGTCAGAAAGATGCTTGTAACCCCTTACACTTACGTATACACAATCCCCATGCATGGAAACAAGGATACAAGTTTGGTTTACGTATTGCTGGAGGAGCAATAGATCCGGGGACCATTGTGTATATCAGATTGAATACCCAAGCCCACAAGTCATCTAAATATCATATTCATAATACTTTTTATGAAGCCATGCATGTAAATAAGTTTGAGATCCCTCACCCCTCACAGAATTTATTTCTAGAATTAGCCGGAGCAGTAGTATCTAGTCTTAAGATCACAGATTGTTATTTCTGTGGCGGAACCCAAATGGGAGATCAGTGGCCATGGGAAGCCCAAGAATTGAATTATTCCATGATTTACAATCAGACTGAATTACACAAGACTACCAGTGAATGGGTGTTAGCGCACTCAATCGTTGGACGTCTTTGCTATGCCAGAACTGGACCCCAGTTCACCCAAAGAGTAGGACAGCTGGTCTGTCTTAGCCAGAAGTACTACAACGCCACGACCAAGAAGATAGCATGGTGGTCAGGAATTGGACATCCTGAACCTCCTAACCCATTAGCCAGATTTCCTGAACTTGCAGGTCTATGGACTAACCTTGCCAAAGTCCAAGCCTGGCAAGCCCCACCTGGCCTATATTGGATCTGAGGAAACCGAGCATATGCACAACTCCCACCACACTGGGGAGGAGCATGTGTCTTAGGAACCATCAGACCTTCTTTCTTTCTTTTAAACACTGAACATGGAGAACAATTAGGATACCCAGTATACACTACCCACCGACACAAAAGAGCACTAAGACAGAAGAGAGAGGCCTTACAGATAGGCAAGTGGGAGAAATGGCAAGGTGATGATTGGCCACCAGAAAGAATCATTGAATATTATGGACCCGCCACTTGGAATGATGATGGTATGTATGGTTATCGTACCCCAATTTATATGATTAATCGTATTATTCGCTTACAAGCAGTAGTTGAAATAATAACCAATGAAACTAGTCATGCTCTCACGCTTTTAGCTAGACAAAGTACACAGATGCGCACTGCGATATATCAGAACCGCTTAGCACTTGATTATTTGTTAGCAGCTGAAGGAGGAGTATGTGGTAAGCTGAACTTAACCAATTGCTGTTTGAAAATAGATGATAAAGGTCAAGTAGTTGAAGAAATTGCTAAAGATATGCAAAGACATGCTTATGTGCCAGTACAGACGTGGCACTCATTGAAATTTCCTAATTGGTTTGCTAACCTCTTTTCATGGGTGGGAGGATTTAAGACTTTCATCGTATTGGTACTAATCCTTGTTGCTGTTATCTTCTTATTACCATGTTTAATCCCATGTTGTATGCGTTCCATTCATAACACTATTGATAGTACAGTAGAGCGGAAGACCGCAACAAAAATCATGGCTTTATATACAGCCAGTCCTGGTAGAAATCCTTTAGCCAGGATGTGATTCTTCAGAAAGTGATTTAATTCTCACACCTTATTAAGTAATAGGGTGAGATTAATCAAAGGGGGGAATGTGGCAGGTGCAGGCCTGTGACCCACAGTGTCTAAACATAAGCAGGCCAGCATGGCTAGCTTGACCTGTAAATGAGGCCTGTGGAGAGGCATATAGGATTGCACATCCCCCAATATGCTGCTATTGTAAGATAGAACTCAGTAGAAGTATTGAATTAGCTTAGGTAAGCAGAACTGCAGTATTGAAAGATGGAAAAATACAGAAAAACATGTTTAAAAGTTACTGATAAGAAAAAGTACATCTGCAAAGAAATAATTGGGAGTGCTGACAGATGAGTTGCAGAGCCCAGCTCCTCTGCACGTACAAATTGGTTCTATAACCTTGAAAGTGTGAAAGTAACAAGTTGATGAACTGACCATTGTAATTGGGACTAGAAGGGGGGTATGCAGGTGTCATGCCCACTGGAGGGACATAACTGGATAAACTTATCAGTACCGGGACCAATAGAAGAGGTACGGGAGGTACGGGAGATTACCGGGACCAATGAAATGTTTTTCTATACCTAGAATGGAACAGAAGTCTATAAAAGTTGTTGTAATGCTTGAAAACTTTGCTCAGCCATTTTGAAATTGACTGGTTCGAGACTTGTGCACAAATAAATGATTTGGACCTTTTGAACAGACTCCTGGTATCATTGGTTTGTCTGCGCTTTGCTGCTACATGACCAAGCTACAAGGCTTCAAAGATTCATTCTCCACATACAAGCAGACTAAGAAATCATGTCATTAACTACCTTGTCCATAAACTGCATGCAGGTGTTGATAGATGTGTTTAGTCAGTCTCAAACCAAGGAACTTGGGCCATAATCTGTTGCCATGAGCCTTTATTTTCTGTTACTCAGGAAATTCTGCCCTTAACGTCTTTCCCCCAACACATTAGACTGGTCATTGTAGGAGTACTACACCAGGGCTCCTTCCAGAATACTACAATAGATCATCACTGAATCCAGCCACTATGACCTTAAAGTAATAATTATGATTGTCCTCCCCAAAGGAATATCAATGTAGCCTCCTTAACATTCTCAGCCTCAGCAGGGGCAGCAGCTGGGGATATTCAACCACTTACCAGTTATCCCACAGCAGCGACAACTAAACCCAGATATTCAATGCCGGTGGCTGGATATGTGCCACAGCACTGAATATCTGGGTTTAGTGTTCAGCGGCGGTAGCTAGCCACCACCGCTGAATATCACACCCTATATGTTTAATTTAGATCTGAATATATGCTGCATACTGAATATACGTATTAAACACTAGCACCATTATCTCCCCAATATCTGTACAGATTGTGGGAGGAAGCCACAAGCAGGTGCTAGATACTCCAAGAGAAGTGGAGCTAGCCAATGAATGCCACTCTAAACTTTTTAAGTGCCGAGTTACTGCCTGCCATTCTCTTTTTGGAAATCTACCTCAAAGATGGCAGAGTCGAAGATGCAGTGTTACTCAGTAGGTAGGCTGGCTGAAGAGGAGGCAGTGCTAATGTCCAGGCACTGCTGTTTTGGGATTAGAAAGCAGTTTCCTGAATCATTTCAGAAATGTGTATCAATGAAAATGAGACCTGATCTTTTATGCCATCTCTTCTTGGTTCCATAGTCAAGTGCTCATACCCTGATCCTCAGCACAAGTGGGAGAGCAAAATTATTCCAATGATTAAGGCCTGTCCTATGGCTTTGGAGCTAACGTAGAAGGCATTTCCTCCAGCACTTCTGTGCCCCCAGCAGTGAAGCTCCATCGACCTTTGCTTTCACCTTCAGTACCAGATCAGTTGACTCATTCATTTTCGACTCAATGAGTCAGGCCTCAAGTCTAATCTTGCAGATGTCCTTTGAGATATCTTAGAGCAAATGCTACACATAACTGAGTCATGTTCCCCAACCAAGCATTTAAAGCAGATTTCATGATGATTTCTGAGGGCTATCTTTTGCTTGAACTTTGGAAAAAACTAAACCTGCTAGACTTCTTTTCAGATAAACTATGGGCAATCATTTGTCTGTACCAAAATAATTATTTTGTCTCATTTAAAGATGGCCCATGGAATAAAAAAAGTGACCATAAGGTCTTCTACAAGGAACCAACTTTTAAAATGGATGGAAAGAACTGCTCACCGACAGGACTCAAAATATAAATATACATTTTTACCACAAAACTGACAAGAAATACTTGGAGGGTCAAAAATGCTGTGAAGCACACCACAGCCAAAAGCAGCAGAAAAAGATTGCTGAAAACTGCGCTGCAGATCACCAGAGGACTACACATCTTTGAAAGGAATGGAGAAGTAGCTAGCTGGTTAGAGCACTGGCAATTCCCACTAGCATTCCTTGTGGCCTTAGGCAAGTCATTTAACCTTCCATTGCCTTGGAAGAAATGTCAGGCAACCTACCTCTGGTCACACTGCCAAGGAAACCCAGGAGCTGCTGGGTTGCCAGGAATCAGCACTGACTCAAAGGCACATCTTTGAAAACGTCTGTTGCTGCCAGTGGAAATGCCAAACTGAAGCACACTGCAAATGTTTTACAAATGTTATGAAAAAAGCTCTGGAAAGTACCTGATTAATGTCAAGAGCGATGGCATCATCCACATGTGATTGGCAATGCCAACTTGTCTTAAGATAATACATTTTGGACCCAAGAAAGTCTGTTAGGCAGATTTTAGATAGTGTGTTGACAAGGGAATTCAGATGGCCTGCTGGTGATGCAGAAAATTCCCATACTATTTTACAATAGCCTCTGCCAGATGTAGAGCCTCTTGCAAAATAGATGTAGGCCTGCATTGTCCAATTGGAGCAGCGATTTTAAAAAGCTACACATGGGGAAAACAAACCATGCAAGTAGTCTTCAAATGGGTGTGGGAGTAGCTGTTTAAAATCATTGCTCCAGTTCTAGATGAATCTCCAATGTGGCAGTGCAAGTCAGGATCCCCATTCACCCCTCTCTTCCCCAATCATCTCCTGACATTCAATCTCCCTTCATGAAGAACCCCCACCTGAACACCCATCCATGACAGGAAGCATTTCACCAATGGTCTCAAGCTTACTAGGAGTCCCTAGTGTTTAGCGGAAGCAAGAGTGATCCTCAGTCACTCCTTCTCTTCAGGGTCCTGGGTTCAAAAACAGGACCAATACCATTATCGCTAGGGAAAAGGCTGCCAAACAAAGGCATTTTGCCTTTTTTTGGTTACAGAAGTGGGCTGAGAAACAGGGAAGCTAGGTTCAAATCTCACTGTCACTCCTTGTGTCACTTAACCCTCCATGGTCTAAGGTACAGACTTAGGTAGCAAGTCCTTTGGGGAAAGGTAAATACCTACTGTACCTAAATGTAATTTGCCTAGAATGGGAGCAGCGATTTTAAAAAGTGATTCTGCTCATATTTAGCAGCCTGGCTCTTAGCAAGATTACTGCCAAGACTCATGGGCATCATTTGACCATACAGTGATTGGGGACTGCTCCTGCTAGACATCGGGGGCCCCCAAGTAAGACCAGGGATGAATTGATGAGGGACTGTGCATGGGGGCCATTGGGCGGTTTGGATGGGGGAGTTCTTCATGGCGGGGGACAGATATCAAGGGGATTGACTGAGGGAAGGATCGCCATCTGGGAGGGGGTAATGAGGAGCTAGACTTGTGTTCATCTAGAACTGTAGCAGCAAATTTAAAAAACAATTTTGTCCATATTTAGCAAACTGACCCCAAGGAGTAATACTACAAGATTACCAGTAAGTGTTATGGGCACCATTTTGAACCCAGGACCATGAAATGTGAAGAGATGGGGTATCCTCCTGTTCCACTAATCATTAGGTATCTTGGTAAGGACAGGAATGCGATTGGATAGGAGAATGAAGGGCTTCTTTCCTCCTGCAGGGGGGTTCGAGTGGGTGGGGATCTTCGTGGGGCTTGGACAGCTTAAAAGGGATTGGAAGGCTTGGAAATTACTGTTAAACCCTTTGGTGCAGTTGCAAATGCAGACATCTACAGTTTTTCATAGTGGTATGAATTATAAGAACATAAGAACATAAGAAATGCCATAGTGTGTCAGACTAAGATCCATCAAGCCCAGTATCCTGTTTCCAACAGTCTCCAACCCAGGTCACGAGTATCTGTCAGGTTCCCAAAAAGGTACACAGATTTCAGAATGCTTATCCCTGGGTAAGCCGTGGATTTCCCTGGTCCTCTTTAATAATGGTTTATGGACTTTTCCTCCAGGAACTTGTGCAAACCTTTTTTTTTAAACCAGCTATACTAACAGCTTCTACTATATCTTCCAGTAATTAATTCCAGAGTTTGAATATGCATTGAGTGAAAGAAATTCTCTTATTAGTCTTAAATGGGCTACACTGCAGCTTCATTGCATGTCCCCTAGTAATTTTACTTTTAGAAGGAGTAAACAACTGATCTATGGTTACCCGTTCCACTCCATTATTTTTATAGACCTCTATCATATCTCCCCTCAGCTGTCTTTTTTCCAAGTTGAAGATCCCTAACCTTTTAAGCCTTTCCTCACAGGGGTAGCCTTCCATCCACTTTACCATTTTGGTGGCTCTTCTCTGCACCTTTTCTAATTCCACTATATCCTTTTTAAAATATGGTGACCAGAATTGCACACAATATTCAAGGTGCAATTACACCATGGAACGATAGAGGCATTATAATATCCTTGTTTTTTATACCTTCCTTTCCTTATGATTCCCAGCATTCTATTTACTTTCTTCGCCACTGCTGCACACTGGGAAGAGAGTTTCAATCTATTATCCACGATGATGCCTAAATCCTTTTCCTGGGTGGTGGTTCCTAATATGGAACCTTGCATTGTATAACCATAGTTTGGGTTGTTCTTCCCTAAGTGCATAATTTTGCACTTGTCAACATTAAATTTCATCTGCATTTGGACACCGAGTCTTCCCATTTATCTAGGTCCTCTTGTAGTTTTTCACAATTCTTTGGTGTTTTAACAGCTTTGAATAATTTTTTGTTAGCTGCAAATTTGATCACCTCACTCATTATTCCCATTTCCAGGTTATTTATGAATATCTTAAAAAATAGTATGCCCAGTACAGAACCCTGTGGTATTCCCCTATTCACTTTTCTCCACTGAGAAAATTGGTCATTTAGCCCTACTCTCTGCTCTCTATCATTTCGCCTGTTCCTGATCCACAATAGCCTTCTATCCCATGACTTTTTAATTTTGCCTTGTAAGACAGGCCTGCCTTTACAATGCCCCCGTGACATCTACACATAGTAAACATTCTCATGTGTACATAGTCCCTTTTCTAAAATAACATATTCATGCTTATGCCAATCTACACATGCAAATGCCGGTATACAATTGTGAGGATGCTTCTAAAATAACCCTTTATGTATCCAGAAAAGGACACTGGTACTCCTCAAACTAACAATATCTGCATAAGCCTCTTTACCCAAAATAGGGTTAGACTTGCTAATATGACTACTCTCCAATAACTAGCAGCATGAATCTATGCATAAAATAAATTAGCTCATCGGCTACTAGAACTAAATTCTACTGTCTAACAATATAAATAATCATATCTATGTGTTTCCTTACCATTCCAATAGATATATCCTATTCTCCAATTGTTGTGCTATCTTTCTTGACTCTTGTTTTGTTTGTTGTCTTGTCTTATTTCTGATATTGTAGTGGGCGATCATCTCGCATTCATCAATCACCAGATGGTGTGGCTCAGTATTAGGAATAAGGCTGATAAAGTCCATTCAAAAGTGAATGGATCTTAGATTTTAGGAAAACTTACTCCATTGCCTCGGAAGAAAGGCCTGGCAATCTACTTCCAGTGACACTGCCAAGAAAACCCAGGAGCTTCTAGGTCGCCAGGAGTCAGGACTGACTCGAAGGCACACATTGCATTGCATTACTTTGCCAAGATGAGACAATACCTCAAGGAGTTGTTAGCAGGATGGGAACAGCTGGAGGATGTAGAAAAGCAATGGGCAAAACTGAAAGGTGATATATTTGAAAGGCAACAAACCTTTTTGATAGAACGGTAAGTAAATGTAAAAGGAAAAGGAGGTCAAAGAAGTAACTCCAAAGGTGAAGGTGAAGGAAAACAGGATGGCCTTCATAAAATACAAGAGATCACAGAAAGAGGAAGACGAACATCAATAGAGAAGCTGGGAAAGTAGTCAGGAAAGCAAAGATACAAAAAGAAGAAATAGCTAATGCAATAAAAGGGGAGGACAAGTTATTTTTCATTTATGTTATCAAGAGGAGGAAGTGCAAAACTGGTATTGTCAAACTCCAGGGTGAAGGGGAGGTATATGTAGAAGATGATGAGGCTAAAGCTAAATATATTTGTTCTGTGTTCACAGATGAAGGTCCCAGAGAAAAACTTCAGAAAACTTCAGAAAACCCACACAAATAGAAACAGAAGTGAAGGGGCTCTTGAATGATTTTCAGAAGACTATTCATGAGGAGCTAGCAAAAGTAGACAAAGCAATGGGACTGGATGGGATACATCAGAGAGTACTGAAGAAACCTGAAGAGGTTCTAGTGGCTCAGTCGGACCTTTTCAATTCTTCTTCAGCATTGGGAGGTTCTCAGAGGACCGGAGAAAGGCCCATGTGGTCCCTTAACAAAAAAGCAGAGGAGGTTGAGTACTACAGACTGGTTAGTCTGACTTCTGCGGTGAGTACATTCATGGAAATGCTGTTAAAACAGAGGTTAGTGAGGTTTTTGGAGTCTAATGGATTGCAGGATCCGAGGCAGCCTGGGTTTACCAGAGGCAGGTCTTGTCAGATAAATCTAATCAATTTCTTTGGCTGGGTGACCAGAGGGATGGATCAAGGGAGAACCCTAGATGTGGTATACTTAAATTTCAGTAAAGCCTTTGACACCATTCCTCACAGACGACTTATAAATTAATTGAGCACACTAAAGATGGACCCTAAAGTGACTGCCTGGGTTAGAAATTGGTTGAGTGGGAGGTGACAAAGGGTACAGGGTAAATTGACTTCACTCTGAAGAGAAGGATGCTACCAGTGGTGTGCCACAGGGATCTGTCCTTGGTCAAGACTGTTTTACATTTATTTTAGTGTTATTGCAGAAGGGCTTTTGGGTAAGGTTTGCCTCTTTGCGGATGATACCAAAATCTGCAATAGAGTAGACATCCAGGAAGGAGAAGATTACCATGAGGACGGATCTAGCTAAGTTTGAAGAATGGTTGAGAATTTGGCTTCACTTATAGGTATCGTTGGTACCAACGGAGCCTGCGCGGGAACGCTCCCCAGCATCCAATAGGAAAGCTTTTGGGAGCATCCCACAGCGCCTGCGTGCTGCCTTCTCGCCTTTCCAACTATCCCTCTCCAGTTGAGTTTATAGCTGAGACAAAAGAGAGAGGGAGAGAGAAAGAGAGAGAGAGATACAACTCCTAGGGGAGGTGGGCGGGTTGTGAAGACTAAATTCATGCTGCCCCCGGAGATCACCTGTTACAGGTGAGTAACTACACTATCTCCAGGAACAAGCAGGAATGTAGTCTTCCAATATGGGGACTCCCTAGCTTCAGATGCCATGGAGATGGCCCCAGTAAGTTGTCAGCCCTTGTGAAAGGGCAGCACTTCCCCTCATGGATCTCTGGCATCCTACCAGGGACGGTGGATAGGAGTTGATTAAGTCTGAAAAAGGTGTTGAAGAACAGCTTGGCCAAACAAGGCATCCCAGCGGGAGTCCTTGTCTAAGCAGTAGTGCGCTCTGAAGGTATGTACCGAAACCCAAGTAGCTGCTCGACAGATGTCATTGATGGACACAGAGAGAAGATGAGCCACTGAGGCTGCCATGGCTCTCACATTGTGAGCGGTGACATGGCCTTCAAGAGGAAGGTTCTTACTCTCATAGGACAGTTGTACAGTGTTCATGAACCGACCAGAGGGGAAGTCATATTGGACCTAGTCCTTAGTGGAAAACCAGATCTGGTGCAAGAGATAAGGGTGCTGGGGCCATTGGCAATAGTGATCATAGCATGATCGCATTTGATTTAATTAGTGGAGGAGGGATAGTAACTACCTTTTAACTTTCGAAAGGGAGACTATGATAAAATGAGGAAAATAGTTAAGGAAAAACTAAAAGGAGCAGTTGCAAAGGTTAAAGACTTACATCAAGCTTGGGTGGTGTTAAAAAATTCTATATTGGAAGCCCAGACCAGCTGTATTCCACGCTTTAAGGAAAGTGGAAGGAAGTCCAAAAAGCTGCCAGCATGATTTAAAGGTGAGGTCAGAGAGGCTGTTGTTGCCAAAAAAGCATCTTTCAGGAAATGGAAAGAAGAGCCAAAGACGAAACCTGGAAACAGCATACGCACTGGGAACTTAAATGCAAGGCATTGATAAGGCAGGCAAAGGGAGAATTTGAGAAGAAGCTTGCTGCGGAAGCAAAAACGCGTAATAAAGACTTTTTCAAGAACATTCGTAGCAAAAATCCTGTGAGAGAGTCAGTTGGTCCATTAGATGATAGAGGTGTTAAAGGGGCACTAAGAGGTGACAAGGTGATAGCGGAGAGACTGAATGAATTCTTTGCTTCGGTCTTTACTGAGGAAGATATAGGGATGTTACCCATGACTGAAGTGGTATTTAAAGGTGCAGAAGAATTGAAGGAAATATTGATACATCGGGAAGATCTATTACAACTATTAGATAAACTGAAGAGTAGCAAATCACCTGGGCTGGATGATTTACATCCAAGGGTGTTGAAAGAATTGAAATATGAGATTGCAGACCTGCTATTAATAATCTGTGAACTATCATTAAAATCATCTGTAATACCTGAAGACTGGAGGATGGTGAACGTAACGCCAATTTTTTAAAAGGGTTCCAGAGGTGATCCAGGAAACTACAGACCGGTGAGCCTGACGTCCGTACCGGGAAAATGGTAGAAACCATGATAAAGAACGAAATTGCTCAAAATGTAAATAGTCATGGCTTAATGGGAGACAGCCAACATGGCTTTAGACAAGGAAGATATTGTCTTACTAATCTGTTATGTTTTTTTGAAGGTGTGAATAAACAGGTAGACAAAGGTGAGTCGGTTGATATAATGTATTTGGACTTTCAGAAAGCATTTGACAGGGTCCCTCATCAGAGACTTTTGACAAAACTAAAGAGTCATGGGATAGGAGGCAGTGTACTATTATGCATCAGGAATTGGTTATAAGATACAAAGCAGAGGGTAGGGCTAAATGGCCAATGTTCCCAATGGAGAAAGGTAAATAGTGTGTACCCCAGAGATCTGTGCTGGGTCCGTTGCTTTTTGACATATTCATAAATGACCTGGAAAAGGGAATAACGAGTGAGGTTATCAAATTTGCAGATGACACAAAACTATTTAAAGTTGTTAAAACCCAAGAGGATTGCGGAAAATTGCAAGAGGATCCTGATAAATTGGAAGACTGGGCATCAAAATGGCAGATGAAATTTAATGTGGACAAGTGCAAAGTTATGCACTTAGGGAAGAACAGCCCAAACTATGGTTACACGATGCAAGGTTCCACATTAGGAACCACCACCCAGGAAAAAGATTTAGGCATCATTGTGGATAACATGTTAAAACCCTCCGCCCAGTGTGCAGCGGCGGCCAAGAGAGCAAATAGAATGCTAGGTATCATAAGGAAAGGAATGGAAAATAAAACAAAGGATATTATAATGCCTCTATATCGTTCCATGGTGAGACCACACCTTGAATATTGTGTGCAATTCTGGTCACTGTATATTAAATAGGATATAGCATTATCCAGATGAGCTCCTATGAACTCCAGGGACTGAGTGGGAGCAAGATTGGATTTTGGGAGGTTTATGACCAGTCTCAAATACTGAAGGATGCGCATTGTTCGAGACAGAGCAACCCTGGTCTCTGGCTCTGAAGGGGCTCAAATGAGCCAGTCGTCTAAGTAAGGGAAGACGAATATTCCCAGACTGCAGAGAAATGCTGCTACCACAGCCATGCATTTTGTGAACACTCTTGGCGCAGAAGCCAGGCCAAAGGGAAGAACGTTGTATTGGTAGTGCTTTCCTTGAAACAGGAATCGGAGGAATCTCCTGTGATTTGGATGGATGAGAATATGAGTATACGCATCCTTGAGATCTAGAGAACAAAGCCAATCCTGACTTTGAAGGTATGGCATCAGAGTTCCTAGAGAGACCATTTTGAACTTCTCTCGGAACAGATATTTGTTCAATTCTTTGAGGTCTAAAATGGGTCTGTGCCCATTTTTCTTTGGAATAAGGAAATAGGGGGAGTAGAACCCTGTACTCTGATGGGGAATGGGTACTTCCTCTATTGCTTCTTGAGCAAGGAGCATTGTGAACTTCTTGACCTAAGAGATTATCGAAAGAGGTCTGAGAATTGAACTGTCTTATAATTGTAGGAGGGGGCAGGCTGTGAAAATGAAGCTTGTACCCCTCTCGTACAATGGACAGAGTCCAATTTTCTGCTGTTATTTGGTACCATCTTTGAGCACAATGACACAACCTGCCTGGGATGATTAAGGGTTCTGGACCCTTCAGGGGCAGGAAGGTGAAGTTCTCTAGAAAGGAGTCAAAACCCCTGAGGAGTCTGAGCCTGCTGAGCTGGCTGAGGTTTTGCAGCTTTTGGCTTCTTTTGTTGTCTAGGTTGTTGCTGCTGTCCCTTTTGGGCAGTCTGACCTGGACAGTGTCCCTGTTGGGTATAGGAAGGATAAAATTTCTTTTTCTTATTGAAAAATGGTTTCTTAGAGGATCTTTTCTTTGCAGGATCGGCTGTAGATTTGGACAATCTATCCAATGTGATAGTGTCAGCGTCTATTTCATTAGCCTTCTCCTGCCAATTCTTGCCAAAGAGATTTTCTCCTGTGCAAGGAATGTTTCCTAATTTATCCTGTACTCAAATTTCCAAGTTGGATGCCTGAAGCCAGGCAATACGACGTGCACCAATGGCAATAGCAGAGGTTCTGCTTATGCACTCAAAACAGTCAAAGGCTGCACATCATTCCACAGGAGAGGCACTCTGAAATAGAGTGGCCAGGACCTAAACATTTGAGACACCAATTAAGGGAGTCGGTGATGGAAATGGTAGCCCCACCTTTAGAACATTTCCTAAAACCTGAAGTAGATTTTTCCATTTTTAAGGAAAAATTGGGCCTAGTGTCCAAAATGGTGCCTAGCACCAAGGAAAAAAAGTTCCTTAAGTAAACCACTTCAGAAACTATAGTTAGTTTTTTTGTTTTGTTTTTAGAAGAAAGAAAGAACCGGCGGTATCAGTATAGCGTCGAGGGAAGGCAGACGTGACCACAAAAACAAAGATTAAAGACAAAATTTTCTGCGGTGTCAGGGTGCGACCTGTCGGCTCCGCGGAAAATGAAGAACTGGAGAGGGACAGTTGGGAAGGCGGGAAGGCAGCACGCAGGCGCTGTGGGATGCTCCCAAATGCTTTCCTATTGGACGCTGGGGAGAGTTCCCGCGTAGGCTCCGTCGGTACAGACGATACCCATATGTGAAGACTACATTCCTGCTTGTTCCTTGAGATTATGTTTCGTATATATTTATATTGCTCTCAATATCTATTTATGAATTATTTTACTAATTAGTTTACTTTTATTTTTTTATATTGCTTTTAGCCCCTGATGAAAGCCATGCTGAAACACGGCTATGTCTGACTTTGTTCCCCATGTTTTGACCTCTGTCTATAATAAAGCCTTTCTAGTGCTACTCGCCTCGTCGTACTTATTTCAAGATAGTATGGGACAAGCATAGAAGATCTCTCTAAAGGTAAAAAAGGGGACTATTGTAGTAGTTGATATGGAAGAGAAGACTAGATAGGCCATGTGTTCTTTTTCTGCCATTATGTTTCTAGACTGTAAGCTCTTATGAGCAGTGACTCTTTTATATGTCTCTATACAGCGCTGCATATGCTTTATAGCGCTATACAAATGATAAGTATTAGTACTTTACTGCAGAACTGAACATTTAAATCGAATCACATGAGTTCTCTTTTTAAGGCTTTTCGTTTAATTATGTACAAAACATATTTAAAACACCTAACAAAATCTTGGGTGACTCAGAATAAACTGACACCGAGTCTCAGCAATAATGACTTATCTGGACCAGTCATGCATCTTCTTCAATTTAATCCAACTGATTCCCTCTCTTTCTTCCCTCTGGGGGGCATGTTTACTAAAGTGAGTTAAAGTGTTAGGGGCATGTTTACTAAAATGCACTAAAATAGCATGCAATTGGGCTGTGAACTTAGTGCGGACCTTGGGCTACTCTCAGGGGGAGTGTGCATCCATCCCCCTACCGTTAGCACACTGCAACCATGCAGCACCTTGCTAAGCGGCAGATAGATGCACTTAATGCCACCCAGAGGTGATGTTAAGTACACCCATGCTAATGGCAATAGGTGTGGTTAGAATGCTCTTAAATGCCTGCACCAACCGCATTACACCTTCAACATATATATTCTACCCTTAGGCCACATCTAATCGTGTGCCAACCAGTTAGCAAACGATTTTCTGCACAGGGCCCACACTGTTAGTGTGACACGCTTACTATGCGCTATATCCCGAGTTAATGGTTAGCATACTTTTCTAAACATGCCTCTTAGTGCAAGATTTTGTGTGAACTGTTACAACAGGCCATGCTAACAGATATCATGCACTAAAAAGAGCCAGTGTGTGCTAAAAAAACTGCTTGCCAAGGTAAATAGGGTGAGTTATAGGCAGGGAATGGGCATGGACATGGCTGCCAAGGAGGAATGTTAAGTGCACTCACATTACCAGCAGGCAGTTAGTGTGGCCTGCTCCAAATACAATTTTAAAAGATCCCTTGCAGTTGTTCAACCAGCATCCCTCATGATCAGCATCCTAACCTCCCCAATCCCAATTAGTATGCCCAACCCACCCCCACTCCCTGATCCTCCCCCAACCTCCATTAAATTGGTATTACACAGAAACAGAAACATGACAGTTGAAAAAGACCATATGGCCTATCAAGTCTGCCCTTCCATATCAACTACTATAGTCCCTTTTTTTTCCTTTAGAGACCTTCTGTGTTTGTCCCAAGCTTTGTTGAATTAAGATACTGTCCTTGTCTCTACTACCTCCACTAGGAGACTGTTCCACACATCTATCTCTCTATTTCTGTAAAGAAATATTTCCGCATATTACCCCGACTGCCCACCCTTAAAGAGCATCAACCCACCCATTTTCCATCACCCCCCATAAACAAAATCAACTCACCCAATCAATATCATACCCTCAGCCCCCCACTTCTCATACCCAACTCTCCACCCACCCAATAAGAGTTTCTCTGGCATTTTAATGGTGCGAGGGAGCATTCAATGGATGCTCCAGCTTTATTTCCATCTTAGTTTCTCCTGCCTCACCACAAAATCACCAAAGAAACCTCCAATAAGTGCTGGGGGGGTGGGGAATGAGGACAGGTCAGGTGCTATGACTAGGGAGTATGATAGTTATTAGGTGGATTGATACTGTTCAGGGAGGGTGGAAGTGAGAATTGATGTTCAGAGATTGGGTTAACATGTGGGGACAAGTAAAATACAACAGCAGATAATGCGGCTGCACTTACCATGCTACTGTATGTGCCAATGTATTTACCATGCAGATGCTGGCCTTGCCCCAAATAGTTACCACATAGGCTTCTCACCAAGTGTTGTTTTGCTCCTAATGCACAATAATTATATCTTCCACACTGGGGCTCATTCTTGACTCTAGTCTCATGCCGAAAAGACAGATAAGGGCAGTTGCTAAATCTTTGTTCTATAGGTTTAGACTGGTTTGGTGCCTGAAATTCATTGTTTCTGTTGATGGTTTTAGGACCACTCTTCAAATCATCACTCTATAATTTAGCTTACTTTAGTCTCACCTAGATGAGTTCTATCTAAATCAACTGGGAATTCTACTTGTGTGTTCCATCTTGTTTGTTGTGAATCTTAGAGGTGATACCGAAGGCAGCCACCAGACTTCTCACTAACCGTGGCTGGCCCACATGACCATATAACTTCTTACATGAAAGTTCTTCATTGGGTGTATGGTTTTTGGCAAAGTTTAAGATTTCTATTATGATTTTAAGGCTGTGAAGGGGATGGCTCTTCCTAAGGAAATTTTTTGGCCCTGTGAATTCACTTTAAGCAGTGGGCTTTCAGCCATCCCTGCCATAAAATATGTATATATATCCAGGGACGGCCCAAGAAGGGTGTGGGGCCTCATTTGCATAATTGGCCTCGTTTGCATAAATATTTGCATAATGTTATCATACACTAACCTTTAGTAAACACGCCTCTTAATGAGTGTATGGATAAAGAAAGACTAAAACATTTCTACATTACTATAATCCAGTGCCAACCGCCAGGCACATTAGGAACTACTACAAACACTGCCCATTTAGAACCCATAGCAAACCCGCTGTATCGTAACAGCACTACCAGGACTCACAAACCACCATACTCTACCTATCAAAAGGCAACACTGCAAATATTAAACCAATACATTTCAGAGAATAACAATATATGACCTACTGGGGAAAGAGAACAAGTGGCAATGTCAAATAGGAATTACATAAACAGAATACCTCAGCTCAGTTACACAGGCAGAACAAAGACCATCACCAAAGAAGGAATCACAATTTAGAAACAGGAAGACAGTAATTAAACTGGGAACCCCAAAAGCCAAACTTGGAATGTACAACACCATAGAAATAAAACTATAAATTAATTTCCTCTTGTAATAAACAAAGCACAGACGTTAATGATGCACATTTCCCAGAGCTGACATATTCCAGTTAATAAATTCAAAATAAAGAGATATTTTTCTACCTTTTGTGCATTTTTCTTCAGTTGCAATTGCTCCAGCCATTTTCTTCTGGTTTCTTTGTGTCTTCTGCTAACTCTCCATCGTCTGTTGTCCATTTGTCCTTTCTTCTCTCTTCTAGATTTTTTCCATTCTCTCTCTACATCTGCTTTAACATATTAATCTTTCTCCTTTTGCTCTTTCCTCATTCCTTTTTCATCCACTCAAATTTTACCCCTCCAACCTCAATTTCCACTTACTCTCCCAATACCCGGCCAATTGTAGATTTTTCTTCCCTCCCGCACAAAATATTTTTCCCCTCTCCATTTCACTCTCCCAGCCCCACCCCATTCTAATCGTCTCCCAACATCAGCTCCCTTCTAGTTCCAGCCCCACCCAGCATCCACTCCCTTCTAGTCCCATCAGCCCATTGCCAGTCCTAGCCCCCCATCAGCCCATTTCCAGTCCTAGCCCCCCATCAGCCCATTTCCAATCCTATCCTAGCCCCCCATCAGCCCATTTCCAATCCTATCCTAGCCCCACCATCAGCCCTAGCTCCCCCATCCATTTCCAGTCCTATCCGAGTCCCTCCATCAGCTCATTTCCAATCTCAGCCCCCCCATCAGCCCATTTCTAGTCCTTTCCTAGCCCCACCATCAGCCCATGTCAAATCCTAGTTCCCCTCCACTCAGCCCATTTCCAATCCAAGCCCCCCATGAGCCTACTTCCAGTTCTAACCCCTCCATGAGTCCATTTCAATCCAAGCCCCCTACCACAGTCCATTTCTTGTCCTAACTCCCCCATCAGCCTACATCCAGTCCTAACCCATCAGTGCCGGCGGGCTTCACAGAGCCGCGAGAAAGATGAACTCTCCCTTCGCGGCTCTGAAAAGCCGGTGCTGAGGGAACCGATTCAGGGAGGGCTCTGCTGGGCAGGCGGGGGGGGGGGGAGGCCGCGGCCTCGGGACACTTGATTCTGCCGCTGTCTTGGCGGCGGCCTTTTAATGCAGAATGTTGTTTGCACGGGCCCACTGAAACGCGGGGCCCTGTGCAAACAACATTCTTGCTCAATGGACGGGCCCTGTATATACCTGAAACTCATAACTGGGCTCTGTGCTTATCTACTGATGTTCATGTTGAGACTTTTAAGTCTGAGATAACTTTTCCTGCTTATGATTAATTTTGGTAGTTTGTCGATTTATATTATTTCCATTCCATTTACTGTATCTTTATCTGTCAATCATTTATACTTTTCAGCAGTTAGATAAAAACAAACAATTGCCACAATTTTAGTCATTATCAAATTATAACAGAATCATAAGCAAAAGTCATACAGGTTCAAGGCTTTCAGAAAGAAAGATGTCTTGAGTCCCTTCTTAAAAGGTAAAAAAAGTTTGAATTGTTCACAATGGAAGGAGTAACGTATTCCATAATGGAGAGGCTTGTACAGAGAAAGCACGAGCTCGTAATGTACCCCGAGACCTTTGAGCAACAGGCAGAAACTGCCGTACTGTAGATGCTGAGTGGCTGAACATATGTTTGAAGGGACAATAAACATTCAATGAAGGTATTTCTGAGGTGTCTGCTACTGTATGAAAGGTTTTCTTATTATATCTTACAAGGAATGCATTCTTTTTGGTTTACCATAAGTCACTTGAAATAAAAAAAAAATATCTAACATTAATGAATGTGTACATAGCACAAACAGCATGTTGAAATGTTTAACTAAATTATTTCGATAATGTCTAATGGAAAAGGCATCATGAATGTATTCACTGTGAGCTTTACTGCTTAATACTGTGCAACAATTTGAACTAAAATGTTCAGGACTAAAAAATATTAAATTAAATTGCATCATTAAAATGAAAACATATTGTTACATAATTTCTTCAAAAAATTTCTTACAGGTTCATCACAAAATATACAGGTAAGTAGTAGAAACAGAAAAGGGCATGTACATGTGTGCTAACCGTTAGCGTGGAGTTTTCTATGCACTAAGCATGCCGCACTAACAGTGCAGTGTCCTGCATTAAAATCCTGTGCCAACTGGTGACAGTGCAATTAGGTTGGGATTAGGAAGATTAGAGGTGGAATTTGGGCATTAACGGCATAGCATCGTTAACGCAGGCATTTTAGGCCCATGCTAACTGAACCTGTTGCCATTAGTGTAGGGGGATGGACACACATGCCCCCTAAAGTTAGCATGGGCCTCCGTGCTAATTTTGCACCTCAAACGTGCACAACTGGCATGCTCTTTAGTAAACATCCCAAAGTGCTATGTTAGTTCATTGATCAATAACGTAAAATAAAATTATATCACACGGAGGCCGATTCCATATAGCATGTCTCGCTGTAACAGAAACATTTAAAATTGGGGATGGGAGTGATTCCCACCTGATTCTGGAAACATGGGTTTAGATGCGCCCGCATTTCTAGCATCGGAATCATGGATGTGTTCAGCACGGCACATCCAACATGCATGCATCCAACCCTCCATAGCCCATGTTCCCTGTAAATAGTTATCTCCAAGTTATAATGCCCTGTTCAATGTAATTTCAGTTTGTTCAATGTAAACCGCACTGATGCAGAATAGCGCGGTATATAAGAGAATGTAAATAAATAAATAAATAAATTCAGCAGGCCCACGCACATATCCAGTGTGAGACCAGTGCACAGATACAGGCATGGGCTATAGAGTAAAGCAGAGAAACACGTCGCCAGCAATATTGGGAGATACGGGTAAACTGTGATCAGATTTTATTTATTTAAACAGTTTTCTATACCACCTTATCCTTCAATCAAAGCGGGTAACATTATGATCAGATCTTGAACTTGCCCATTCTAACAGTATTCTGTAAAATTAGCCCTCTCCAACTGTGCCTGTCTTCGAGCTGGAAACACCTCCGCTGTAAAAATGTGCATCTGCTAATCTGCTGTGCTCACTGACAGTAGTTTGCTGATGCATACAAGACATAGAAACTGATGATAAATGCATGCTGATGCAAACTAGACCATACACTAGTCCTCTACATGCCCAGAATAGTGTTAGGTAATCCTAGCACATTCTAAGATAGTATAAGAGAAGGTAAGTATGAACATATATGACAGAACATATCTTCCATAAAATGGTGCTTGGCATCATAAAAAAGGCTTCAGTGAGGCATGCACTGGTCAGCTCTACATATACCCTTAAAACACTTGGGATGGACCCTCAGTCATGTGCACAAAAAACACATTAACATAACAATTTCCTCAAGGGATGCATAGATTGCTGAGGCAAAAATGTATGCCCTGGGTATGGCATGTTGCATGGCACAATCTGGGGGCTGTTGGAACTATATCAGTCATTTCTTCCATTGAGCCTGGCCCTCCTTCCCGATATGCAGATCAGCACACCAGATCCTCCCATACAACCCTGAAACCACACACACACTCTTACTTGCTGTCACAAAAGACAATTCTGAGAAACAGATGCTCAGCACCTATAGATAAAAGTTGGTATACCATAAAAGCATGGAGTGCCAGGACTACATATCTGATCCCCCTCTCTCACTCAAATAAACTCCAAGGCAGACTCACACTCATATTTCTAACATCAACAGTCCCATTTTACAGAACACAGAACTTGTCAGAGTCCCCTAGATTAGATCATGTAGCACAAACAGCAAATGTCAGCATAGCCACCATGTGCGTTATTGTTGGTTTTCAAATAAATCTAGGGGTAGTAATTAATGCCCCTTAGCTTACAAGATTCTCTCACCTCTGATAGAGACATATCTACAGTAAATGATACCGCAAATACATTAATATCTTAAATGTAATTTCAGAAATATGGGGAAAAGCAAGTGGACACGTTTCCATTTAACCATCAAATTTAGTTAATTCATCTCAAATTCAACTCATAAAACTAAGATATTTCAAGAACGTTTATAAGAAATAGTGATGAAAATATGATTTCTATTATTTTATCTAAGGTGTTCACAGATTAGTGCATCGTAGTCTGCTTTTTTCTTGCATGCACTGTTTTGTTGAACACAAACATCTACATGTGGGCAACATTTTTGGGAAGTGTTTCACTGCAGTGCCTAGCAGCTGAAATATTTATTGTCAGAGCTTGCTGATTTTGTTTTAGCAGAAATCTGATGCAACCCAGTGTGGAACAACAGTCACACAGAGAAAATAGAAAGACTGTGGGATCAATCATTCTGTTAAGCCCACCTCGTTAGGTGTTTCTAAAACTGTCTAAATACACCAAGAATAATGGATATTTAAGTATATAAATATAAGAAGGAGGTTACCTGAAGTCAATCCCAAGAATAAAGAAATTAAACAGTGATGTAATGAAGAATTCTAATTTTTCACAGGCTTCCTTAATAAATACTACAGAAAAGACTCAAGCAAGGCCAGTGCTAGGGTTTCTAGTACCTCCCTACAACCTATAAATCGGCACCCCACCCTCATTATTATTAATGGTGGCTGCATCCTACCCTCCTTTTTCCCCTCAAACCGCTCTTTGAAGTCCTTTCAAGTGATATTAGTATTTCTTCTTCAAATACAGCGTTCTAAGAAAATTGCAGCGAAAGAGTAATTGCATAGCCAAAATAAAAATACTTAGCAGTAAATACTTAGCATCATACAAACAGGCTGTGATAGTCCAAAACTAAATAAATAAATAAAATCTGATTCTGGTCATCTCACTAACAAACATTCTCCAGTGCCATGCATATTGTGAACTAATACAAAAACACTGCTTTTACACACACAAAATGCAAAACAAAACACACTGCAAAAGTCACTGAAGATCTACAAGGCCAAATCTACCATACCATACCAGCATACCGTACACTTCCAAAACTCATACAATAAGGGGCCTACCCAGAAAAAAGAGGCACTATAAATACCGCAATCCATAGACCTATTTGAAAAGCTGTACAAGTCAAATTACTACAGTACAGATCCCTATGTACAAATGCCATGTTAACAGAACACCTGGCCTTGGTCACACACTCAGAACACAGACCCTCACCAAGTACAGAATAAGTGACCACAACCTCAAGTAAAAATAAAAATATGCAGACAAAACTTAAAATGAAAACCCAAGAAGCCAGACTCCGCATGTGGTGCCACACCAGATAAGAGATGCAGTTCTCTATACTGTGTGAAATATAAAGATAGCGCAAAGTCCAATCACTAAATTGAAAATAAAATAATTTTTTCTACCTTTGTTGTTCGATGATTTTTGATCATGCTGGTCCCGATCTGAGGTTTCTGTTTTCCTCTGTCTTCTCTTAGCTTGCTTTCTATGATCTATAGTCCATCTGCCATTTCTTGTCTCTCCTTTCGCTTTCTTCATTTCTTCCATCAGCCTTTTTCCAGTACCAGTAACCCTCCCCAGTATCAGTCCCCTTTACAGCCTCCCCTCCCAGTGTCAACCCGCTTGTATTCCCAGCACCGTCACTGGTGTCTATTCCCTTCCAGCTCCCCTCTTTCTCCATTGTCCAGCCCTTTCTAGTCCAAATACCATCCCAGGTATCAGCAAAATTCCAATCCCAGTGCCCCCCTCCCATGTCAGTTCCCTTCCAGTCACCCTCTCCTCTGTGAATCCACCTTCCAATGCCATCTCCAGTTGTCAGCTCCCTTCCAGCCCCAACCTTCCCTCCAGCCCCCTCCTTCCCCTCTTTTCTGCTCCCTTTCAGCCCCCACCTTCCCCCTATCAGTTCTCTTCAAATCCTCCTCCTATTACCTAGCCACCTTCCAAGCCCCATCCCCAAGTGTCTGCTCCCTTCCAGCCCCCCATGTCTGCTCCCTTCCAGCTCCCCAGTGTCTGTTCCCTTGTAGCCCCCAAGCCTGCTCCCTTCCAGTCCCACAGGGTCTGCTCCCTTGTAGCCCCCCATGTCTGCTCCCTTCCAGCCACCCAGGATCTGCTCCCTTCCAGCTCCCCCTCCACCATGTTTGCTCCAATTCGTCCTTCATAAAAGAAAGCAGCCACGGGAACATTTCTATTCCCGCGGCTCTGCTATCTTTCACACTGCTGGGTCGCAGAGATTCTAAAGACAATGCATTTCCTGTTTTTTACGCAAAACAGGAAATGCTTCTAACTGCTGCAAACGCTGCGGTCCAGCAGTTTAAAAGATAGCATAGCCATGGGAACAGAGAAATGTTCCCATGGCTGCTTTCTTTATTGAAGCAGTGAGTGGTAGCAGCTAGCAATGGTGCCCCCCCCCACCCACCCCCCCCCCCCCCCGCTGCATGCGTCCTCCTGCTGCGTGTACCCAGCTTACCAGTTAGCGCCGGCCCTGAATTCAAGAACAAGGGGGTCATGATGGAATGTTAAAGTTGGTTGTTTTTTTAAGTGCCGTGAAGTCAGTGCTGACTCCTGGCGACCCTGCAGTCCCTGGGTTTTCTTAGCTAGGTATGACCAGAAGTAGACTGCCAGGCCTTTTCTTCTGAGGCAATGGAGGGTAAGTCATTATAAGGACAAGTATATGGAGCTAGGAAGAAGACTACCCGAAGTCAATCCCAAGAACAAAGAAATGAAAGAGTGATGTAATAAAGACATTGTAATTTTTCACAGGCTTCCTTAATATACAAAATCAAAACTTTTCCTAGAATGTTAAAGCAGGGAGGCTCAAATAAACTCAAAGAAAAATACACTTTTATAGAGGGAAACTGTAGTTACTCACCTGTAACAGGTGATCTCTGGGAACAGCATGAATTTAGTCTTCACATATGGGTATCATCGGTACAGACGGAGCCTGCGTGGGAACGCTCCCCAGCGTCCAATAGGAACGCTTTTGGGAGCATCCCTCAGCACATGCGAGCTGCCTTCCCACCTTTCCAACTGTCCCGCTTCAGTTAAGTTTCTAGCTGAGTGAAAGGATAGAGGGAGAGAGAAAAGAGACAGAGAGACAACTCCTAGGGGAGGTGGGTGGGTTGCGAAGACTAAATTCCTGCTGTTCCCGGAGATCACCTGTTACAGGTGAGTAACTACGCTATCTCCAGGAACAAGCAGGAATGTAGTCTTCACATACTTCACAGTACTTTGGAGACTCATTCCCTAAAGATGAAATATTTCCCACTTAAACTCATGTATACCCTTATTCATTAATACACAACTTACTTTTTCCTTTTTTATTACTCTATCTTACAATACTCAATCCTCCACATTATCATATTTAATCATTACATTAATAATTCTAGTGAACTACAATACATTTTTCCTTGCTCAGATAAGATGAAAAGATTTTAAACTTATAAATATTTTAAATCTGTATATATGTTTAAACTATCTATATACCTAATCAGCATTTACTAAACATTGTAACCCTCAAATTACCTTGTCTATTATGTACAATTTAATGTTCGCTGTAATTTCAATTGTTTGAATAAGTTTCGATGTAATGTTTCAAGTTTTGTTCTATGTAAACCGCTTTGATTTTTCTGAAAGGCGGTATATAAAACCGTTCAATAAATAAATAAATAAAATAAATATGGGGACTCCTTAGCTGAAGATGCCAGGGAGATAGCCCCAGCAAGCTGCCACCCAAGTAAGGTGGGCCATGCTTCTTCCCATGGATCTCTGGCATACCACCAGGGTTGGTGGGTAGGAGTTGAATTAGGTTTGGAAGAGATTTTGAAGAACGGCTTGGACAAAGAAGGCATCCTGACGGGAGGCTTTATCTAGGCAGTAGTGGGCTGTAAAGGTGTGTACCGAAACCCAGGTGGCTGCTCGACAAATGTCATCAATAGACACAGAGTAAAGGTCAGCCATAGAGGCTGCCATGGCTCTCACATTATGAGCTGTGACATGGCCTTGAAGAGGAAGACACTTACTCTCATAAGCAAAGGATATGCATTGTGCAATCCATTTGGACAGAGTTCTCTTAGAGACTGGAAGTCCCAAATGACTAGAATCAAAAGCAATAAAAAGTTGAGAAGACTTTCTATGTTGCTGTGTTCTTTGTAGGTAAAAAGCCAAGGCTCTTTTACAATCCAAAGTATGAAGGTTCCTTTCTGCATTAGAGGCATGAGGCCTCGGAAAGAATACAAGAAGATAAATTGATTGATTTAAATGAAAAGGCGAAATCACCTTTGGTATAAAGTGTGGATGAGTTCTAAGAACAAGCTTATCATGGTGAAACCTAGTATAAGGAGGATCAGCCACTAAAGCTTGCAATTCACTAATGCGACGTGCAGAGGTGATTGCAATTAGGATGACGACCTTCCAGGACAAAAATGTTAGGGTTGTAGTGGCTAAAGGTTCAAAAGGCATTTCACGAGCTGCCCAAGAACTAGGTTTAAATCCCATGCCACCAGTGGTGGCCTGATGGGAGGCTTTGTTAATAGAAGACCTCTCATAAATCTTGTTATGAGTGGATGAGTGGAAATTGGTTGTCCATTTAGAGGTTTATAGGAAGCTGTAGTTGCAATAAGATGGACTCTTACTGAATTGGTCTTTAGACCAGAATTTGATAAATGAAGTAGATACTCTAGTATCGATTCCAAAGGTATCATAAGGGGGTTTAACCCCTTCTGTGAACACCATATAGTAAAACGTTTCCACTTGAAGGCGTAAGAGCATCTTCTGGAAGGTTTTCTAGAAGTCTGAAGGATATCCTTTACCTGTTGGGAAAGGTTAAGATCCTGAAGGTCTAAGCTTTCAGCAACCAGGCCCTGAGATGCAGGGACTGGGGATTCGGGTGCCATAGCATTCCATTCTCTTGGGAGAGGAGATCTGGAGTATAGCCTAACTCCAGAGGTGCAGCTTGAGCGAGATGTAGAAGCAGGGGATACCATGTTTGGCATGGCCACGTGGCGCTATGAGGATCATACGACCCCTGTCTCTCTGAAGCTTGAAGAGTGTTTTGGGGATGAGGGGAATAGGTGGGAAGGCATAAAGGAAGTCATGACCCCAGTGAAGAAGGAAGGCGTCCCTTGCCTGGCAATTTTGAGCCGGAATCCTGGAACAGAACCGGGGAAGTTTGGCATTCAGTGGACTTGCAAATAGATCTATGTCTGGGGTTCCTCAGATCTGAAATATCTTGGCCACCTGGTCTAGGTGGAGAGACCATTCGTGAGGCAGCAGTACTCGGCTGAGTTTGTCTGCCCAAAGGTTTTGAATGCCTGGAACATATACCACGAGAAGGTGAATTTGATGCTCTCTGGCGAGGGCCCATAGTCGTAAAGCTTCGTTGCATAACGACAGAGAGCCTGTTCCGTCCTGCTTGTTCATGTAGAACACAGCTACTTGATTCTCCGTTTGGACTAGGACTGTCTTGTGGCTGAGCTGGGCATGGAATACGCAAAGAGCTAGATAGATTGTTCTGAGTTCCAGGAGGTTTATGTGAAGACAAGCCTCCTGTGGAGTCCAAGTACCTTGGGTAGAGAGATGATGCAGGTGTGCTCCCCATTCCACCTGTGATGCATTTGTTGTTAGGGTGGCCTGGAATAAGGGTTGCTGGAAAGGAGACCCCACTAGAAGATTTTCCACTGATTGCCACCATTTTAGGGACAAGATCAGTCGTTGTGAGTTTGATATCTTGTCCGACAGACGTCCTGTGGCCTGTGTCCACTCTGTGGATAGGGTCCACTGGGCTGCTCGCATATGAAGGCGAGAGTAGGGAACCACATGAACCGTGGATGACATATGTCCCAATAGTTGTAGTAGTTCTCAAGCAGTTAAGGAGGACTTCACCGCTGCTTGAGAAGCTAGCTGTATTATACGAAGACAGTGGGATTGTGGGAGAAAAGCCCTTGACTGTCTGGTATCTAGACAAGCTCCTATGAACTCTAGGGACTGAGATGGAGCAAGTTGGGATTTTGGGAGGTCTATGACCAATCCCAAGTATTGAAGGATTCGCATTGTGCGAGACAATGCAGATCTGGCTTCTGGAACCATGGGGACGTGAATGAGCCAGTCGTCCAAGTAAGGGAAGACAAATAGCCCCAGGGTTCGCAGAAATGCAGCTACTACTGCCATGCATTTCGCGAATACTCTTGGTGCCAAAGCCAGACCAAAGGGAAGAACTCTGTATTGGAAATGTTTTCCCTTGAAAAGGAATCGTAAGAATTTCCTGTGAACTGGATGGATCGGAATGTGAGTATATCCATCTTTTAGATCTAGAGAACAAAGCCAATCCTGACTTTGAAGGCATGGCAGAAGAGTTCCCAGAGAAATCATTTTGAACTTTTCTCGGAACAGATATTTGTTCAATTCTCCGAGGTCTAGAATGGGTCTGTGTCTTCCTGTTTTCTTTGGAATAAGAAAATAGGGGGAGTAGAACCCTGCACCCTGCTGAAGAATGGGCACCTCCTATATTGCTCCTTGAGCAAGGAGCGTTGAGACCTCTTGATCCAGTAGACTGCCTGTAGAGGTTTGGGAATTGAACTGTCTTACGAATGTAGGAGGGGGCATACTGTGAAAATGAAGCTTGTACCCCTCTCCCACAATGGACAGAGTCCAGTTTTATGTTATTTGGTGTCATCTGTTGACAAAATGACACAACCTGCCTGGAATGTTTAGGGGTTCTGGCTCCTTCAGAGGCAGGAAGGCTAAGTTCTCTATGAAGGAGTCATAGCCCTTGAGGGGGCTGGGCCTGCGGAGCTGGTTGAGCTCTAAAGCCTTTTGGCTTCTGGATTGTTGTTGTTGACCCTTCTGGGCAACTTGACACTGAGCTTGCCCTTGCTGGGTATAGGATGGATAAAACTTCCTCTTTTTGCTGAAAAAGGGTTTTTTATAGGGTTTCTTTTTGGCTGGAGTGGCTGTAGATTTTGACAATCTGTCTAAAGTGAGATTGTCGGTATCTATCTCATTAGTCTTCTCCAGCCAATTCTTGCCAAAGAGATTTTCTCCTGTGCAAGGGATGTTTCCCAATTTATCCTGTACCCAAATCTCCAAGTCTGATGCCTGAAGCCAGGCAATCCAACGTGCACCAATGGCAATAGCAGAGGTTCTGCTGATGCATTCAAAGCAGTCAAAGGCTGCATGGTTTACAAACTTGGAGACATCTTGAGCATGCTTGACCAGAGTGAGAAAGTCCTGTCATTTGTCCTCAGGGAGAAGGGGGCTCATAAGCTCCAAATCTCCTGTGACCTCTTTGAGGAACATTCCCATATATAAAATATATGAGCTGATCCTAGCTGAAAGCATGGAAGCCTGAAAAGTTTGACGCCCAAAAGCGTCAAGAGTCCTGCATTCACGACTTGGAGGATTGGATGCATGTCTCTTTGCACTTTTCATCCTACGCATGGCTGACTCCACTACCATTGAATGGTATCGAGTCTCCTAGAATGAGGAGATGTGGTCAAAGGTGTCTCCCACATTCTGAGCATCAAATCATGAAGAATTTCATGAATGGGCAGAGTGGCTGCTTCCTTGGGAGCCTTAGGGTATTGGAGAATTTCAAATTCCTTTGCTCTAGCTTCTTTTTCAGGAGCTACCGTGATTGAAAGGCCTCGGGCCACGTCATGAATAAAATATTGAAAAGACACGTCTTCCAGAGGAGACATTCTGCGTTGGGGAGAAGAGTCTTCCGGGAGAAACACTCTGGTACTGGCAGAATTATCAGAGTCATCAGAATCGGAGGATTCAAAGTATCTCTGATCCCGATGTTCATGCAAAGCACGGTCTCGGTATTGATTGAAGTCGGTACCGATCTGTCGATGCCAGAAAAAGTCTGCATGGGAAGGATTCCCACCAGGGCCGATACCGTTGGTGCTGGTACCGGTGTCGGTACCGGTGCCCATTGAACCACTGATGTCAACGGCACCACAGCTGTAAGGAGAGCTGCAAGACTGCGTTCGATAGCAAGGAATCTCTGGTCTATCGACGCTGCCGATGCCTGGGTATCGGTACCGGTAAAAGCGGCCAGAACCCCTGAGCATGGCACCAGTAGTTCTGCCGAGGTCGAAGCCTCGAGAACATCCTGGAACCCCGTTGATGCTTTGGAGGCCGAAGCCTCCCGCCGGGGCTGTTTTGCCGGTGTAGTTTTCTGAAGGGCAATGCCAATGGCCTCTTGATGCTTTGAAGGAAAGTTACCCTTTGAGGACCGGCTCGTATGTTTAGTTACCTGAGATCCATGGAAGGAAGTCGAGGCTACTGAAGACATCGATGCAATGGACCTGGTATCCGAAGAAAAGAGGGTACCGAGCTTTGCAGCTCGGTTCTGTCTTCCTCTCTTAGTCATCCCCATACAGGAGGAACACTCAGATGGAGAATGGTCAGGGCCTAAACATTTTAGACACCAGTCATGGGTGTCAGTGACGGAGATGGTACTGCCAAATTTAGTACATTTTTTAAAACCACTAGCTAGTTTTTCTATGTTTTTGGAAAAAAGGGGCCTAATGCCCAAAGTGGCGCCTAGGACCAAAAGAAAAAGTTTCTGAAGAGAAACAGTTCAAAAATAGATTTTTTTTAAAGAAGAAAGAAAGAACCAGCGGTACCGGTAGGTGTCGTGCGGAGGCAGGTGCGACCACAAGAGAACAAGTTTAAAAAAGAAATTTTCTATGGTGACAGGGTATGTGTCATGTTGGCTCCGCAGAAAACGAAGAACTGAAGAGGAACAGTTGGGAAGACAGTGCACATGTGCTGAGAGATGCTCCCAAAAGCATTCCTATTGGACGCTGGGGAGCGTTCCCGCGCAGGCTCCGTCGGTACCGACGATACCCATATGTGAAGACTACATTCCTGCTTGTTCCTGGAGATTAGAAGATTTATGGAATTGCCAAACAGCAGAGGTAGTAGCAGAAAGGTTAGAGGCAGAATTCAAGCATGCAGGAAACAGATACATAAGTCATCATAAGGACAAGCAAGGGAGATAATTGGAGATAAAATATAATTTTGGTGCCACAACAGGTAGAGACAAATGGGCAGAATGAGTGAACCAAGAAGTCCTTATTTCCTAACGTGGGGTGGACAAACTTTGTGGAATTTGGTCTAGATGTGGAAAACAATGAGAATCCAAGAGATATAAGGAGCAGGGGAAGTAGGAATGTCTTAGAGATCCAAAGATATCACTACGGGTGTACCAGTGTCGCTCCTCTGAAGAACAGGTATCTAGATCCATCAGCATGTGCATGCCCTACTCTTCTGACACAGATAGGTAAGAAAGAAAACAAACCAGAATTGTTGGAGTTGAGAGGAGGACCTACTAGGGGGAATGTTCATCATAGTATAGATCCCAATGGACAGGAATATGACTGGTTAATAGCTAGAAATAATAAAGTTACTGATCCTCACTGCCATGTTGGTTCTTAGACAATGGACATGAGACTGTTCACATTGTAACTCATATGACTGCTAAAGCAATGTTTTCATAGAATTTAGAAGACCCAGGTCTACTTGTGCTGCCTAGACACAGCAGAAGGGCATCCTGTGATCTCTAAAGCTTGTGTTTCAGGTTCACCAAAGAAGGGCCAAGAAAACATAGTAGTAAAAGACATGCCAACCTCCAGATGGGTTCATTCTTTTTGTAATGGTACAATTATTAGGAGCGTGCACGGAACACTTCTTTAAAATGGAACAAATGAAAAAAAGAAAGAAAGGAAAAAGCAGGTCAATATTCAAAGGCACTCATCTAGCCAGCCGGTGAAAACAATATTCAGCAGCACTGAATAGTCTGGCTGACCAACTTAGCACTCACTATGCAGACAATGCCGGAGCACAGCGGTGGCAGAACTCAGAGCTACCTGTATGGTGGTGATATTAAGTACCACTATATAGATTGCTCTGTGGATAGCTTAGGACAGAAAAAAGTTGTCCTAAATAGCTATCTACATAGCAGCATCTAAAGCACAACTATATGGATAATGCCAATACTGACTGGAGTTTCTGAATATTCACTACCACCACTCACCATCCAGATACCAGCACTGAATATCACCTTCAACATAGCTGTGGTGGCTAGAGTTTAAAAGAAATGCTGATCGCTGCTGATAAATACTGACATGAGAGAATAAAAAAAAAACACAAAATGAAAAGAAAACATGTTTGCCCCCTCCTCCCAAATTTTTGCTTCCAGTGTTAAGGTTTCATTCCTGAGGGGAGTCATTGACTGAAGCCCAGTAATCGTCAGCTAAAAATAAGTCATAGTGTCTACCAAGAAGATTTATTTCTTCAACAGGTAGAAAGATAAGGGGACACGCAATGAGGTTACAATGTAGCACATTTAATAGCAACCGGAGAAAATATTTATTCACGTAATGGATAATCAAGCTGGAATTCATTGCCGGAGGTGGTAGTGAAAGCTGTTAGTTTAACTTGGTTTAGGTTTGGACAAGTTCCTGGAGGAAAAGTCCATAAACCATTATTAAAAGTGGACTAGGGAAATGTACTGCTTACCCCTGGGATAAGCAGCACGAGATCTGACTACCTTTTGGGAACCTGACTGATACTTGTGAACTGGTTCAGTCCCTGTTGGAAATAGGATGCCCCACTTGATGGACCTTTGGTCTGACCCAGTATGGCAATTCTTATGTTCTTATTTGTTGTGCCAAGTATATGCTGACCATGCCTCTTTCCTGACATCATTTGTGGACCAGGTACCTAGCTGAAGTGAGGATATCAGATGTCTAATGAGTGCTGATTACCTGAACTAAGCCTTAATAATATTGTCTCCTTTCTGATGATTTTTTCTTTTGCAGACATTATGCCCGATCAGAATAACCTACTCCTGGAAGTCTGTGGTGCCCACGCCTCCTTTCCTCCTATATGCCCATGTACCCTCCCCCCCAGATCCACCTCTTATCTCATCATCTGTCATCTTCTAAAAAAAGTACTATAGACCGAGTACTCATTCACTATTGATACCATTTTTATACTGGTAATAAAACTAACACCCATGCAAAAAAATGCACACTCATTTTTAGCACATGTTTTATACTGCTTTTTTAGCACATCAATCTTGAATAGATTCTAAGCTCTACAGAGAAAGGACTGCCCTTTACATGTATGCTGCAATGTGGCGTATGCTCAGCAGTGCTACACAAATGATAAGTAGTAGTGATAGTAGTGGCATTTATCTTAACAATTCTCCCAAGAAACATTATTGGTATGTTTACTAAGCTGATCTAACAGTTCGCATAGGCTATTTGTAACTACTGTAGGTCCCATTGAATAATAAGGGACATGGTAACAAATAGCCTATGCTAACTGCTAAATCAGCTTAGTAAACATGCCCCTCAGAATAAATATTTAACCAATATAACAGGGGTGGTCAACTACAGTCCTGGAGAGCCACAATCCAGCCTGGTTTTCAGGATGTTCAAAATGAATATTCATGAGATTATTTGCATACAATAAGAGCTACACATACAAATATATCTCAGTAATATTCAATGGGGGCAACCTGAAAACCAGGCTGGATTGTGGCTCTCCAGGACTGGAGTTGGACACCCCTGCTCGTATATAAGATGATGGGGAAAGAGACTATATGATGAACTGGCCAGTCATTCATTAATTTATTTTTACGGTCCTACAGTGCATTTTTTTGTGCTGAAATATTTGAAATAATTGTAATAATTTTTAATACAATTTCCGTTGGTAAAATTGTGCTTTACTCATGGAAATTAACATTTACAAAATTACCCAACAAATAGGAGAGGAAACAGCCCAATAGTTAAAACAATGGACTGAAAACCAGGGAAGTCAGGGCTTTAGTTCCCGCTATTACCACTGATATTTCTTGTGACCTGGGTCAAGTCACTATCTCCTGCTGCCTCAGCTACCCACTTAGACTGTAAACTCTTTGGAGAAGGGACATTTATTTATTTTTATTTATTTTATTTAGCAGTATTTTTATCCGCTTATAAAATGATGCTAACAGCTTACAAAAAGCAACATATATAATATACAAGCTTCATAACAAAACAAAGATTCAGAAATAAGAATTCCAAGATCAGTAATGCAACAATATCTCAGGGAAATCAAAAAAGATGGGTTTTAGCACCCTTCCGGAAATATAAATTATCACGGATCCCTTGAAGAGCACAGGGTAAAGCATTTCACAGCTTTGGTTCCATAACTGAGAAAACCCTAACCTAAGCAGTTTCCTGGAAAGCCGAGGCTGAAGGAATCATCCAAAGATGCAGTGATGCTGACCTCAATGCATGGGTAGAGACATCAAAGGACAGCAATGAATGCAGTTCCAATGCCGTTGACAAATAAAGAGATTTAAATACATAGCATAGACATTTAAATTGCAAATGAAAAGCAACAGGCAACCAATGAAGACCAATCAAAACATATGGTCAAATTTCTTTAGGCCTTGGATCACACAAGTGGCCTCATTCTGAGCTAATTGCAGTGGCCTAAGACTATTCTGAGGGAGGCCCAGATAAATCAGGTTACAGTAGTCCAGATGAGGCAAAGCCAGCAGCTAGACCATTCTACAAAAGCCTGATTGTTACAGATACTACCAGAGTTTAAGGTGCAGTTTAAAAGATATTTTACATACTATACTGTACCCCAGTGCATTTTTCCTAAATAAAAAAGGTGCCAGGGCTATTTCATTAATACATGAGGACCATGGATTGATTTTAGCAGGCAACAAAAAAGGTGCCTGTACTCCGTACCACCACATACTCCCTCAAAAAAAGCCCTGCTGTACCTGAATACATATCAGCACTGTACGGTGCTGCCTATTTCCAGTACCATTATAAATACCATATTTGGCAAATGCTTTTACCCATAGCAACATATACATTCTCAGGGGCAGCTTAGATTAAAGGCTTGCATACATTTTCTTGAGAAACCTGTTCACACAGGTGAGCAAGTAGTTATGGTGTGATCATTTGCAAAGGCAAAACACAGGCGTACTTTCCATTTAAACATAGGTCTAAAATACATATGTAATGATCCAGCAAGTCTGTGGGAAGTTAAAAAAAAAATTACCCCACCCTATGCAATCTGGTTGCACACCTGCTGCAATTGAGGCAAAATGTGTTTTAAAAGATTCCAGAAATACTCTTCTGACTAAATAGGTAACAAAAGCAGAAGCCATGAGACAAACAGATACCTATTGGTTTCCTCAAACTTAATCTGATTAAAATGTGGCTTGTAAACACATGCTAAATAGAAAGCCACGCCAGACAGTAGGCACATGATAAAAACAGGGTCATGACAGGAAATCATTATCAAACCAGCATCACAGGAGAGTCTGTTCTGGAAATTTCCTGTTAAAGTCAAAATTCCCCCCTTTTATGATGTCAAAAGTATGACTCTGGGTTGATAAACACACAGTAAAACACTGTGGGAGCAAATTCAATTTTGTTTTTATCTGCTTACTATGAGCATCTAAGCCCCTTAAGAGCTGGAACAGCTTGAATCTGCGAATAAATTTGGTAGATTATGGCATTTGCCCTTTATGCTGTCAGATAAAAGTTTATAGTGCACAAAACTCAGGAAAGTGAGCACATGAGATACTAAGAGCTGGACTTCTTTCCAAGCAATTCAGTTATTCTGTTAAACATTGGCCTCTACAGTAAATATATTTAATTCCGGCCTTGACATCTGAGCTGCTGAGGGGCACTGCATAGTTTCATTCAAGTCTATATAGGAGAGTCATTTATAGCTATCATTTCTTCAGTTTTCCTTTCAGGCTCCTTCCCTCCTTGTTTATTCATTTTATGCCACTGTGCCCTTTCCATTCTACTGTTTTCATGCGTTTGTGTCCTCAGCCAGGCTGGTGCCTCCCCAAATGATTAACTTTTTTTTTTTTTTAATTGCCATTCTCCCTTGTTTTTACTTTCTCTACCCTTCATAGCTTGCCCCATCACATCTATTTTCACCAACATTTGCTGCTCAGATTTGCTCCTCTTCATCTGGTGGTCCCAGCATTCCACTCCTATAGGCTCACCAAATACTTTCTACACACCTACCTCCTTAGTTGTCCTCATTACACTGCATCTTTCATCCTCTTCTACTTAATATTCCATCACTTACTTTTTCCATTTACCCACTCAGTAACTACTCTTCCCTCCCATGTTAAAGAGGAATTAGACTTTCCTGCTAATTGTTGTTCATTGAGGAATTTCAGTCCAGTCCTGCACCTCTGGGCAGTGTACCTCTTCCAACAGCTTGGAGACTGAGCATGTCATCTTTTTGATGACACTGGTGTACTTATGCAGCTGGCACCGCCTACCAGCCCCAGTACCTATTGACAAAGCAGACAGAGGAGTAATAAATAAGTAGTTAAACATGCAACAAACACTTCTACGTCTAAATAAACTAGTACCCACTCCATCCCCTGGGAAGGATACCCTGTCTCCCCCCCCCCCCTTTCAGGATGGGGAGAACTACCTGTTGAGTGCCCGAGAAACTCCAACCAGCAGGGAGCGAGCAACTGACACCTCTTCCGATCCGCTCCCCCCCAAACGCTGATTACAACCCTGCTCCCCGACTCCTCCTGGCCACTTCCTCCACCGAGGGAACCAGCTTCAGGACTGGGGTGTGCACAGAACATCACAGAAAGCACTCAGGGAAGGTTCCGGGACTGGATTGGAGTTCCTCAAGGAACAATTAGCAGGTAAGTCTAATTTCTCTTTCCTTATTGTCCCTCCAGTCCAGTACCGCACCTTTGGGATGTATCAGAGCAGTTAAACTAAGGGGAGGGACCCGCACAACCGGCCTGAAGCACTGCCAATCTGAAACAAGCATCCCCCGCCGCCTGGACATCTAAGCGATAATGCCCCGAGAAAGTATGCCACCCTACAGATCTCCACTGGTGGAACTAAACTATACTCTGCTTACAAGGCTGCCTGAGCCCTCATGGAATGCGCTCGTAACCCTACCGGCACTGTTTTACCCTTAAAGATGTATGCCGAAGCGATTGCCTCCCTGATCCATCTGGAAATGGAGGCCTTAGCTGCCGCCTCACTTTTGCACGGCCCGCCAAACAGAACCAACAGACGGCACAATCTCCGAAAGGATGATGCCCTTTTCACATACCTTCGCAGGGCTCTTTTAACATCCAGGTGGCACAGCTGCGGAAAAGCAGGGCCCCTATCTGCACTCGCCCACATCCATGCTCACCAGAGCCGGTAAGGAAACGGCCTGATTTACATGAAATGCTGACACAACCTTGGGTAAAAATGAAGGTACTGGGCACAGGACCACTTTCTCCATGGAGAAGGAATGGCTCCTGGCATGACATGGTCTGAAGCTCTGAAATCCTGCGTGCTCAGGAGTCTCAATGTGTGGATGAGATGACGGTGCAAAGGAGAGGGTTTTGGATTTGTTAGGAACTGGAGAACGTTTTGGGGAAAGGAGGGGCTTTTCCGAAGAGATGGGCTCCATCTTAACCGGGATGGAACCAGGCTGCTGGCATTAACCTTTAAAAAGAAGATAGAGCAGCTTTTAAACTAGATAATAGGGGAAAGTCGACAGTCGCTCAAAAAGTCATGGTTTGGAACAATGTATCCATGAAGAATACTAGCAATAGATTGAAGTTAGGGCGTATCAACAGAGAGGTTCCAATAAAGACAAAAGTAACCCAAATAGCCTTAAGTACAGAGCAGACAGATCATAAAGATTCCAAATTACCCCTGCCTACCAATAACCAGATTAATATGAATAAAATGAGATCTCTAAAATGCTTGTATATAGTCTAAAAAATAAAATGGGAGAGTTAAAATATATAGCACTATATAAGAGGTTAGATATGATTGGTATCTCCGAGACCTGGTGGAAGGAGGACAAACACTGTGACACTGTGATACCTGGGTACAAATTATATCGCAATGATAGAGTAGATCAAATTTGTGGAGGGGTTGCACTCTGTGTTATAGAGGGCATTGAGTCACACAGGATTAAAGTGTTGCAGGAAACAAAATATGCGGTCATATCACTATGGATTGAAATTCCATGTAAAAAGAGGAAAGCGATGGCAGTGGGGGTGTACTACCGACCTCTTGGCCAAAATGAACAAATGGATGATGAAATGCTCAAAGAAATCAAGGAAACTAACAAAAGTTACCACCCAGTAATAATAATGTGTGATTTCAATTACTTTGGTATGGACTGGGTCAGTGTCAAAGCAGGACATGCTAGGGAGATTAAGTTTTCTAGACAAAATAAATGACTGCTTTTTGGATCAGCTCGTTCATCAACTGAGAGAGAAGCCATTTTGGACCTAGTCCTTAGTGGTACACAAGAGATAAGGGTGTTGGAGCCACTTGGCAATAGTGATCATAGCATGATCGAGTTTGATTTGTAAATGGAGGAAAGACGGTAAGAAAATCCACAGTACTGCCTTTTAACTTTCAAAAGGGAGACTATGGTAAAATGAGGAAAACAGTTAAGAAAAATACAAAAAGGAGCAACTGCAAAGTTTAAAGATTTACATCAAGCATGGGTGTTGTTTAAAATACTATCTTGGAAGCCCAGACCAGCTGTATTCCACGCTTTAAGAAAGGTGGAAGGAAGTCCAAAAAACTGCCAGCATGGTTTAAAGGTGAGGTCAGAGAGGCTGTTGTAGCAAAAAAAACCAACATCTTTCAGGAAATGGATAAAGGAGCCAAATGACAAAAACTGGAAACAACATAAGCACTGGCAAGTTAGATGCAAGGCATTGTTAAGGCAGGCAAAGAGAGAATTTGAGCTTGCTGAGGAATGAAAAACACAAAGACTTTTTCAAGTACATTCACAGCAAAAAACCTGTGAGAGTCAGCTGGACCATTAGATGATAGAGGGGTAAAAGGGGCACTAAGAGGGGACAAGGTCATAGCAGAGAAAATTAATGAATTCTTTGCTTTGGTCTTTACTGAGGAAGAAGTAGGGAAGTTACTCATGACTGAAATGGTATTTAAAGGTAATGCATTGGAAGAACTAAAAGAAATAGTGATAAACTGGGAAGATATATTACAACTATTTGATAAACTAAACAGTAGCAAATCACATGGACTGGATAGTATATACCTGAGGGTGTTGAAAGAATTAAAATATGAGATTGCAGATTTATGATTATTAATCTGTGAACAATCATTAAAATCATCTGTAGAACCTGAAGATTGGCGAATGGCCAATGTAATCGCCAAACACCAAAATAATCTTCTCACGATTAATTTTATTTGGTGACCCAACTTGGCCAAGTTTCGTCATTCAGCCTTGCATCAGGGGTCTATAAAATAAAATAAGAAATTATAAAACTATACAAGCAATAATGGCATCTTACAGTGGTGTGCAAAAGTCTGGAATCACTTGTGAGTTTTGCATTTTTCGTACTTTCTAACTTTTTTTTTAAATTTTGCGTTAGTCCAGCATATTCATCTTTCTACCACATTTAAAGGGATACATTTGGCTATTAGAGTTAACTTTTTTGCATTCCTTGCTTCCAATTTAAATACTTTACAGACACTGGGAGATAGCTGCTGTGATTTTTGTGGATCCTGCGTCAAAACTAGATTGAGATTATCCAAAATGCACACGTTACTTCTGACCAATCAGGGGGCTGGTTTCACTAACCAATCAAAATGCAGACATCTAGCCAACAGTGCAGCTATAAAAACGCATGGAATTTTTGAATTTCATATGCTTTCTGGATCGACCATGAAGATGACTCTGACCCTGACATTGGAGGAGCGTATTCGTGTGTCCTTTATGAGCGAGGAAGGATTTTCAAGCCGTCAGATAGCCAGGAAAGTTGGTTGCAGTCAGAGCGCTGTTAAGATTGTACAGAAGAAGAATGAAACGGGTTCAGTGGTGGACAAGCCTCATTCAGGTCATCCACGTGCATCAAAATCACGCCAGGACCGCGCACGACGACGCATTTCACAGACTAATCGCAAGTTGACCTCTCCTCAGCTACTTCGAGAGTGGTCAGACAAGAGTGAGGTCAGTGTCAGCTCATCAACAGTTCGTTGCCAGTGCCTGCAGTTTGGTCCCCGGGGCTGCAAAGCACGGAATAAGCCACTGATGACTGACATACAAAGGCGCAACTGGATCGTGTGGGCGAGAAAGCACTCAACCTGGTCGACTGAAATTTGGGAAAAGGTGCTATTCAGCGATGAAAGCACCTTCTGCTTGTTTGGTAACCAGGCCACACCTATGTGAGGAGATTTCCTGGAGAGGAATTCAAGCCTGAGTGTCTCAACCTCACTATGAAGCATCCTTTGAAGGTCATGGTCTGGGGCTGCATGGCTGCCAGTGACGTTGGACGTCTTCACATCATCGATGGAATGGTCAACGGGGCCAAGTACATCACCATAATGCAAATGTGCATGGTGCCATCAGCACACCAGCTGTTTCCTGGCCAGTTCCTGTTCCAAGATGACAATGTACCCTGCCATCGCTCCAGACAGGTGATCAGCTGGAAGCAGTGGAACAACATCAAGTCAATGGACTGGCCTGCCCAGTCTCCAGATCTGAATCCAATCAAGAACCTGTGGCACAAGGTGGCCTTGGAAATATCCAAGATGCATCCAACATCAAAGCGTGAGCTGACTGAGTCACTCATTGCAGCTTGGAACTGCGTTGTCACCAACAATCACCTTGTCAGACTGGTTCATTCAATGCCAACAAGGTGCAGTCAGGTGATCAAGAACAAAGGGTGGCCCTCAAATACTGAGCCATCACTGACACACAAAAACGGCCTTTTTCAAGGCCAAATACATTAATTTGAAGGAAACCTGGCGTGCGTCCATAATATTTTAAAGCATACTTACAATAATATATTGTTGGCCAATGATGTACATTACATGATTTTCTCAGAAAATCTATCAAAAGGACAACTATGGGGAACAAACTCAGAAAATAAGGGCCAAACCAATACTAAAAGTTGGCCATAATAACCAAATCTATCACTTATCATGAGATACACAGAAAAAGACACTGGGAGGAAAAAGAAATTAAGATATAAAGTCACAAATTTGAAAAAAACGTCAAATTTACAAGTGATTCCAGACTTTTGCACACCACTGTATAGAGTATCCCTCAGAGGGGAGCAAGTAAACCAACATTGCTCATTGAATCAACAAGAAAATGAAAAAAACAAGGGGAATAAAAACCTATGCTACCAGTCTGATGATATAAAGACATCCAATGACAGCATAAATCAATGTTAAAGGGTTAATTATAAAACATGTACATAATGGCATCTAATAAAATATCCCAGAAAGACACTATTAAAACAAAGGATAGGGAAAGAGGGAGGAGGGGAAGGAAAGGGTAGGAAGAGGGGAAGGGGAGGAGAGGAGAAAGGGAGTGTGTTTCTGTATAGTTTCTTCCTTTGGGACTTGGAATCATATACCATAATTTATGAATCTGGATATTTTGTATTATAGAGTTTCTTCTACTATTTTTGTTTGCGGGATCGGTTCTTTTTTATTTTTCTGTAGAGTAATGAATATGTACGTATTTATTTTATATATTATGAATAACCATTCAACAACAATTTACGTTGTTTTTGGATATCTATATATATCATCAGACTGGTAACATAGGCTTTTATTTTCCTATGGATCATTAATGCTTTTTTCTGTTGATTCAATGTGTAATACTGGTTTATGTGTTCCCTATTGTGGTATGTTTTATAACAGGCATGTCCAACTTCGAACAGGTCGTGATCTACATTTCCTGGCCAAAAGTGCCGGTGATGTACCACCATGAAAATTAAGTTTCAAATTAAGTTTTAATCCAATAAAGTTGGAGGATTCACCCCCGCCCCCATATTTAATGAACCTTCTGTCATTTACTTGGATATGATCAGCTGTTAAGCAAATTAAGCAAAAACAAAACAGAGAGACGAAAATCCAGTAAGAACTGCAAGGGGAAATAGAAAGTACATTTTTTCTTAAAGTTTTATTGAGCAATAACTTTAACTGTCTTAATAACTTTCTATAACTTTTATTGAGCAATTTGTGTTAAATTTAGATCTTGCACAATCTTTAATATTTCGCTCTTGCTCATTAGTGAGACATCTGAGCCTGCATTTCATCCATCAGCTTTTTGAAGTTGGGTGAATATTGTGTGAGGGCCAGTCTCAGGGAATCCTGGAGATGTTCATCTGTCATGCTGGAACGTTGTGTACTCTGTCATTTTCAGATGGGAAAACGCAGATTCACATAAATAAGTTGAACCGAAACAGGAGTGTACAGCTTCACTGCACTTTCTCAAGTTGGGAAATTTGTCTCTAGGCACTAGCTTCCAAAACGATTCTTGCTCAGCAAGGGTCTTGAGAAAAATGTCATTTTTAAGGGTTAATATTTCGTTTTCAAGAGATGGCTTGTTCAATGAGTAATTTTTACTGATAGCAGCTGCAGTTTCTTTAATGTCCACATCTACTTTGAATGGGTATGACCAGTACTCTACAACTGTTCCAATTTTTTGGAAGTCACAGAATCTATTTTCGAATTCCTGGATAACAGAACAGATTTCTGTCACATACTTCTCGTTCTGAAAAACAAAATTTGGATATTGTCCCAGATGGTCCTGCATATCAGGAAATGATCAAAAATGTTATTTGCAAGGTCAGTCATCATTAGCTCAAATTTGCTCTTGCAGGATGAAACTGTACTCATCATCTCGCCCATGCATTTGTTTTTACCTTGTAGTTCAAGGTTCATATCACTTAGTTCACCTGTAAAGTCAGCAAGAAATGCCAGATCACATAATCACTCCTCATCTTCCAACTCTGCTTGGTCATCTCCCCTCTTCTTCAAAAAACATCTTATTTCATTCAGCAAAACACGAAATCTTTGCAGAAATCTGTGCCTACTTAGCCATCTTACATCTGTTGTACAAAATGATTTCCGCTGCCCCTTCATCAAGAGTAAGATTGAAAAGCAGTCTTTGAAGTGATCTTCCACAAACTGAATTTACAATTTTGAAAGTGATGTCCATGACAGTCTTTGTATTGAATCTCTTGCTTGCCAAAACTTGCTGGTGAATGATGCAGTGGTAAGAAAGGAAATCTGGGAAGTCGTCATGCTGTCTACAGAGGGCTATGAAACCATTAACCTCACCTGTCATTGCTCTTGCTCCATCAGCAGTGATGGAAAAAAGTCTATGCAATGGAAGATTACACTTTGTCACAAAAGAATGGAAAGAACTGAATATTTCCTGACCGGTAGTTCTCCCTTTTAAAGAAATCATTCCAAGTAGTTCTTCTTTAACGCTGAAGTCTTCAAAAACCATCCGGATGAAGACTAGTAACTGGGCTATGTCTCTTATGTCTGTAGATTCATCCAGTTAGAGTGAGAAAGCAACACAATTTTAAACATCCTCCAACAATTGTTCAGTTGTGTCTCCACACATCTTTTCTATTCGCCGGATGACGGTGTTTCTTGACAATTGTACATCTCGAATAGAAAGCTATGATCTCTTTCTTATGTTTAAATCCTTCAAAAAGATTGTTAGCTGCTTCAAGAAAACAATCTTTTACAAATTCCCCTTCAGTGAAAGGTTTGTATTTCTTTACGATCAGGTTGCTGACCTTGAAGGATGCTTTGGTTGTATTGACCGAATGTGACCTTGGCTTCGCCATCAACTGTTGCTGAGTAGCAAATTTTGATTTAAGTTCTTTGAGCTTCAGTTTACGAATTTCACTTTTGGGTGGAAAATCAGCATCAAACGTATTGCTATGCAGAGCCTTATAATGACGTTCCAGATTACCCTTTTTGGGCAAGGATACTGGGGCGTTACAAATTAGACAACACTTGTCTTTCACCATGATGAAGAAGTAGTCCATTTCCCATTCATCATGAAAGTGATGGGTTTTGCTCTTCTTTAGAACACTCATCTTCGTTATACTGGGGTGGCTGGATGTAAGAAGGCCAAATCTGCTAAGTTAGTATAAAGACTGGCTGAATCTGGTCCAAATCTGTCACTGTCCCAAAGTATTAAAAATCAACAGGAACTGAAGACCTCTGGATGATGTGCAATACAAGGACTGGAGATGCCAAAATCACACATACAGTTCTAAAAGTAAAAATAAGAATTCATCATACTGGCACCAATAATCAAATACCACCAAACAATCACCTGTCCAGCAAACCAGATAAAATCAAATACCGCCAAACAACTTCAAATACCACCACACGCGATTTAATAAATTTTGCACACAGTGTAGAATCAACGCAAAGGCAAGGCAAAATAAAATTGCAATGTAGAATCAACACAAAGGCTAGGCAAAATAAAATTGCAATGTAGAATCAACACAAAGGCTAGGCAAAATAAAATTGCAGAGGCAAGCAAACGTCACAGTGGTTTGAACCAATAGGCAAATTAGAACAAAATTGGAAAAGCCTGCCAAAATCACCAAATTCTTGACACTTTGTTGTATCTGCCCAAAAACGTTTAATGAAAGCGAACTAGAAAGCGATCAAAGACCAGCACACGGCACAACTAATATGGTAAGTGTATTCAGGTGAAGCCTGGGCGAATGGATATTGCCCGGTATATAACAAACTTCTAAGGGGTATTGGGGCGGGGGCAGGATTGGGTGATTCTGAGAGGCAGGAGCGCAGGTATGACATTGGGGCCGTAGCGTCTCGTCACGGGGCGTGGGCGGCGACCCCCTGGGATACCCACAATCAATTGACACGAAAACAACAAGTGCCCCCAATACATCCACAGGCACGATTCCTGCAGGCAGGGAAAAAAAGACAGGCAAAGGATCAGCAGCGGCGGCAGGCCCTCAGCAAACGACCTGCTAGCATGAGCTCTCTCCTAGCGACGGGACGAGCTGCTGGAGAGATGGTGCCAAGTGGGGCTGACGATCTACCTCTGACACCTCCGCGATCTACAGGTAGATCGCGATCTACCTGTTGGACACGCCTGTTTTATAAGATGCAATTTTGTGCATCTTTTATGATTAACTCTTTAACATTAATTTATGTTGTGATTGGATGTCTATATATCATCAGACTGATAACATGGGCTCATATTCCCCTTGTTTTTTTCGTTTTCTTGTTGATTCAGTGAGCAATCTTGGTTTACTTGTTCCCCCTCTGTGGGATACTCTATAAGATGCCATTACTGTTAGTATCATTTTATATTTTATTTTATAGACCCCTGAGTGCCGAAACTTGGCTAGTTGGGTCACCAAATAAAATTACTTCTGGGAAGATTATTTTGGTTTGGCTGTGGTTCCTTTTCCTTGACTGCGGAGTACCCTTCTCTTGCTTTGTGGAATGGCCAATTTTTAAAAAGGTTTCCAGGGGTGATCCAGGAAATTATAGCCTGGTGAGCCTGACATCATTATCAGGCAAAATAGTAGAAACCATTATAAAGAACAAAATTACTGAACATGTAGACACTCATGGTTTAATGGGAGAAAGCCAACATGGCTTTAGCCAAGGATGGCCTGGTCTTACTAATCTGTTATATTTTTATGAAGGTGTCAACAAACAGGTAGACAAATGTGAGCCGGTCGATATAGTGTATCTCGATTATCAGAAAGTCTTTGACAAGGTCCCTCATGAGAGACTCTTGGAGAGATTAAAAAGTCATGGGATAGGAGGCAATGTACTATTGTGGATCAAGACATGGCTAAAAGAAAGCAGAGGGTAGGGCTGAATGGCCAATTGTCCCACTGGAGAAAGGTAAATAGTGGAGTACCCCAGGGATCTGTGCTAGGTATGCTGCTTTTTAACATATTCGTGAATGATCTGAAAATGGGAACAACAAGTGAAGTAATCAAATTTGCAGATGACACAAAATTATTTAGAGTTGTTAATGTGGACAAGTGCAAAGTTATACATCCAGGAAAGAACAACCCAAACTATGCTTACACGATGCAAGGTTCCACATTAGAAACCACCACCCAGGAAAATGTTTTAGACGTCATTGAGGATAACATGTTGAAACCCTCCACCCAGGGTGCAACAGTGGCCAAGAAGGCAAATAAAATGCTAGGAATCATAAGGAAAGTAATGGCAAATAAAACAAAGGATATTATAATACCTCTGTATTGTTCCATGGTGCGACCGCACCTTGAATACTGTGTGCAATTCTGATCGCCGTATCTTAAAAAGGATATAGTGGAATTAGAAGAGGTATAGAGAAGAGCCAAAAAAATGGTAAAGGGGATGGAAGGATACCCCTATGAGGTGAGGCTTAAAAGATTGTTGTTGTTGTTGTTGTTAAGTGCCGTCGAGTCGGAGTCGACTCATGGCGAACCTCTGGATAGCTATCCTAAATTGTGTTCGGTCTTGAGTCAGGCGGCTCATTGTTGGCAGACTGGTTCCCGTAGCTGCTGTTATTGTATCAATCCATCTCATTGCTGGCCTTCCTCTTTTGCGTTTACCTTCTATCTTGCCAAGCATGATGTCTTTCTCTAATGATCTCTCTCTTCGCATGATGTGTCCAAAGTATGAAAGTCGAAGTCTTGTCATCTGAGCTTCTAAAGAAAGCTTAGGTTTGATCTCCTCTAGTACCGGACTGGTTTGTTCTTCGGGCAGTCCATGGTATACACAGTATTTGCCGCCAGCACCATAATTCAAAGGCATCAATTTTCTTCCTGTCTATCTTTTTCACTGTCCAGCTTTCACATCCATATGATGTTATTGAAAACACCATGGCTTGAACAAGTCAAATCTTTGTATGGAGAGAGACATCTCTGCTCTTGAGAATCTTATCTAGGTCTTTCATAGCCATTCTGCCAAGAGCAATGCGTCGTCTGATTTCTTGACTGCTTGTTGCTTCTTTATTGATAGTTGATCCAAGTAGGTTAAAGTTGTTCACAATTTCAATTTCTTCTCCTTCAACGATGAACCTGTTGATTATGCCAGTTGTCATGATCTTTGTCTTCTTTACATTAAGGTGCAGGCCCATTTTGAGACTATGTTCTTTGATTGTGAGAAGCAAATGTTTCAGATCATCTTCACTTTCAGCCAGTAATGTGGTATCATCAGCATAGCGAAGGTTGTTGATGAGTCCTTCACACCTCTGTTGTCTTCAAACAATCCTGCTTCTCTGATGATTTGTTCTGCATATAAATTAAACAAGTAGGGGGAAAGTATGCAGCCTTGTCATACACCTTTGCTTATTTTAAACCATTCTGTTTCTCCTTGATCCGTTCGAACTGTTGCTTCTTGATCAATGTATAGATTGTGCAAGAGTACGATTAGGTGTTCTGGTATACCCATGCTTCTTAATGTGGCCCAGAGTTTCTCATGGTTTACACAGTCAAATGCCTTGCTATAGTCGATAAAGCACAAATAGATAACCTTTTGGTATTCTTTAGTCTTTTCAAGGATCCATCTCACATCCGCAATGATGTCTCTCGTTCCTCGCCCTTTCCTAAACTCTGCTTGCACTTCAGGTAGTTCTTGTTCCAGGTATGGTTGTAGTCTCTTTTGAATAATCTTCAGTAGAATCTTGCTGGCATGTGGGATCAGAGCGATTGTGCGATAATTTCCACAGTCAGTTGGATCACCTTTCATTAGTATTGGTATAAACACAGATCTTTTCCAGTCAGTTGGCCATGATGTTGTCTTCCATATTTCTTGGCAGAGCCTTGTTAGTACGGTAACAGCTGCATCAGATTGCTGTAATACTTCTATGAGAATGCTATCAATGCCTGGTGCTTTGTTCTTTGATAAGGCTTTCAATGCTGCTTTAACTTCTTCTTTCATCACCAATGGTTCCCGATCATAAGGTACAGGATGAAACGGCTGTTGGTCCACTTGATCTTTATCATATAAAAACTCTGTATATTCCTTCCACCTTTTCTTGATCTTCTCAGCATCATTCAACATAGAACTTTGAGCATCTTGTAACATTCCAATTCGAGGCTGGAAATTTTTCTTTAACTCTCTTAGCTTTAGGAAAGCCGATCTTGTTTTTCCTCTAATAGTTTCTGCTTCTATTTCCTTGCATGCGTCGTCGTAGTACTTTTCCTTGTCCTGTCTTGTTGCGCATTGGAAATCTCTGTTGAGTTCTGTTATTGTCTTTCTTTCTCCTCTGGCTTTAGCTTCTCTGCGTTTCTGGGCAATTTTCAGAGTTTCTAAAGTCATCCATTTTGGCCGTTTTTGCTTTTTCACCTTTTGTAGAGACTTCTCGCTTTCTTCCAACACAACCTTCTTGATGTCATTCCATAACTCTTCTGGAGATCTGTCATTTGTATCTAAAGCAACAAATCGATTTTGCAGGCAGTCTTTAAATTCCAGTGGTATATTCTCAAGGTCATATTTTGCTGCATTCATGAGAGGTTTGTTATTTTTCAACTTTAGCTTGAGTTTGTATACTAGTAGTTGATGATCTGTACCACAGTCAGCTCCAGGTTTTGTCTTTGTTGATGTTATAGAACTTTTCCATCGTTGACTTCCACAGATGTAGTCAATTTGATTTTTATACAATCCATTGGGTGAAGTCCATGTGTACAGTCGCCGCTTGTGTTGATGGAAGAAGGTGTTTGAAATGAATAGATCGTTGGTCTTGCAGAATTCTATCAGTCTTTCTCCAGCTTCATTTCTGTTGCCAAGTCCATATTTTCCAACTACTTTGCCTTCTTCTTTGTTGCCAACTTTTGCGTTCCAGTCACCCATGACTATCAGGATATCCTGTTTGCATGTTCTGTCAATTTCAGCTTGTACTTGTTCATAGAACTCTTCAATTTCATTCTCTTCTGCAGCTGTTGTTGGGGCATATACTTGAATTATAGTTGTGTTGATAGGCATTCCTCGTAGACGAATAGAGATTAAGCGTTCGCTGACTGCATTGTATTTCATTACAGTTCTTGCAAGTTTCTTCTTTATTATAAATGCAACACCATTTCTTCTTTGTCTTTCATTTCCAGCATAGTAGACCATGTGATCATCTGATGCAAAGTGCCTGATGCCAGTCCATTTCAGTTCACTGACACCCAACAGATCAAGTTGTACACGTTCCATTTCATTCTTGACCTCCTCCAACTTCCCTTGGTTCATGCTTTGTACGTTCCATGTTCCAATGCATAAGACATCTTTACAGCTTCTGACTCATTTCATGTGCAGCTGCATCAGCAGTCAGACGTCCCGAGGGCTTTGATCCAACCACATCATAAATGCTGGCTTTACTCTGAAAAGTCTTCAGCTCTTCCCCGGTAGCTAGTTGAGCGCCTTCCGACCTGGGGGTCTCATCTTCCAGCACTATAGCACAATTTGTTTTGTTATAACTATCCAGTGGGTTTTCATGGCAAGATACAGAAGTAGATTGCCGGGCCTTTCTTCAGCGCAGTTTAAGTTTGCTGTTGTTGCCATTGTCACAGAAATGTGATCCTCCGCCGTCAACACTATCCCATTCTGCTGCTGCCCAGATGGGTGGTTTGTCTTGGTCTGGCACCTCAGCTGAGACCTGTCCATCTTGGGAGACCCTGCCAGTAGTTAAACTACCGATAGTTAGCTCTCAGCATCACTGATGCACACAAGCCCTCACAGCACGACAAGCTGCAAACCAAGTGAGGGAGGCTTAAAAGATTAGGGCTTTTCAAACTGGAAAAGAGATGGCTGAGGGGAGATATGATAGAGGTCTATGAATTAATGAATGGAGTGGAACAGGTAAATGTAGATTGATTCTTTCTGACATCAAAAAGCGGAAAGACTAGGGTACATGCAATGAAGCTACATTGTAACCCATTTAAGACTAATGAGAGAAAATATTTTTTCACCTAATGTGTCATCAAACTTTGGAATCCGTTACTGGAGAATGCAGTAAAAGCTGTTAGTGTAGCTGGATTAAAAAAAGGTTTGGACAAGTTCCTGGTGGAAAGGTCCATAAACCATTATTAAAGAGGACCTAGGCAATCCACTGCTTGCCCCAATATAAGCATTATGGAACCTGTGTGTCTTTATGGAAACCTGTCAGGTACTTGTGACCTGGATTGGCCACTTTTGTAAACAGGATACGGGGGGCATGATGGACCTTGGTCTGACCCAGTATGGCATTTCTTATGTTAAGCATCAGATGCTATTTAAGGAGGGAGTGTGTTTACAGATAAGTGTATTTTTTATATAGGAATCTTATCTTTTGCTCTCTTTACATCCATTTGGGTGGGCAGAAAAACGGAGGGCATTGGTATTTTCTTCCAGAACCTTAGGTATGAACTTTTGGATCATAGATCCGACCCCTGAGGGAGGTGTTTGTGGGTTAAAATAGAGCTGGCTGAGTAAAAGTAAACTCAGTCAACATATATGCTCCTAACCATTGTCAGCATGAGTTCTGGGGGAAACTTAGGGAGATGGAGGAGGGTATTCTAATTTAGGGAGGAAACTTCAATATAGCAATCTCACCTAGGCTTGACTCATCAAGAGGGTACTGCGAGCACTGGATTTTTCGATTTCTTTCCAGTGCATGTGAACCCTACCTCACACCAGTTTACCTTTTCCTCTCACTCGCACAGAATCTATTCCAGAATTGATTTTTTGCTGTTGAGTCATGACTATCTTTTAGATAATAAGTATAGTTTAGACAAGGTGGCCCAAGAAGTGTCCAAGTGCATACATATTAATGACATAGGGACGTATTCCTTGGAAGACTGTTGGACACAATGAAGTCTGTTGTTTGGGAGGTTGTGGTGGCTCGTGGGGCCAGGAACAAGAGAGAGAAGCGCGATACGTTAGACCAGCTCTTAGAGCACATCCGAGAGCTAGACACAGCAGAAATGAGGAACCCTGCAGAGACAACTCATGAGGTCCTTATGGTACTGCAGAAGCAGATGAAGGTTTTGCACTTGGCAGAAACTGAAGTTATTTTATGGAGGGTGAGATGGTGGGCAAGATACTTGCTGCTAAGTTGTGAGCCCAGCACCAAAAGAGGAATATTGCCAAATTATAACATCTAGGGTAGAGCTGGTCCATAGTCTGAGCATATCAGGAGAAGCTTTGTGGATTTTACACGGCTTTGTAGAGTTCAGAGGTAGGAAAAATAACCAAAATATGGTGGAAAACTTGGCTGAGACTCACCTAGCTTCATTTGGGGGGGGGAGGGGGGTTGAAGATCCCTATAATGATAGAGTTCTACCATGCAATCTCCTTGTTGAAAGGAGATAAGGTCCCTGGGTTAGATGGTCTGACCCTGAAGTTTTACAAGAAATCTGCAGATCTGTTGGATTTCTACTTGTTTCACATTTTTAATTCTCCATAAAAATTCTCTGGGACAAGTAGGGATTTCAGATATCCCCAAGGAGAGCAACCAACTTGTTTTGGTTCATATTATCCCATTTATCTGTCGAATATTGATGCTAAGCTTTCGTTGCGGGTTTTGGCCATGCGTCTGAATGGGATGATGCTCAAATTAATCTATGATAATCAGTCAAACTTCATCCCTGGAAGACAGACCAGCAATAATGTTTGTAGGGTGCTGGATCTGGTATGGGCAGCCTGGTCACACATGATCCTCACTCTACTCGCATCTGTGGATGCTTATAAGGAGTCTCACAGAGTGGAATGAGGTTTCATGTTTTGGGGAAGTTTGGGTTTGGGGCCATCTTTATATGATTAGGGAGCTATATAGGAACCCCTCAGCTAGGATCCATGTTAACAGACAGGCAACTCAGCTGTTTTCCTCTACAGAGAAGCACTAAACAGAATTGCCCTTCTGTTGCCACTTCTGTTTGCCCTGTTCATTGAGTCACTTGCATCCAGAATCCGTGAGAATGGATGTTAAAGGGATCACAGTGGGTGCCCAAGAAATTAAGATTTCATTGCTTTCAGATGATATTCTGTTCACCCTCACCCACCCTCTAACAACACTTCCTGTCTTGGTTAAGGAATTAAAGAATTTAGTTTGCCTCTCAAAAATCTGAAATTTTATATTTGAATTTAAGTGCCAGGTTCCAAGAGAAGCTCATTCCCTTTTATTGGGCATCAGAAAGCATTTTCTATCTGGGAGTCCAGATTAGGAGAGACTGGTATAGGCTCTATGTGCTCAATTATGAAACACTCTGTTGGGAGTCCCTGAGTCTGCTGTGGCTTGGCCATATGGTCTCGGTAAAAATGGTAAGCCTAGCAGTCTTTTTGTATTTATGCAAACCCTCTCGGTTCCTGATTCCTAAGATTTTCCACTTTATATGGAAGAAGAGGTGGCCAAGGATGTGGAGGTTGATTCTCCACCATCTCAAACATGATAGTGACATGGATGTCCCTGATATTAAGAAATACTATTGAGATGCCTTTGGGGGGTGGTATATAATTTCTAGGGTCAGGTATAAGGTGTAATTTTGATAACTGTGAAGCGACAGGGTTTTGCACGGTGAAGGAATTTTGGAATATTGATAAAGAGTAGTTACTCACCTGTAACAAGTGTTCTCCAGGAGCAGCAGGAATCAGTCCTCACATATGGGTGATATCGACATCGATGGAGCCCCTGCGGAGCATTTCCCCAGCTTTCCATGAAAGCCTTTGGGAATGCAGGCACACATGAGCGGTTCCCTTCCCGCCTAAAGGTGCCATCTTGCTTCAGTCAAATGACATAGCTAAGAACAGCACACAAAAATGTAAAATAAACTATGTACAACTGCAACTCCAAGGGGAGGAGGGAGGGTTGTGAGGACTGATTCCTGCTGCTCCTGGAGAACACCTGTTACAGGTGAGTAACTACTCTTTCTCCAGGACCAAGCAGGAAGGCAGTCCTCACATATGGGTGACTCCCAAGCTCTGGGCTACCAAGGAACCCAGGCTGAACAAGAGAACGCCCTCTAGTCCCAGCATCAAAGAAAGGCTTTTCACTGACAGAACCTCCACCGGTAGCCCAACGGAGGGCAGGAGTTGCCTAAACCTCAAAGAGATTCCGGAGTACTGCCTGGCCAAAAGCACTGTCCCTACAGGACTCCCTCTCCAGACAGTAGTGGGTCGCAAACGTCTGGCTTGAAGACCAAGTTGCAGCCCTACAGATGTCTACCAACGGTACAGAGCGGAGATGAGCCACTGAGGCAGCCATTGCCCTGACACGATGGGCCATGACCTGACCCTGCAAAGGAAGGTCAGCCGCCCTGTAAGCCCAGGTGATACAGTCAGCCACCCAGGTGGACAAGGTATGCTTGGACACAGCTAACCCCAAATTATTAGGGTCAAAAGAGATGAAGAGCTGAGTAGCCCTTCTATGTCCCTGCGTACGGTCAAGGTAGAAGGATAAGGCCCTCCTACAGTCCAGGGTATGCAGAACTGCTTCAGCCTGGCTTGCATGAAGCTTAGGGAAGAATGTTGGAAGAACCACCTCTTGGTTGAGGTGGAAAGAGGAGACAACCTTGGGGAGGAACTTTGGATGAGTCCTGAGGACTACCCTGTTCCTATAAAATCTGGTGTAAGGCCTGTCACAGACCAGGGTTTCCAGGACAGGAAGCGTAGTGGACAAGTAGCCATCGGCTCAAAAGGTGGGCGAGTCAGTTGCTGCAAGACCACATTCAATTCCCACTCAGGGGCAGGACGACGGATTGGAGGCTTGAGCAAGAGCAAGCCTCTGAGAAACCGGGACACCAAGGGGTGAACTGACAGAGAATGTCCTTCCACCAGAGAGTGGTGAGCTGCTAGAGCTGAGAGGTGGATCCGAACAGAATTGGACTTAAGCCCTTGATTGGATAAGTGCAGTAAGTACTGAAGCACTACTGGTACAGTACAGGAGAAAGGATCCTCTGTACGTAACTGACACCACACGGAAAACCTTTTCCATTTAAGAGCATAGGTTTTCCTAGTGGACTGTTTCCTAGAGGCTAGGACAACCTCCTCAACCTCCTGAGGTAGACCCCAGGGAGCCAAATCTACCCTTGCAGCCTCCATGCCATCAAATTGAGAGCTTTGAGATTGGGGTGCAGAAGGGTACCCTGATCCTGAGAGAGAAGGTTGGGTTGCAACCCCAGAAGCAGAGGGGGATCCACTGCCAACTGAAGCAGAAGTGGGAACCAAGGCTGTCTGGGCCACCTGGGAGCCACCAGCAGGACTGAGGCCTTGTCCTGAAGAATCTTGAACAGAGTTCGGGCCACCAAGGGCGTGGGAGGAAACGCATACAGGAGGCCCTGAGACCAAGGAATCAGAAAAGCATCTGCTGCTATCCGCAGAGGATGCGGTTGCCTGGAGCAGAACTTTGGTAGCTGTTTGTTCAGAGGACTGGCAAACAGGTCTATGAATGGAAGTCCCCATTTCAGAAAAATCTTTTGAACTACAAAAGGATGGAGCTGCCACTCGTGGGGCTGCAGAATCCTGCTCAACCTGTCCGCCAGGTAGTTCTCCTGGCCAGGTAGATTCACTGCCTTGAGGAGCATGTTGTGTCTGAGAGCAAACAAGCAAAGGTCCTGTGCTTCCTGGCAAAGGAGTCTGGACCCAGTTCCGCCCTGCTTGTTCACATAAAACATGGCCACCTGGTTGTCTGTTTGAACTAGGACAGACTGATGAGCCAGGGTTTGAGAAAAAGTCTTGAGAGCTAAGCGAATAGCCCTGAGTTCCAGGAGACTGATTTGCTGTGCGGCTTCCCAGGGAGACCACAGACCCTGGGTGCACTTGCCTAGACAATGAGCCCCCCAGCCTTGCAGAGAGGTATCCGTGGTCAACACCACTGTGAACCCAGGACTCTGAAAAGGTACCCCTGGTAGCAGATTGGGTGGGTGCAGCCACCAGCTGAGGGAGTTCAGAAATTGTCTGGACACCCTTATCCTGTCTCTGAGGCTGCCTGTGGCCTGTGACCACTGAGTCCGAAGGCACCACTGTGCAGGCCTCATATGGAGCCTGGCATTGGGGGTCACATGTACTGTCGAAGCCATATGGCCTAGAAGCCTCAGGCAGAGTCTGGCGGAGACCAGTGACCTGCTGAGAAACTGGTTTGCTAAGTTGATCAGTCTTTGGGCCCTGTCTTCTGGCAAGAATGCTTTTGCAAGCAGAGTGTCCAACCTCACCCCTATGAACTCCAAGTTCTGGGAGGGGAGCAAAGTGGACTTTGCGAAGTTTATGACGAACCCCAAGCTATGAAGAAGAGCAATAGTTCTGAGAGTAGCTTGTCGGGCCTCCTGGCACGTCTGACCTCTTATGAGCCAGTCGTCCAGATATGGGAAGACAAAGACTCCCTGATTTCACAGGTAGGCCGCCACCACTGCCAGGCACTTGGTAAAGACCCTGGGAGCGGAGGTGAGGCCAAAAGGCAGTACTCTGCACTGATAATGGTTTCCTCCCACAATGAACCTGAGGTACTTTCTGTGGTCTGGATGAATGAGCATGTGAGTATACGCATCCTTTAGATCTAAGGAGCATAGCCAATCTCCCTGCTGGAGGTAGGGCAGAAGTGTTCCAAGAGTAAGCATCTTGAACTTTTCCTTCTCCAGGAACTTGAGGTTTCGGAGATCTAGAATAGGTCGAAGGCCACCGGTTCTCTTGGGTACCAGGAAATACCTGGAGTAGAACCCTCGACCGTGCAAGTGGGGAGGCACAGGCTCCACTGCCCTGTCCACCAACAGACCCTGTAGCTCCTGAAGGAGAAGCTCTGTGTGCAGGGGAGGCCTTGGAGGCTCCCCTGGGAAGTATGGAGGAGGCAGTTGTTGGAAGTGTAGTGCATAGCACCTGTGGACTATGCTTAACACCCAACTGCCTCCAGTGATGAGTGGCCACTGGTAGGCAAACAGGGCGAGGCCACCTCCTGTGCAGGGTTGGGAGAGCAGGGACGGAGAGGCTATGCCTGAGTCAAAAGCCCCCACCCTGCTGAGTGAGGGCAGGGGCCGGAGGCTTGGGGGTCCTCTGCCTACGGGGCCCATTACCCTGCCCCTTGGCTTGCTGACCCTGAGGGGCAGCTTGGGCAGCCTGATATTGTGGGTACTGTTTGTAGGCAGTGCCCTTCCTTGGGTAAAAGGGCTTTTTACCCGAGCCCTTCTTCTTGTGAGAAGGGGCAGAAGTCTTTCTAGACAGCCTTGTCCTTGTGAGGTGCTCAGTTTCGAGCTGTGTGGCCTTCTCGGTCATGGGCTTGCCAAAAAGGTTCTCACCTCAGCAAGGGACATCGACCAACTTGTCCTGAACCCATGGCTTGAGGTCCGATGACTGCAGCTATGCCTGGCATCGAGCCACGATGCCGGCTGCTGCAACATGGGCCTAAGCCTCGAAGCCATCGTAGGCAGCGCGGGACAAACTTGGAGCATTCCCGGATCCCCGAGGACAAGGACTTGAACCTCTGCAGGTTTCCCAGAGAGACCAGCAGAGAACCCGGCCAGCTCCTTGGCCAGGTCTCGCAAGTACATGCCCATGTACATCTGGTAAGACTGGACACGGCAAGCAAGCATCGAGCCCTGGAAGCACTTTCTACCAAAACCATCGAGGTTTCGGGCCTCCCTGCCAGGGGGCACCGCGGAGTGCATCTTCTGACTTTTCAGGCGATGCATGGTCGATTCCACCACCATGGAATGGTGTAGTAGCTGCACCTTTTGAAAGCCAGGACTCTTCTGGAGTCGATAGATCGAATCGACCCACTTGCTTAGAACCGGCGCCGAGGCCGGTGCCTCCCACATCCGGAAGAGGAGCCGTTCCAGCATCGGAGGAACCGGAAGAGTAAAGGCCTCCTTCGGAGGAGAGTCGTACTGCAGGGCCTCGAGCTCCTCAGCTCGAGGCTTCTCCTCGGGGTCCGCAGGGATAGCCAATGCGGTGGCCATATCCCGGACGAACTCCGAGAACCGGGTATCCTCCGGAGGGGATCTACTCCGGGGTTCAGACTGCGGTGAGTCTGAAAGGACGCACCAAGTCCTGAAGGTGTCAGGGGACTTCTCGTCCTCCGTCTCCCAGGCGGACTCGTCCGATGAGGAATCGGGATCCAACCTCGCGGGGCCTGTCAGCACCCGCCCCGACGCCGAAGGCACCGGCGTCGACACCCTCGGTCCCGAACGGGAGGTCGAGGGAGACCGCGACCGAGGTCGACCTCAAGCCTTCATGGTCTCAAGTATCGGCTCGGTCTCCGGGGTCGACTTCGATGTCGATGTCCCGGTGGTCGGGGCAGATGCGCCAGACAGGCTGGCCATCAGTGCCTGCTGCTGTTCCATGAAGGCAGACAGTCTGCTCTCCAAGGCTGTCAACCTGAGACCCAGCTCAGGAGACTCAGCAGCCCCCGACTCAGGCCCCGGCGGCGCCGGGCCCGACGTCGGCTCTCTGGGAGGAGAGTCCACGAGGACTACAGGACTTACATGTCCAGCAGACTCTGGCTCCATTCGAGGAACTTTGGAAGGCTTCTCCTGTTCCACGGGCCCAGGGCGACGGTCGGGGGTCTGAGATCTAGCCCTCAAGGAGCCAGGGACCTCTTCCGACGAAGCCCTCGCGAACCTCTTATTCCTCTTTCGTTCCCGGTCGGGGGACCCCCTGTCCGAGGAGCCACGACGGTGCTCGGGATCCGATTCCCAAGATGTCAAGGCCTCAGACAAGGTCCTGGCCCGGCCGGAGGCCGAGTCAGAAAAAAGCCTTCCCTTTTGGTGCTGACTTTGCAGTGCCTTGGAAGACATTTTCCCACATGGTCCACATGTCTTAGGGTCGTGATCAGGACCGAGGCACCGAAGGCAGCAGTCGTGGGTGTCGGTGAGAGACATCAGCTTCTTGCACCGATCACACTTTTTAAAGCCACTGGAAGCCATCGGGGGAAAAAAAAAAGAGTCCCCGCGAGGTCAAAGGACCGGCCTTCCAGGGAAAAGAAAAAAAGGGCGCAAACCGAAAAAAGAAGATCGGGCTCGATACCGGTGTACCGAACCCGGCGTGAGGGGAACCGGCGTCGAACCGGAGAAGAAAAATAGCGAGGATCGCCAAAAAATCAAACTATTTTCCGGGATGACTAGGACATACGTCCAGTGGGCTTCACGGAAAAAGAGAGACTGAAGCAAGATGGCACCTTTAGGCGGGAAGGGAACCGCACATGCGTGCCTGCATTCCTAAAGCCTTTCATGGAAAGCTGGGGAAATGCTCCGCAGGGGCTCCATCGATGTCGATGTCACCCATATGTGAGGACTGACTTCCTGCTTGGTCCTGGAGAAGCCTAGTTATTTCTTTCACCTGGAGAATGGGATATGGCTGAAACATGCCTTTGGATATCGACAACTGTCCTGTCTTGAGCAGTAAGCCTGTACAGAAACACTTTGAGAATGAGACATGTGTGTGGCTAATAGAGGTCAGATCTGGGCTTAGAGGGGTCTCTCATATTCTCAACATATCGCTCTCCACTGCAACTGTACCTGCTGAGTATCTCCAGTCATCAGGACATCCAGCATTGACATGCCTGGAAACATAATTTACATAAAAATCTCACAGAAGCTCAATGATTCTATGATGAAAGGGTCTATTTCTACCAACCTAACTGAGAATGCCTACACAATTCTTTATAGGTGGTACTTACTCCCCCGTCTCACTTGAAGTGAATGCATACCTCAGTGTCTGACCTGTGTTGGCAAGGTATGGAGAGATCGTAATTTTTATGCATGTGTGGCGGAAATATATTTAGGGGTTCTGGAACCCGTTTGTTGATTTTTTTTTCTGAAATATCTGGGATTCATATAGTTAAAGATCTTGGCTATCTCTTACTATGTTGTAAAACCTTAGACCTTAAGAAACCTATTGTGAGTTTTTTCTTTTGTTGTGCATCTGCTGCTTGATGTGAGGTAGCATGGAAGTGCAGGCAACCTGGAGTTCAATCTTGGAAGATGCTGCATAAGAAATTTCTTTCTGCATTAGTTCTAAGTTTCTAAATATTTACTTAATGAGTAAGTTAACAGCTATTAAAAAACAGCGAAACGCACAAACAGAGAAAAATAATTGCAGATAAAGGCCATACGGTCTATCCAGTCTGCCCTTCCATACCAACTACTAAGTTTTACAGTCCCTTCTTTTCTCTTAGAGATCCTCTGTGTCTCGTGTTTTCTTGAATTCAGATACAATCCTCGTCTCTACCATCTCCACTAGGAGATTATGCCACGCATCTACCACTCTTTCTGTAAAGAAATATGTCTTCAAATTACTAGAGTCTATCCCCTTTCACCTTCATCCTATTCCCTCTCATTGCAGAACTTTTTTCAATTGAAAGAGGCTCTCCCACCTGTGCATTTATGTGATTGGGGTATTTAAAACGTCTCTATAGCTCTCCTTTCCCACCTTTCTTCCAAAGTATACATATCGAGTTTTTTAAGTCTATGCCTATATGTCTTATGACGAAGACCACTAACCATTTTGGTAGCCACCTTGCACCAACTCCATCTTATTTATAATCCTTTTGAGGAGGGGGTCTCCAGACTTGCATACTGTTTGCTTGGGCTACTTCTTACCAGGCATCAAGTAGCAAAATCCAACCACAGCTCTTTGGCTTTAATTCTCTAAATTCAATGCAAATAAGGAAACACACATACACAGAATTATATCAATAACAATACCATGTAAGGCCTTAAGGGAGAGACTCACAGGCCTGCAAACTTGAGCAGTTTGCTGTAAATCCACAAGATCCTCCTCCAATTCCCCATAAAGCAGCTAATTTCCCTCCTTCCCCTCTTCACTCCCAACTTTCCCCCTCTACCTCTGCTACCCTCTCTTCCTTTTCTGTGATCTCTGAGGAGGAAACCACATACCTTCTTTCCTGCTCCAAACTCACTACCCTCTCTTCCGATCCTATTCCCACCCGACTCCTTAGCCCCATCTCCTCCACCGTTGTCCCTTCCATCTCTCATATTCTCAACCTATCGCTCTCTACTGCAACTGTACCTGCAGCCTTTATAAAACATGCTGTAGTTACACCTCTTCTCAAGAAACTCTTACTTGATCCTATCTATCCTTCTAACTATCGACCGATCTCCCTCCTCTCCTTCGTTTCTAAACTACTTGAACATGTGGTTTGCCGCCATTGCATTGACTTTCTCTCCTCTCATGCCCTCCTGGATCCTTTACAATCTGACTTCCGTCCTTTGCATTCTACTGAAATGGCTCTTGCCAAAGTCTCCAGTGACTTGTTCCTGGCAAAATCCAAGGGCCTTTACTTAGTCCTCTCATCCTTCTTGACCTCTCTGCTGCTTTTCACACTGTTGACCACAACCTTTTCCTTGATACCTTGCCCTCGCTTGGTTTTAAGGGCTCTGTACTATCCTGGTTCTCCTCTTATTTCTCACATAGCTCTTTCAGTGTTTGTTCTGGTGGATCCTCCTCTGCTGCTATCCTTCTCTCAGTTGGTGTACCTCAATGATCTGTCTTGTGTCCACTCCTTTTCTCTCTCTATACCCAGTCCCTTGGTGGACTAATTTCTTCCCATGGCTTTCCATACCATCTTTATGCTGACTCCCCCCAGATCTACCTCTCTACACCTGAAATCTCTCCAGCAATCCAGATCTCTGCCTGCCTTTCTGACATTGCTGCTTGGATGTTTCACCGCCACTTGAAATTGAACATGGCCAAAACCAAGCTTCTTATTTTACTCCCTAAAACCTCTCTTTTTCCTCCTTCCTCAGTCTCTGTGGATAACTCTTTACCCCTCCCTGTTTCGTCAGCTTGCAACCTTGGAGTTGTCTTTGACTCCTCTCCCTCCTTCTCCACACACATCCATCTGATAGCTAAGACCTGCTGTTTCTTTCTCTTTAACAACAAAATTAACCCATTCCTTTCTGAATGCACTACTAAGACACTTATCCACTCCTTAATCATCTCCAGTCTGGACTATTATAACCTAACTCCTTGCTGATCTCCCTTTGAATCATCTTTCTCCCCTTCAATCTGTTGAACATTCTGCTGTGCGGCTAATCTGCTGCCAGTCTCATCATGCTTATATTACCCCTCTTCTCAAGTCACCTCATTGCCTCCCAATCCGTTTCCGCATCCAGTTCAAACATCTCCTGCTGACCTATAAGTGCATTCACTCTGCAGCTCCTCACTAGCTTTCCCCTCTTATCTCTCCCTACAACCCCCCCCCCCCCCCACCTCGGGAACTCTGCTCTTCTGGCAAATCACTTCTATCTGTGCCCTTCTCTTCTATTGCTAACTCCAGACTTCACTTCTTTCACCCTGCTGCACCTTATACCTGGAACAAACTACCTAAGTCTGTATGTCAGGCGCTTTCTATGACCCTTTTCAAATCCAGGCTGAAAACTCACCTCTTCGCTGCCGCTTTCAGATCTTGACTCACCTGATCTCCTTGTGTTTCCCCTATGCATATGTCTTGTAGCGCTATACAAATGCTCAGTAGTAGTATCAGAAACAATCATCCCCAGATCTCATGTTCATAGAAATATAGAAAAATGACGACAGAAAAAGACCACATGGCCTATCTAGTCTGTACTTCCATATCAACAACTACAACAGTCCCCTTTTTTCCTTTAGCGATCCTCTGTGTTTGCCCCATGCTTTTTTCAATTCAGATACTGTCCTCATCTCTACCACCTCCACTGGGAGACTATTCCATGGATCTACCACTCTTTCCGCAAATAAATATTTCTGCATATCACTCCTGAATCTATTTCCTTTCACCCTCATCCAATGTCCCCTCATAGCAGAACTTGCTTTCAATCGAAAGAGGTTCTCCCCCTGTGCATTTATGCCATGGAGGTATTTAAACGTCTCAATAATATCACCTCTATCCCACCTTTCCTCTAAGCTGTACATATTAAGATCCTTAAGTCTGTCCTCATATGCTTTATAATGAAGATCGCTAACCATTTTAGTAGCCACCCTCTATACCGACTCCAGCTTGTCTATATCCTTTTGAAGGTGCGGTCTCCAGAATTGTACTCAATACTCCAAATGAGGTCACACCAAAGACTTATACAGAGGCACTATCACCTCCTTTTTTCTGCTAGGCATTCCTCTCCGTATGCACCCAAGCATCCTTCTAGCTTTTGCTGTCGCCTTTTCTACCTGTTTAGCCACTTTAAAATCATCAGACACAACCACGCCTAGGTCCTGCTCTTCTTTTGTGGACAAAGGCACTTCATCCCCTATACTATATTGCTCCCTTGGATTGCTGCAGCCCAAATGCATGACCTTGCATTTTTTAACATTAAATCCCAGCTGCCAAATTCTAGACTATTCGTCAAGCTTAGCTAGATCCCTCCTCATGCTATCTACACCTTCATTGGTGTCTACTCTATTGCAGATTTTGGTATCATCCGCAAAGAGGCAAACCTTACCCAACAGCCCTTCTGCTATATCACTAACAAAGATGTTTAGATCCCTGGGGTACACCACTGGTAACTTTCTTCTCCTCATGGACAGAAGTAATACACTCCCTTGGATTTTTGCAGTCCAAATGCATGCCCCTGCATTTTTTAGCATTAAATCTCAGCAGTCACATTCTCAACCATTCTTTAAGCTTTGCTAGATCCCTCCTCATTTCAGCTACACTTTCCTGGATGTCAACCTTATTGAGGATTTTGGTATCACTTGCAAAAAAACACGCCTTACCCAACAGCCCTGCCTACAAAAATGTTAAAAAGAATCGGGCCAAGGACAGATCCCTACGGCACACCACTGCTAATGTCCTTCTCCTCAGAATGCGCTCCATTTACCTGTATCCTTTGTTGTGTCCCATTTAACAAGTTTCTAACCCAATTGGTCACTTTAGGGCCCATCCCTAGGGTGCTCAATTAATTTATAAGTCACTTGTGCAAAACATTGTCAAAGGCTTTATTAAAATGTAAGCATCATATCTAGAGCTCTCCCTCAGTCCAGTTCTCTGGTCACCCAGTCAAAGAAATTAGATATGTCTGACAAGATCTGCCCCTAGTAAAAACATTTTGCCTTGGATCTTGCAACCCATTGGATTCCAGAAACCTCACTATCATCTGTTTTAGCAGCGTTTCAATTAATTTACTCACCACAGAGGTCAGATGTAAATGTCCATGCCTGCTCTGAAGGACCAGTCCTTGCCTCTTACACTAGTATCTTATGTGCTTTTATAAAATAGGCTTAAAATGAGTACCTGCTTTACCTCTTATCCTAGAATGCCCCATTATAAAATTACTCTCATACACATATAGTGGCGGTAACTTTAAACGTTTTTTGGAAATATAATGTAACTTTAGTCTCTTCCATGATTGTACAAAATCATGTCATTGTCGTTAAGCACCATTGAGCTGATATCAACTAATGATGACCCCGTGGATATGTTTATGTTTATTAAGACTTGATATACCGTCTTTCAAATGTCAAAGTGGTTTACATAAAATCAACAAGGAATACGAAAAGAACGCCAATTAAAAATCAGAGCAGGAGATTATAGTGGGAGGGAGGTCATCCAGGGAAACAAAGTGTAGGGGACGTGCAGCTCCACGCAGGCCCTGTGTCCATGAGAGAGAGGGGCAGAAAAAGGGAGATCATAAGCTAATTAAAAAAGATGGGTTTTCAGGACAGTCTTGAATTAAGGATAGGAAGTTTCCAGTCTGATTGCAGCCGGGAGAGAATTCCATAGATGAGGACCTAAGAAATAAAAAGCTGATCTTTTTAGCATCTTTGTAAGTGATATAGCGGAAGGGTTATCGGGTAAGGTTTGTCTCTTTGCGGATGATACCAAAATCTGCAATAGAATAGACACCCAAAAAGGTATAGATAACATAATGAGGGATCTAGCTAATCTTGAAGAATGGTCTAGAATTTGGCAGCTGAGATTTAATGTTAAAAAAAGCAAGGTCATGCATTTTGGTTGCAGCAATCCAAGGGAACAATATAGTATAGGGGTGAAGTACTTTTGTCCTCTATAGAAGAGCAGGACCTAGGCGTGATTGTGTCTGATGATCTTAAAGTAGCAAAACAGGTAGAAAAGGCGACGGCAAAAGCTAGGAGGATGCTTGGTGCATAGGGGGAGGAATGGTTCAGCAGAAGAAAGGAGGTGAAAGTGCCTCAGTATAAGTCTTTGGTGCAACCTCATTTGGAATATCGTGTGCAATTCTGGAGACCGCACCTTCAAAAGGATATAAACAGGCTGGAGTCCGTACAAAGAGTGGCTACTAAAATGGTTAGTGGTCTTCATTATAAAGCATATGAGGACAGACTTAAGGATCTTAATATGTACACCTTAGAGAAAAGGCAGAATAGAGGTGATATGATTGAGACGTTTAAATACCTCCTTGGCATAAATGCACAGGAGGAGAGCCTCTTTCGATTGAAAGCAAGCTCTGCTACGAGGGGGCATGGGATGAGTGTGAAAGGGAATAGATTCTGGCGTGATATACGGAATTATTTCTTTATGGAAAGAGTGGTGTATCCATGGAATAGTCTTCCAGTGGAGGTGGTAGAGATGAGGACAGTATCTGAATTAAAAGAAGTATGGGACAAACACAGAGGATCTCTAAAGGGTAAAAGGGGAATGTTGTGGTTGATATGGAAGGACAGACTAGATAGGCCATGTGGTCTTTTTCTGTCGTCATGTTTCTATATTTCTATGATGGGTAACAGAAAGCCAATGCGACTGAATAAGAAGAGGGGAAACGTGATCAAATCTGGAAGCATGGGGTAGAAGATGGATTGTCTTGTTTTGTGTGGATGGTAACTGTTTAAACTGTAAATGTGGTAAAACAGAGTAGATGACACTTCAAAAGTCAATCTTTGAAATGACCAGCATGAGAAGAAATGTATGGAGTGAAGATTCTGAAAGAAAGAAACGAATTGAGCGAATCTGGCGCATCGTATGGAAACACCAGTTAGACACTGAGCTAATCTGTGCATGAAAAGAGAGCAGTGTCCAGAATGACTCCAAGGTAGCGCAAAGAAGATGTAAGGGGAATGGGACCTGTGCCAAGTACAGGAGCGGTAGAAGAAAGGTAGATACAATTAGCCAAATGGTAGATGTTTTACTTAGATTCAGCTTTACGCAATTGTCGTAAAGCCAGGTAGCAATAAGAGACAGACATCTGTTAAGGCAATTAAATCAGGCGTATTGGGATCTGTGTGGAACAGCAGCAGGATGTCATCCACGTAATAATATGCAGAGACACCCGGCTGTTGGACAATGGATAGTTGTCCTATACTGTATTTAGTTTTCAGTCATGTGGCTAATTGTTGATAGAGTGGCATCTACAGTCTATAGCTTCTGTTATTGCATTGATCCATTGCATTGCCGGTCTTGCTCTTTTGCATTGACCTTCAACCTTGCCTAGCATGATGTCTTTCTCTAATAACTTTTCTCTAAAAAGTAAGAAAGTCAAAGTCTTGGCATTAGAGCTTCTAGGGAAAGTTTGGTTTGCTCTAGCACCAACTAATTTGTTCTTCAGGCAGTACACAGTATACACAGTATTCTTCACCAACACCATGATTTGAAAGCATTGATTTCCTTCCTGTCTTTCTTCTTCACTGACCAATATTTTGCATCTATACGACATTGAAAATATTATGGCTTGGACAAGTCAAATCTTTGTGCACAGTGATACGAATCTTCAAACCTCAGTTGTCTTCATATAGTCCTACTTTTTGATGATTTGTTCTGCATGTAAATTGAACGGGTAAGGGGAAAGCATGCAGTATAACTTTGCCAATTTTAAAGCATTCTGTTTCTCCTCCCCAGTTCGAACTGTTGCTTCTAGATCAATGTAAAGATCGTGCATGAGAAATTTCAGTTGTTTGGGTATACCCATGCTTCTTAAGGTGAACCAGAGTTTTTCATGATTTATGCAATCAAAGGCTTTGCTTAGTCAACAAAACACATTTAGATATCCATTTGGCATTCTTTAGTCTTCCATCCTTGATGACACTTGTTCCTTGCCTTTCTTGAATCCTGCTTGAATTTCGGATAATTCTCGTTCCAATAATGGTTGTAGTTTCCAACGAATGATTTTGAGTAGAATCTTGGTGATCACAGCAATTGTGTGATAATTTCCTCAGTCAATTGGATCGTTTCCAGTAGGCCAGAATGTTCTTTCCAAAATTTCCTGGCAAAGCCTTCTAATTAATATAATAGCTGCATCTGATTGCTGTAATACTTCCTATGGGAAAGCCATTGATGCCCAGTGCTTTGTTCCTTCTTGTTTTTTGGTTGGAGTTGGCATGTTCAGCAGCTTTCAGTTTTGTGGCCATTTCGTTATGACATACTCTGACTTTTCACCTGCACTCAAAGTTCTTCTAAGAAGTTTAAGATAATTAGAAGTCAGAACTTCAGTCCTAAATTGTCTGGAGATGCCAAAAGTATTCAACATGGAGCCTTTTTGGTGTGAAGTTGTGCTTCCTTTCCCCCCCCCTTGCTCTCCTTATGTTTCTTTGTTGTTAATCATGGTATTTTGGTATTATGTTGTTGTGTTTCTCCTTCTTGATATTTTCTAGTCCTGTCTATGGTTACGTATCTGTATTTTGTAAACTGCTTTGACGACTCCTTGTGGAATAGTGGTATACCAAACACCTCAATAAATAAATAAATAAAATGCTTTCAAGCCTGATTTGACTTCTTCTTTCATCATGAATGGTTCCTGATCGAAACGTACAGGTGGAAATAGTGTTGATCCAATTCATCTTTGTGGTATAATCAGGGCTGTCCCAATAGTTTCTGATGCCCTAGGCAGAAACCCCGACCACGCCTCCCCCCTATGCTGAGCCGTCCCCACCGAAGTGCACTGACACCGCCCGCCACTGACGATTATGTCTTGGGGGAGGTGGGTAGCAGAGGCAGTATTTTAAAAGTGGCAGCTTTGTGCCACCACTTTGTTGCCGTGGCAGGCCATGTGCTTCAGCACACATGGCCTGCCACTTCTGACCCCCTCCAACAGTAATTTGCATCAGAGGGGGATTAGAAGCAACAGATCATTTGTGCTGAGGCATATGGCCTGCCATGGGCAACAAAACAGTGGCATAAAGCCATCCACTAAGACCGGGCACCCTAAGTGACCATCTAGATTGCCTAGTGGACGGACTGGCCATGGGTATAATGATTCAGTATATTCTTTCCACTGTTTCTTTATCTTCTTGGCAGCTTTCAACATGTAATCTTAAGCATTTTTTAGCATTCCAAATCAAGGCTGAAATTTTCTCTAACTCTCAAAGCTTTAGGAAAGCCAATCTTGTTCTTTCTCGAATACTTTACGATTCTATTTCTGTCTATTTGTCTCAACTTGCTTCACGTTGAAAATCTCTGATAGATCCCATGATTATCTCTTTCTCCTCTAGCTTTAGCTTCTCAGTATTTCTGAGCAATTTTCAGGGTTTCTTTAGCCATCCATTTTGGTCATTTTTGCGTTTTTGTCTATTAAAGAGATGTTTTGCTTTGAGTACAATTTTCTTGATGTCATCTCATAGCTCTTCTGGTACTTTTTCATTTTTTTAAAAATGTGAATTGATTTTGCAGGCAGTATTTAAATTCTGGTAGTATATTTTCAAGATCCTACTTTGCTATATTCATGAGTAGCTTGCTCAGAAAAAAAGAGGTGATAGTGCTTCTGTATAGGTCTCTGGTGCAGCCGTATTTGAAGCATTGTGTGCAATTCTGGAAACCACACCCTCAAAAGGATATAAACAGGATGGAATCAGTGCAGGGGGGGGCTACTAAAATGGTTAGTGATCTCCATTTCAAAGCATATGAGCACAGATTTAAGGATTTTAATATATATACAGTATGTTAGAGGAAAGGTGGGATAGATGAGATATGATAGAGACGTTTAAATACCTCCATGGCATAAATGCAAAAGAGGAGAGTCTCTTTCGATTGAAAGCGAACTCTTTTACAAGGGGACACAGGATGAGGATGAAAGGGGATAGACTCAGGAGTAATATATGGAAAGGAATTTTTTACGGAAAGAGTGGTAGATGCATGAAATAGTCTCCCATTGGAGGTAGTAGAGACAAGGACAATATCTGAATTCAAAAAAGTATGGGACAAACACAGAAGATCTCTTAAGCAAAAAAGGGAACTATTGATAGTTGATATGGAAGGGCAGACTAGATAGAAACATGACAGCAAAAAAGACCACATGGCTTATGTTTCTTTTTCAGCTTTAGCATGAGTTTGCATACTAATAGCTGGTGATCTATACCACAATCAGCTCCAGGTTTTGTCTTTCTTGATGTTATCAAGTTTTTTCATCACTGACTTCAACAGATGTGGTCAATTTGATTTTTGTACAATTCACTGGGTGAAGTTCATGTTTACAGTTATCATTTGTTCTACCATAAGTAAGTTTTTGAGATGAACAGATTGCAGAATTCTATCAGCCTTCCTCCAGCTTTATTTCTGTTGCCAAGCCCATATTTTCCAATCACTTTGTTTTTTATTTTGTTCACAGCTTTTGCATTCTAGTTGCCCATATCTATCAGTATATCTTGTTTGCATATTCCATCTATTTCAGTTGTACTTATTTATTTATTTATTTATTTATTTAGCTGTATTTATATCCCGCTTTTCCCTGGGTCAAAGCGGTCAATTGGGAGATACATTTAACACGAGGGGATATGACACACATACGCTAATACTTACAGGGAACATGGGCAATGGAGGGTTAAGTGGCTTGCCCAAGACCACAAGGAGTACCTATAGGACTAGAAATCCCAGTCCCTCCGGCCTGAGATTGCTGTACCTGAATAAAATAGTGCATGTACCTGAATAAAATAGTTTTGTTGATGGGCATTCCTCGTAGATAAATTTGCTCGTTTGCTGCATTGCACTCCTGTACCCCCTATTGCCTTTTTCTGCATTGTACCACGTTGTTGTGTTCTGTTTTTTAGGGTCCTGCTGTATTTCTCCCAGTGTACTGCCTCCAAAAGCCTGTGGAATTGTCCCGCCTCCCGGAGGTGACGCGACCGCGGATGCGCGATCGCGACCCCTCCAGGTATCCGGTGCTTATTTAAAGAACTACCCGACGGCGGCCAGGTCCTGCTCCTTGGGCGAGCTCCTTGGGGCGAGTCCTGGGCATTCTGGCTATTCTCCCTTTTCCGAGTAGTTTCTTTCTTTGTTACAGGTTCATCTGCGCGTCTGGCTCCTCTATCGCGCTCCTGGCTTTCTTGGATTGTTTCTTCCCTATTACCAGGTAAGCTCGGGCTTAAATTCTCTCACTTCCTTTCTATCCTTGCTCTTCCTCTAGGCCTCATGTCCTGTATTCCTGTGTTTTGGGGCCGGCGCCCCGGCCCTGGCCCCAGGTCTACTACACACATGTCTGGCCGCTACCTGTCCAATCTGGTACTCTGTAAGCGTACTCCCCGGCTTCTTCCACGCCGTCAGCCCACGCTGCTGCTCTCGCAGTTACTACTGGATTAACCTTGAGCCTGGCTTTACTCAATTGCCGATCCCTTCATTCTAAATCCCTCTTGGTTCAGGATCTTGTACAAAAGCACTCTTTTGACCTTTGTTTCCTTACCGAGACCTGGCTTAAGGAGGGTGATAGCCCTCTTTTGGCAAGTGCTCTTCCCTCTGGCTACTCAGCTTTCTCAACACCTCGGTTGGGTAGGCGTGGAGGGGGTGTGGCCCTCCTTTACCGGTCCATGCTCCCCATTGATGAAGCAATTATCTCTACCGTTCATCTCACTGAGTCTCTTTTTCTTCGCTTTCACTCCTCTCCTCCATTCTATTTCCTTTTACTTTACCTCCCCCCCTCTCTTCCTACTGATTATTGGGACGCATTCTTATTAACTCTTTCAGAAACCTTCCTTCACTACCCTAATACGATGGTCTTGGGTGACTTCAATATTCACGTAGATGCACCTTCTAGGCCCAAGGATCGCATCTTTTTGAATCTTTTGCTGGACTTGTCGTTGTATCAACATGTCTCTGGGCCCACCCACTGTTTGGGACATACCCTGGACTTAATTCTCACCTCTTCTTATTCTCGCTCTATGTTATCTTCGCCTGTTGCTTCAAGCGTGCCCTGGTCAGACCATTTTTGTGTCTCTCTCTCACTTTCTCTGGTGGTTTCTGATGCTGATAGATCTTTAGCTTCCCTGCCTCCGGCACAGTTGCGACGTTGTATTACCCCATCCACTTTAGCTGCTTTTCCTCCAGCCTGTTCCTTATTTCCAGACGATTTCTCGCTATTGCCTTCTGATTCTCAAGTTCAGCTCTGGAATTCTGTTCTGTCCCGTTCCCTGGATATCCTAGCGCCCCTGCGCCCCTCTAGCAGGTCGTCCTCTGCACCTCACTCTCCCTGGTTCCACCCAGGCTTACGGCTACAACGTTCACAGCTTCGCCAAGCTGAACGTCGCTGGCAAAAGCATCCTTTGCCAGAAACCTTGGCACGATTTAAATCCTTATATTCGGACTATCGCGCTGCAGTCCAGACTGCCAAACGCTCCTTCTATGCTTCCCAGATTTCTAGTGCTGCTCACTCATCCAGACAACTGCATTTAATCCTGCGGCGGCTCTCCTCTACTACGTCACCCTCTGCTCCCCAGGTTGCTGTTCCTGCCCCTTCTTCCTTGGCCACTTTTTTCGCAGAGAAGGTACAGAATCTCCATTCCTCTTTCAGTACTCCTCCCCCCCTGCCCTTATCCCCACCTTACTCCCTCCCTCAGACTCCCGGCAGACTTTCTCTCCCTGAAGAGTCCGCCACTGACACAGATATCCCAAATAAAGCCTTATCGCATACTTGGTCCACTTTCCACTCCCTTACTACTGCAGAAGTACTCTTGGCTCTCTCCAAGGCTCGAAAGACCACCTGTTCCTTGGATCCTATCCCTTCAGCTTGGCTGATAGAACCGTCTTTACAGCTGATACCTCTCATCACCGCTATATTTAATTCTAGTTTATCCTCTGGTCATTTTCCCTCCCCATGGAAGTCAGCCATAGTTCATCCCCTCCTGAAGCAGCCCTCTCTCGATCCATCAGTGCTTTCCCATTGGCGTCCGGTTTCTAACCTTCCATTCTTAGCAAAGGTGCTGGAACGTCTTGTCTTTTTACAGTTATCATCTCATGCTGAAGCTACTAATTCCCTTCATCCTCGTCAGGCAGGTTTTCGGGCAGGACACAGTACTGAGACTGTCCTCTTAGCCCTGCTAAACGAGCTTCATGTCGCACACGACCGTGGAAATATTTCACTCCTGGTTTCACTAGATCTGTCAGCAGCCTTTGATTTAATTGACCATCGTACTCTTCTCTCACGCCTGTTTGACATTGGTTTAAGGGGCTCCGTATTGAGCTGGTTCCGTTCCTTCCTTACTGCCCGTTCCTTTGTTGTCCATACCAATCAACAATCCTCTCCATCCACCCCCCTGCCCTGTGGGGTACCCCAGGGTTCCGTCTTATCTCCCCTGCTTTTTAACATTTTTCTCGCGCCCCTCCCTCTCTTAGTCCAACAATTCCCAGTCTCCATCTATATCTACGCAGATGATATAGTCCTCCTCTTCCATACCTCTCCAGTCAATATTGACATCTCCCCACTTAACACCTGTCTCACCCATATTGCAAGCTGGCTTTCCTCCAACTTTCTTCACCTGAACCCCTCCAAATCCACAGCTATGTGGGTCTCACTAAGTACATCTTGTCCAGACATCGCACCTCAAATAAACTCTGTTCCCGTTCCACTTACATCTTCTTTCCGATATCTGGGAGTCATCTTGGACTCCTCCATGTCTTTCCATGAACACATTTCCAATCTCTCCCGTCGCTCATTCTTTGTATTACGTCAGCTCCGATCGGTCCATTCTGTTTTGCCCTCTGACTCATTTATCACTCTGGTACTTGCTTTGGTCATGTCACGACTAGATTATTGTAACGTGGTTTACGCGAACCTTCCAGCCTACCAACTCCAACGCTTGCAGCTTTTGCAAAATACAGCTGCCCGACTTGTTACCTCTGCCCGTAGATCCGATCATATCACCCCTCTTCTGTATCACCTTCACTGGCTTCCTCTGCGTTTCCGGTTCCGATATAAGTTCCTCATATTAACACATAGAGTCATTTATTCCTCCAATCCCCTATATTTAGCTGACTTGATCTCTCTTCATACTCCCTACCGACAGCTTCGCACTTTGCATGCAAATCGTTTATCCCTTCCTTCCCCTACGCAAGCTCATCTGGAACAAACACGTCACGCTGCTTTCTTTTTTCTAGGCCCCTCCCTATGGAACTCACTACCATCCTCCCTCCGGTTAGAACCTTCCTACCAGAACTTCAAAACACTATTAAAAACTCATCTCTTCCAACAGGCATTTGACCTCCCCCCTGGATGTCCTGTATAGTCCTTTGCTTGTCTGTTTGTCTGTTGTCTTACCAACTCCTTTGAGTATTGTTTGATTTTTTGTTAGTCTTCGTTTGTCTCTGACTTCGGACTTGTCTAAATATTGTTTTTGGATTTACTGTTTTGTCTCTGGTGGCCCCTTTGGCCCTTCTTTCTCTTTATTTCGATGGAGTTCCTTTCTTTTGATGCTAGCCTTTGTATTTTATTGTAAACCGCCCTCATGTTTCGACAAGGGCGGTATATAAAATGTTTAATAAAGATAAAGATAAAAAGAAATTAAGTGTTCACTAACTGCATTGTATATTATTACAGTTCTTACACGTTTTTTTTCTCAATTATAACTACACCATTTCTACTTTGTCTTTCATTTCTGCTGTAGTATACCAAATGATCATCAGAATCAAGCTGTCCAGTGCCAGTCCATTTCAGTTTACTGATGCCCAACAAATTGAGTTGTGCGCATTCCATTTAGTTCTTGACCACCTCTAGATTCCCTTGGACCATGCTTTATACGTTTCCTGTCCCAATATGTAAGACATCTTTCCATCTTCTGACTCTCATTTCATGTGTAATTATATCAGCAATCAGATGTCTTGAGAGCTTTGCTTCAACCACATCATAAATACTGGCTTTATTCTAAAGAATCTTCAGCTCTTCACCAGTATCCCATTGAGTACCTTCGGATCTGGGGGCTCATCTTCCGGCAATTTCTTACAGAAATGTGATCTTCTCCCACTAACACTATCCCATACTGTTGCTGCTTAGGTGCATGATCTGTCTTCATTTGGAACTCAGCTGAGACCTATTCATCTTGGGAGACTGCCAGCAGTTAAGCTACTGACAACAGAGCTCTCAGCATCACTGATGCACACAAGCCCTCACAGCATGACAAGCCACAAACCAAGTGAGGGAGGACAAAACTATATTCCTAGACATTTAATGGCATCCTTATTCCAGCTAAAAGGATAGGATAGAATGAGGTTCTTAGTCATGTATTTATTCAAAGATATGGCTTCTGATATATCCCAGTTAATTTTGTAATTATAGATGTTAGAAAAATAATCAATAACCTATTTATGGAACTGAATATTATGTAAGCCATAATGTCATCTATGTAAATAGAGATTATATGCTGAATCTTGGTTGTTTTCATCTCAACAATGCTAGGACCTTGCCTGATAGCTATGGACACATTAAACAGAAGAGGTGATAAAATACAACCCTTCCTAATGCCTCTCTGTAGAGAAATTGGAGCAAAACGTATGCCATACGGTGCTATATACAGGAGTTGTATCATTTGGATAAATAATGAACCAAAACTAAACCAGCATAAGACATGAAATAAGTGGGGCTCATGGTTAAAATGCCTTTTAGACATCCAATTCGTCCACTAGCATAGAAACATCCAACTTCCGTGTTAATATTAACATTGCAGAAGGGATGAGTATTATGTGCAATCCACTTACCTGCCATAAATCTGTATTGATCTCTGTAAATTATAATATCCAGAACTTTAAATAACCTACTGTACATGAGATACTCTGCATAGATTTTGCAATCTGCATTGATTAATGAAATTGGTCCGTTGTTTTTGCTCTAATTTTTTTTAAAACTAAAGAAGGATCTATGCCTGCTTCTTCCAATACAATAATTCAGACTTCTGTGAATGACCCTACCACAGATTGAATAGACAGAAAGCATTGCTACTCACCCGTAGCAGGTGTTCTCTGTGAATAGCAGGAATAAGTCATCATATATGGATGATGTCACCGATGAAGCCCTGCACGCAATGCTCCCTAGCTTCCAAAGGAAGCTTTTGGGAGGTACACCACGCATGTCTTCTCCCCCTGACCGCTGCGATGCCATATTCTCCAGTATGACAACATACAGCAGGAGCCAAAAAGGCAACTCCCTGGGGAGGTGGGAGAGTTGTGAGGACTTATTCCTGCTATTCATGGAGAATACCTGCTACAGGTGAGTTACTACGCTTTCTCCATGAACAAGCAGGAAACAAGTCCTCACATATGGGACTCCCAAGCTATAGGCTACCGGAACTGAGCAGAAGAACAGCCCAACCAGGCATTGGGAACTGGAGAAGCCAGGAAGACCAGAGAGGTAGTCCCACCAAGGGACTCATTTGATGCAGTATCCACAGTCGACATCAAGCAAGGGAATTTTAGCAGGTAGCCTGGATGGACAGAAGGACCTTCAAGACCCAGAGAGATGCTGGACCATGGCCTGGCCAAATTTCCTGTCCCATCTGGAATCCTTATCCACACAGTAGTGGGCTGCAAAGGTATGGACAGACGACCAAGTCACAGACCTGCAGTTTTCCTCTACGGAGACAGAGCGGAAGTTGGCTAAAGATTGTGAGCCATGACATGACCTTCATGGCTCAGACCAGCCAAGTATTGTGCATGGGCAATGCAATCTACAAGCCAGAGGGATAGCGTACACTTCAAAACAGTGACACCCCGTCTATTGGGATCAAAGGAGACGACTAGCTGGGAGGACTGATGGTGCACCTTTGTGCACTACAGTTAGAAGGCCAATGCACGCTTGCAGTCCAACATGTGCAATGCTGCCCTCCTGTGATTGGCATGAGGCTGGGGAAAGAACGTTGGAAGCACAATGGACTGGTTGAGGTGAAAGGCCGAGATAATGGCAGAAAACAGGGGTGAGTGCAGAGCACCAACCCAGTTCTGGTGAAACCTGATGCCAACAAGGAAGAGGACCTTCCAGGTCAAGAACCTAAGAGGACACATGTCCAGTGGCTCAAAAGGAACCTGCATGAGCTGACCAAGGATCACATTCAGGTCCCAAGTGATTATAGGGGACTTGACTGGAAGCTTCGAAAGAAGCAGGCCCCGCATGAATTAGCCCACCAGAGGATAACCAGACACAAGCTTCCACCTGCAACCATGATGGAACGCTCCTAACACACTGAGGTGAACACACACTGAACTGGACTTGAGTCCAGAATTGGAGAGGTGCAAGACGTACTCCAACAGCTGGTCCACGGGGCAGATAAAGGGGTCCAGCACCCGACAAGTGCACCAGATGGTAAACCACTGCCACTTGAATAAGCAGACCTTATGCATCAAATCTTTGCAGGATGCCAGCAGGATCTTGGTAACACCCTCAAGGAGGGTGAGCTCCTCAACGGCTACCCACTGAGCATCCACGCCATGAACGCTAGGGAGTGGATGTTGGTATGCATCAAGGAGCCACTTTCCTGCAAGATGAGGTCGGGGATAGAGCCCAGATGGAGAGGTAATCTTTGTGACAGCTGCAGCAGTAGCAGGAAACACGGTTGCTGAGACCAGTAGGGAGCAATTAGAATCATGGATCCCCGCTGGGCCTGGAGCTTCAGGAGCAGCTTCATGATGAGCGGTTTTAGGGAATTGGCATAAAGCACGCCCTTCCCCCATTGGATAAGGAAGGCATTCAGGGCCAGATGATTATTGGCCAGTGTCCGAGAGCAAAATCAAGCTACCTAGGCAATTCTGTGCCATAGTGAAGAGGTCCACCTCGGGTGTGCCCCACTCCTGGAAGATCTGGTCTACTATTTCCCTCGAGGGTCCACTTTTGTGGCTGAATCACACAGCTGAGGCAATCCGCCAGGCCGTTGCGCTCACCAGGCAAATATGTTGCCCTGAGGTCCATGCCATGGAGCAGGGCAAACTTCCAGAGTCGAATGGCCCCCCAACACAGGAGGTACGAACCCATGCCCCCCCCTGTTTGTTCACAAAGAACATGGTCACTTCGTTGTCTTGGCACTGAGACCATTCTCAATGGCCCAGGGCTTGAGGAAGTTGAGCTTGAGGAAGGTTCTTGCTCTCAGATCACAGACCTTGAGTGTGGAGACCATCCAGGTGCGGGCCCCAGCCAAGCTTGGAGACATCTGTCATGAGCAGCCTGAAGTGTGCTGCTGGTTGGAAGGGAAGGCCCTGACGCAGTTTTTCGGGCACAAGCCACCACTCCAGGAACTGCACGAGTGCCGCAGTGACCACAATCCTGTCCCACAGGTGACCTGTGGCCTTCTGCCATTGCATTTGCTAGGTACATTGAGCCTTCCGCATGCAGAGGCGGGCCTGAGTGGTGACATGCACTGTGGCCACCATGTGTCTGAGGGCTCTCAGCAGCCCATGGGCCGTTTTGTGGTGCTGATGTTGTAATGTGCCCACCACTTTGATGAGATGCTGCAGGCAGTTAACCAGCAGAAATGCTCTCACCCGAGTGGTATCGAGGAAGGCCCCGATGAACTCCAGCTGCTGCACCAGCTGGATGTGGGATTTCGAATAGTTGATCATGAAGAAAAGTCCTTCAAGTACCTGAATGGTGAGGAGCATGATGGGCTGCTATACACTGGCTGGCGTGGGGCCCTTTATGGCCAGTCGTCCAGGTACGGGAAGACAAAAACCCCTAGGGTCCAGAGTGAGGCGGCCATGACTGTTAGATACACTGTGAAGCCCCTGGAGCCTGTGGCCAATCTGAAGGATAGCATCTGATATGGATAATGCTGGCCACACAGCATGAAGTGCAGGTACTATCTGTGACATGGGTGGATCGGAATAAGCACATATGCATCCTTCAGATCCAAGGAGCACAGCCAGTCATCTTGTAGGAGGAATGGGAGCAGTGTCCCCAACGAGACCACCTTTCACGCACCAGGAAACGGTTGAGATTTCACAGATCCAGAATGGGATGGAATCTGCCAGTCTTTTTGGGGACCAGGAAGTACCTGGAGTAGAAGCCCTTCTCGACTGGGCTGAGGACACTGGCTCAATGGTGAGGTCAGCTAGCAGGGCCACGGCCTTGGTCTGCAGTAGGCTCTGGTGTACAGGGTCCATGGGGTACTCCCAAGGATTGTAAGAGGGTGGCAGCTGAGTGAAATGCAACCAATAGCCACTTTGCATGATCTCCAGCACCTCAGGCATGAGGTGATGAGAGGCCACCAGTGGGCAAAGTGAAAGAGTCGCACCTTTACCTGCAGGGAGACCTCAGTGGACAATGGTCGACCAGCTATGCTCCTGAGGACCCTGTCAAAAACCCGCATGACTTGAGCTGGGGGATTGGCTGTACCTTTGGAGTTTTTTCCCTCCACTGCGAGTGGGGAGACTGGGCCTTAGGTTTCACTTGCAACTGGTATGGAAAGTACCGTTGCAGGCACGGAAAGAAAGATTTTCTTAGTTTGTTGTTTCTTGTGCATGGGGTGTGCAGTTTTTCTAGAGAGCCTGGTGAGAGTCATCTGCTCCTTCTCCAACTCCTCGGCTTCTCCTCCACGAGCTTGCTGAAGAGGTTCTCACCCTGACAGAGGATTTTGGCGATCTTGTCCTGGACCCACTTCTCTATGTCAGAGGACTGCAACCGGGCCATCTGTCACACGGCGATACCTATGGCCGCCAGCCTACTGGCGAATTCAAAGGCATCATAGATGCCCCAGACCATAGATTTTGAGCAATCCTTGCCGTGAGCTAGGTGGTCTAGAAAAGACTCGTGGTGGTCCTTGGGAATGAGGTCCTCTATATTCAGCATGAAATCCTTGGGAAACATGACCATATAAGTCTGGTAGGCCAGGATCCGGGCTATCAGCATGGAACCCTGTAAATACCTTCTCCCGAAGAAGTCCAGGGTCCTCACCTCCCACATGGGCAGCACCGAGGAGTGCATTTTAGCACTCTTTGCATGCTTCAAAGCAGACTTCACCACAATGAAATTGTGGGGCAATTGAGGCTTCTCAAATTCTGGGGCCTTTTGGACCCGGTACAGAGAGTCAAGCCGACAGCTGATGACTAAGTGTAAATGGCGCCTCCCACAGCTGCAGTAGCAGCTTTTGCAGGACATGGTGGATGGGGACTGTCACTGCCTCATGGGGGGAGTGGAGATGGGTACTGGAGAAGATTTCAGTTTCTCCATCCTTGATTCCTCTTCCAATTCCATAGAAAAAGGGAGGGTCTTGGCTAGGGTCCTGAACAAAATCCTGGAAGGACATATCTTCCAAGGACGACTTACACTGATTCCGGGGGGGGGGAGGGGTGACAGGTCGAATGGGAGATCTTGGGCCTGAAGGTCCAACATAGTCAATTCCGCCTTGGTTTCCCATTCCGATTCAGACTCCGAGAGGAGGTTGAAGTAATGCTGAGTCTCCTCCAAACGCCAACTGCGTGACTCAGGAGATGGAGGATGTTCATGGTCTCCCTCGCGACTGGCATGCTGATTGCGATGTCCCAGGACCTCGGACTCTGACACACTGGAGAGGGAGATGGCTTCAGCCACTGGAGTTGATACCGATCTCCCAACCGTGACAGTGAGGCATGGGTCTTCAGGATAGGCTGGAAGGAGTGCAGTGATGACACGCTCCATGCCACAAAGCCTATATTCTGCAAGGCTTCCACCACCACCAAAGGAGCTTCCAAGGCTCACAGGCGTTCATCCAGAACCACCACTAACAAGAACATCGATGCTGCAGCCATGGTCATCGCCGGTGACCCCTTGGGTGGGACTCCACAATGACTGGAACAATGGAAGACATTCAGCTGCCCTCCTGGGCACTGGAAGTAGACTCTGCCGTCCAGGTTGAGTTCTTCCACCGGGGAAGCTTGGTCAGCTGCTCCCAGCTCTTGCTGTCCGTCTCATGCCAAGAGGGGCTGTGATGGCGCTGCACACGGATCTTCTCCTTGTGCTCCCCTCTGACTTCAACAGGGTCTCCTCTCTCCGCTTGAACCCTTCTGATCAGACTGAGCACTCTGCTCTTTTTCCTTGGTCACCTCAGATGTGGACAAGGGAGTTGGGGCTGAGAATGCCGAATCAGACGAGACAAAGAGAAACTCCTCCTGCTTTTATCGACCCTTTAGCCCTTGATGCATCATTTGCAAGCAGAGCTCACAGGATGCCAACTGATGGTCAGGTTCAAGGCATTGCAAGCACCAATTATGGCTGTTTGTGGCAGAGATGGTCTTGTCACACTTAGTGCATTTCTTAAAGCCACAAACCGGCTTAGACAAGCCAAAAAATACCGCCTCTGCAAAATCAAACTGAAAAAAGCTCATAGGCGGGAAAAGCCCCCGAAAGGGGAGGAAAAGCCCCCAAAAGGGGAAATAAGCCAAAAGGTACAAAATACTACAGAAAAAAACATCTAAAGGGCAGAGAAAAAGGCTAACCGATGACAGGTGGATGAAAAAATGAACAAAAGCTCAGTCATATTCCATTTTTTTCTGGACTTCAGGAACATGTCATAGGGGCTCCACGGAAAAAAAAAAAAGACAACTAGGGAATATGATGCAGTGGCAGACGGGGAAGGTAGGCACGCCTGTGCGGTGTACCTACCAAAAGCTTCCTTTGGAAGCTGGAGAGCATTCCGTGCGGGGCTCCGTCAGTGACGTCACCCATATATGAGGAATTATTTCCTGCTTGTTCATGGAGAAATTCCAAATATAGGTAGCTAAATCTGGGAGAGAGGATACCTGGAAAAAAATAAACTAGAAAACTCATCTGTGAAGCCATATGGACCTGGGGTGTTTTTCAGGGTGGGGGTGGGGGGATTATAGCTAGTAATCATATGGCCTCCTCAACTTCATCTGCAGATATTGCCTCCTCTAGGGCTGCTTTGTGGGAGGGAAAAAGGAGTGCAGCAGACCACCTAAGAACTGACAGTAAAAATCCTCAGAGGGAGAAAGCTCCAATGTGTATAAGGCTATGTCATACTGAGGGAACTACACAATATATCACTGTCCTTAAAGACAGGAGAACTCTTAGATGTTTGTAAAGACTTGATTGTATTTCCAGTTGTCCTGGGCTCCAAATATTGTGTTAATAAATGACACTTCTCATTATCTTCCTCATAGTACCTGGCCTGTTGGGTAAACAATGAACAACATGCTTTTTGACTCAGTGAAGTTATAATGATATTTAAGGCACTGCATTGCAAACAAGCTACCATATGTATAAATAAGGTTTCACGCTAATAAATGTATTTCCTGCTCTAGGGTGTCTAATACTTAAAATAAATAGGGAGAAGAAGAAAGTATCTGTTAACAACTTCTCTTTAGTGGCCTTGAAAGCATTCAGACCGGCTAGCAATGTTTCCACATATCTGTTAGCTGAAAAAAAAAGCTATTGGCTCATTATTTTGAAGAAACCCAGAATTGAGTCTCCTAATAGGAGTCACCTGGGGTAAAGGGAAAGGGAAATGGGATTCAGCTCATGCCTTTTTCTCAAAGTCTGGAGACTAACATAGCAGACTTGGAGGGACTGAGGCAGACAAGTGTGGCAGCCTCTGTTCTGCCTTGGAGGAAAGTCGTCACCTGGAAGGAGACCATCATCTTGGTGTGACAGGAAATGATGCTGCAGCCAGGACCTGCCATCTTTGTTAGTGATATTGCGGAAGGGCTGTCAGGTAAGGTTTGCTTGTCTGCAGATGATACCAAAATCTGCAATAGATAGACACCCAGGAGGGAGTAGATAACATGAGGAGGGATCTAGCTAAGCTTGAAGAATGGTCTAGAATTTGGCAGCTGAAATTTAATGCTAAAAAATGCAGAGTCATGCATTTTGGCTACAAAAATCCAAAGGAGCGTTACAGTGTAGGGGGTGAGGTACTTCTGTCCATGAAAGGAGAGTGAGACCTGGGCGTAATTGTGTCTGACAATCTTAAAGTAGCTAAATAGGTAGAAAAGGCGATAGCGAAAGCCAGAAGGATGCTTAGATGCATAGGGAGAGGTATGTCCAGCAGAAAAAAAAGAGGTGATAGTGCCTCTGTATAAGTCTCTGGTGCGACCTCATTTGGAGTATTGTGGCAATTCTGGAGACTGCACCTTCAAAAGGATATAAGCAGGTTGGAGTTGATGCAGAGGGCAGCTACTAAGATGGTTAGTGGTCTTCGTTATGAAGCATATGAGGACAAACTTAATATGCATACTTTAGAGTAAAGGTGGGATAGGGGAGATATGGTAGAAACATTTAAATACCTCCTTGCCATAAATGCACAGGAGAGCCTCTTTCGATTGAAAGCAAGCTCTGCTACGAGGGGACATTTATTTATTTTATGTAACATTTTTTATATACTGCCTTTCAGATTCTCAAGGTGGTTTATATAAAACAGAACTTCTTTACATAAAATGTTTCATTAGAATTATGAATAAAACTGTTAACAATGATTACATTTAACAACTAACTATTTACAGCTTTGTCTGTGGTTATAGGTAATGTTTAGACGACTGGAGGGTTATGGATGACATAGGATGAAAGTGAAAGGGGACAGACCCAGGAGTAATTTGCGGAAATATTTCTTTATGGAAAGAGTGGTAGATACATGGAATAGTATGCCAGTGGAGGTGGTGGAGACGAGGACAGTATTTGAATTCTTTTGGTCCATCACACCTCCTCCTCTTCCCCTGATCTTCTCCCCATCAATCGCTGTCTCTCCTCCGTTGCCGCCTGGTTTGAGTCAAACTTTCTACATGCTAATCCCACCAAATCCTCTGCAATCTGGTTTTCTTTTGGTCTCCCCCCTCCCAGTCTATCACCAGTTATGGCTTCTCACTCCATCCCCCTGGCACCGACCCTCTGTTATCTGGGCGTTACCTTAAACTCGTCCTTCTCTTTTCGTGAACATATTTCCTCTGTTGTACGTACTTCCTTCTTCCATCTGCGTCGTATCAGGGCCGTTCGGTCACTCCTTCCCCCGTCCTCTGTTGTCACTCTCGTCCTGTCTTTAGTGATTACCCATTTAGACTACTGTAACGCTATCTATGCAGGCCTCCCCTCTTCCCAGCTCCACCGTCTTCAATTAGTCCAGAATGCTGCCGCACGTCTCATCACTTCTTCCCCTGCGCGTTCTCACGTGTCTCCCTGTCTTCTCACCCTTCACTGGCTTCCGGTTAAGTTCAGGTTTGTCTTTAAGTTGCTCATCATCACACATAGGGTTCTCCACACTAACACTCCCCAGTACCTGGCCGACATCATCCATCTTCAGCCCTCCCCACGTCTTCTTCGATCGGCCCACGGTAATTGTCTCTTTCTTCCTCCCCCTGCCCAGGCCCATCTGGAACTTACCCGCCACTCTGCCTTTTTCTTCTTAGGTCCCGCCTTGCGGAATTCACTCCCCCTATCTCTTCGTACTGAACTGTCTCATCCCCGTTTTAAGGCACTCCTCAAAACCCATCTCTTTTGCCAGGCCTTCGACCTTCCTCCCCCTGCTGATGGTGCCTCGTCCCCCAGTCGTGCCCCCCACCCTCCATGATACCCCCTAGGCGTCCTCCTTCACCTTCCTTTCCCCCTCCCCCCCACATCCTCTCGCCCCTCTTTGGGCCTGTTCTGTCCTCCACCTGATTTGACTGTCTCTCTCTGTCCTATTATCAATTGGCGTTCTTTTCCGACTTTGTTTTCAGTACCCTACCATTTTGTTTTGTACACCGCCCTGACGCTTCAGCCTGGGCGGTTTATCAAGTGATGCGAATAAAGATAAAGATAAAGATAAAAAAGCATGGGACAAACACAGAGGATCTCTAAAGTTAAAAAGAGGACTAATGTAGTTGATATGGAAGGGCAAACTAGATAGAAACATGACGGCAGAAAAAGACCACTTGTCATGTTTCTACAATATGCTCTCGCATAGAGGATGCCTCTTTGGGAGCTTCTGCTCAGGGGGAAGGGTTAGGCTAATGGTTCTAGTTGGTGATTTGATTATTAGGCATCTAGATAGCTGGGTGGATAATGGTTATGAGGATTGCTTGGTTACTTGCCTGTCTGGTGTGAAGGTGGCAAACCTCACACATAAGCTAGATTGGTATCCAGCAATGTCTAAAATCCTAAGACATATGAAATGTAGGAGGGATATTCTGGAAATGACATTTAGGATTTCAGGTAGAAAGCTGAAATATCTAGGTCTTCCTGTGCAGCATTTTCAGAAGAAGAGACAGGGAGTTCTAGAATCTCAATGTGTGGCTAAGACAATCATAAAGGGAGGAAGGATTTAGATTTGTAAGGAAGTAGGCTATATTCTAGAGAAATGGAAGCCTATTCCACAAAAAAGCACAGTTACTTACCTGTAACAGGTGATCTCTGGGAACAGCAGGAATAAGTCTTCACATATGGGTATCGTCGGTACCGACGGAGCCTGCACGGGAACGCTCCCCAGCGTCCAGAAAGAAAGATTTTGGGAGCAACCCACAGCGCCTGCGCGCTGCCTTCCCGCCTTTCCTAACCGCCTCTCTCCAGTTCGAGTTTTAAGCTGAGACAAAGAGAGAGAGAGAGGAAAGGAAAGATAGATAGAGAGATACAAATCCTAGGGGAGGTGGGTGGGTTGTGAAGACTTATTCCTGCTGTTCCCAGAGATCACCTGTTACAGGTAAGTAACTGTGCTATCTCCAGGAACAAGCAGGAATGAGTCTTCACATATGGGAACTCCCCAGCTAGAGATGCCAGGGAGATCTCCAAGGTTGTGAGTCCCTGAGAAGGGCTCTACCTCCCTCCATGGATCTCGGGCATCCAACCAGGGATGGGGGGTAGGAGTTGATTAGGTATGGAACAGGTGTTTGAGAACAGCCTGACCAAACAAGGCATCCCGGCGGGAGTCCTTGTCCAAGCAGTAATGGGCTGTAAAGGTATGAACCGAGGCCCAGGTGGCTGCTCGACAGATTTGGTCGATGGACACAGAGTTTAGATGAGCCATAGAGGCTGCCATGGCCCTCACATTGTGAGCTGTGACATGGCCCTCCAGAGAAAGGTTCTTACTCTGGTAGGCGAAGGAAATACACTGAGCAATCCAATTGGACAGAGTTCTCTTAGAGACTGGAAGTCCTAAATGAGAAGGATCAAAAGCAACAAATAGTTGAGAGGACTTTCTATGTTGCTGTGTCCTTTGTAAGTAAAAAGCAAGTGCTCTCTTACAATTCAGGGTATGAAGATTCCTCTCTGCATTTGATGCATGAGGTCCTGGAAAAAAGACAGGTAAATACACCTCCTGGTTCAGATGAAAAGGTGAGACCACTTTAGGCATAAAGTGTGGATTAGTCCTGAGGACTACCTTGTCATGATGGAACCTTGTATAAGGAGGATTAGCCACCAAGGCTTGCAGCTCACTGATACGGCGAGCTGAGGTGACTGCAATGAGAAAAATAACCTTCCAGGAAAGGAATTTCAAGGAGGCAGTGGCTAAGGGTTCAAAGGGTGGCTTCATGAGCTGGCCAAGAACCAAATTCAAATCCCATGCCACTGGGGGTGGTCTAATTGGAGGTTTAGTTAAAAGAAGGCCTCTCATGAATCTTGCAATAAGAGGATGAGAGGAAATAGGATGTCCATTGAGAGGCTTAAGGGATGCTGCAATAGCACTCAAATGGACTCTTACTGAATTCGTTTTAAGACCTGCATGGGATAAATGCAGTAAATACTCTAGTAAAGAATTCAGAGGTATTGCAAGAAGGTTAAGACCCTTCTCTGCACACCAAATGGTAAACCTTTTCCATATAAAAGCATAGGAACGTCTAATGGAAGGCTTTCTGGAAACATGAAGGATATCCTTCACCTGCTGAGAAAGATGCAAATCTTGACGGTCTAGGCCTTCAGCAACCAAGCCCTGAGATGAAGAGACTGGGGATTTGGGTGCCACAATGTTCCCTCCTCCTGGGACAGGAGGTCTGGAGCAGATCCCAAGTCCAGGGAGGGAGCTTGAGAGAGATGAAGAAGTAGAGGGCACCACACTTGGCGTGGCCAACGTGGGGCTATGAGGATCATAGAACCCTTGTCTCTCTGAAGCTTGAACAGTGTCTTGGAAATTAGGGGAATGGGTAGAAAGGCATAGAGGAAGTCTTGCCCCCAATGGAGGAGGAAGGCATCCCTGGCCTGAACTCCCTGACATGGAATCCTGGAACAGAACCGGGGAAGTTTGGCATTCCACGGACTTGCAAAGAGGTCTATGTCCAGGGTTCCCCAAATTCGAAAGATCCTGGCTATGTGGTCCCCATGGAGGGACCATTCGTGTGGAAGCAGAACTCGACTGAGTCTGTCTGCCCAAGAGTTTTGAACCCCTGGAAGATACACTGCCATGAGATGAATTTGATGCTCTCTGGGGAAGGCCCACAATCTCAAAGCTTCATTGCAAAGCGACATAGAGCCAGTCCCGCCCTGCTTCTTCACGTAGAACATGGCTACTTGGTTGTCCGTGTGGATGAGGACTGTCTTGTAGCTGAGCAGGGTGTGGAAGACTCTGAGAGCTAGAAAAATTGCTCTGAGCTCCAAGAGGTTGATATGTAGAGATGTCTCCTGTGGAGACCAGATGCCCTGGGTGGAGAGATCTTGTAGATGAGCTCCCCAACCCCTTGGAGAGGCATAAGTTGTAAGGGTTGCTTGGGGTAGCAACTGTTGAAAGGGGGACCCCAGCAACAGATTCTGAGTGGACTTCCACCACTGGAGAGACCAAAAGAGGCGACTGGAGGTTGCTATTTTGTCTGACAGGCACCCTGATGCCTGGGTCCATTGGGTGGACAGAGTCCACTGAGCTGCTCGCATGTGAAGGCGAGCGTAAGGAACCACATGCACAGTGGATGCCATGTGGCCTAACAGTTGTAACATCTCTCGAGCAGTTAAATGGGACTTTAACTGAACTTGTGAGGCTAACTGCACCAATCGGAGGCAACGGGCTTGGGGAAGATAGGCTCTTGCAGTTGTGGTATCCAGCAAGGCCCCTATGAACTCTAATGACTGAGTAGGGGTGAGATGGGATTTTGGGTTTATTACCAGTCCCAGATACTGAAGAACATGCCTTGTGCAGGCTAGGGAAGCCTGGGCCTCTGTCTGGGATGGAGCTTGGATGAGCCAGTCGTTCAGATATGGGAATACAAATATTCCTAGAGTGCGTAGAAATGCAGCTACCACTGCCATGCATTTTGTGAACACTCTTGGAGCAGAGGCCAGACCGAAAGGAAGCACTCTGTATTGGTAGTGCTTTCCCTGATAAAGGAACCGAAGGAACCTTCTGTGTGTTGGATGGATGAGGACATGGGTGTACGCATCCTTGAGATCTAGAGAACAAAGCCAATCCTGACTCTGAAGGTTTGGAAGGAGAGCACCGAGAGAAATCATCTTGAATTTCTCCTTGCATAGAAACTTGTTCAATTCTCTGAGATCTAATATGGGTCTGTAGCCCCCTGTTTTCTTTGGGATAAGAAAATAGGGGGAGTAGAACCCTGAACCCTGTTGAAGAAGGGGTACTTCTTCTATTGCCCTTTGGGTAAGAAGGGTAGCAATCTCCAGGTCCAGAAGGTCGAGGAGAGATGTTGGAGAACTGAACTGTCTCACCATGGTGTGAGGAGGAAGGTTTAAGAAATGAAGCTTGTACCCCTCCCTTATGATGGAGAGGGTCCATTGCTCTGCTGTGATTTGTTCCCATCTGGGAGCAAAGTGAGCTAACCTTCCTGGAATGGTGAGAGGCTCTGGTTCTTCTAGAGCCAGAAAGGCTAAGTTCTCTAGTTGTAAGTCAAAGGCCCTGAGGATGAGGCTGTTGGGCTGTAGCAGTCCTTGCAGCCTTAGGCTTGGCTTGTTTAGGTTGTTGCTGACGCTTTGCAGCAAAACGACCTGCAGAAGATGCCTGGTGACCATAACCAGGATAATATTTCCCTTTTTTGGGAAAGAAAGCCTTTTTGAATAACCTTTTTCTAACAGGAGCAGAAGTAGACTTTGAAAGTCTATCTAAGGCAGAATTCTCAGCATCCATCTGAGTGGCCTTTGCTTGCCAATCCTTGCCAAAAAGGTTTTCACCTGTACAAGGAAGATTTCCTAATCCATCCTGGACCCAGGGTTCCAAATCAGAAGCTTGTAACCAAGCAAGTCTGCGTGCACCTATGGCAATAGCCGAGACTCTGCTGGCACACTCAAAAGAGTCAAAGGCTGCACGGTTGGAAAATATGGAAACATCCTGGGCATGTTTAAGCCAGGTGAGAAACTCCTCCGTTTTATCTTCTGAGTCAAAAGGAGATAAAGTTTGCAGATGATCTGTAACTTCCTTTAGAAACATCCCCATATAGAGACTATAGGAGTTGATTCTGGCAGTAAGCATATTGGCCTGGAAGATTCTCCGGCCAAAAGCATCCAAGGTTCTGCATTCTCTTCCTGGAGGATTAGATGAGTGTCTTTTTGCACTCTATCTTCTTCATAGCAGACTCCACCACAATAGAGTGGTGAGGAAGCCGAGTCTTATGAAAGCCAGGACAAGGAGGAACATGGTACATGGTGTCCAACCTGCGAGAATGAGGGGAGGTAGTTAGAGGTGTCTCCCATATACCCAACATGTGATCATAAAGGATCTCATGAATTGGTAAAGTAGCTGCCTCTTTAGGAGCCTTAGGATATTGTAAAATATCCAATTTCTTGGCTCTAGCCTCTGGTTCAGGGGCCACTGAAATAGAGAGGCCCCTGGCCACTTCCCTAATGAAGTCTTGAAAAGACAAGTCTTCTGGAGGAGACATTCTTCTTTTTGGAGAAGAGGGCTCCTGAGGAAGGAGTACCGATGCTTCGACAGAAGCCTCTGATCCATCAGAGTCTTCGGAGGAATCGAAGTATCGCCTGTCTGGATGCTCTTGCAGAGCCCGATACGCGTACCGAGTGGTATCGACATCGGGAGTGATCGGTACCGATTCGGTACTGATGGGCATCACAGAACAGGGTACCGCTGCAGTCGACACCAAAGCCGATGTCGATGCAACCGGAACCGGTACCGGTACCGGAATCGATAACGGTGCCGGTGCCAGAACCGGTACCGACAACGGAGTTTGTTGCGGTACCGGAGGCGTTGCAGCTTGTATGAATGCCGTAATGGCATGCTGCAAGGTCAGAATATTCTGATCCATCGACGCAACCAATGTCTGGATGTTGGTACCAGTGGAAACCACCGGTACCCCAGAACATGGCAACAGGTGATCGGTCGAGGCCACGCCATCGATGTCAACCTGTGACCCCATAGATGAAGCCTCCCTTGGATTGCTGCAGCCCAAATGCATGACCTTACATTTTTTAACATTAAATCCCAGCTGCCAAATTCTAGACCATTCTTTAAGATTAGCTAGATCCCTCCTCATGTTATCTACACCTTCCTGGGTGTCTACTCTATTGCAGATTTTGGTATCATCTGCAAAAAGGCAAACCTTACCCGACAGCCCTTCCGCTATATCACTAACAAAGATGTTAAAAAGAATCGGACCAAGGACAGATCCCTGGGGCACACCACTGGTAACATCCTTCTCCTCAGAGTGAGCTCCATTTACTTGTACTCTTTGTCGCCTCCCACCCAACCAATTTCTAACCCAAGCAGTAACTTTAGGGTCCATCTCTAGGGTGCTCAGTTTGTTTATAAGTCACCTGTGAGGAACAGTGTCAAAGGCTTTACTGAAATCTAAATACACCACATCTAGAGCTCTCCCTCGGTCCAACTCCCTGGTCACCCAGTCAAAGAAATCAATCAGATTTGTCTGACAAGACCTGCCTCTGGTGAATCCATGCTGCCTCGGATCCTGTAATCTGCTGGACTCCAGAAACCTCACTATTTTCTCTTTCAGCAGCGTTTCCAATAATTTACTCACCACCGAAGTTAAACTAACTGGCCTATAGTTTTCAACCACATCCTTACTTCCGCTTTTGTGTAAAGGCACCACATGAGCCTCTCTCCAGTCCTTTGGCACCACTCCCGACTCCAACGAGGCATTGAAAAGGTCAGTCAGTGGAGTTGCTAGAACATCCCCAAGTTCCCTCAGTATTCTAGGGTGTATCCCATCCGGTCCCATCGCTTTGTCTACTTTAAGTTGAGCTAGTTTCTCACGAACACAGTCTTCTGAAAATTGTTCAAGATGTCCCTCGCTTCTGTTCCTATTTGTGGGTGTTTTCTGAGGTCCTGCTCCTGGTTCTTCATCTGTGAACACAGAACAAAAATATTTGTTAAGCAATTCCGCTTTATCCTTATCAGCTTCTACATATTCCCCCCCTACCCTTGAGTCTGAAATTACCACTTTTGCCCTTCCTATTATCACTAATTTATTTTTAAAATGTTTAATCCCCCCCCCCCCCCCATTTTATTGCATTGGCTATTTCCTCCTCCTTTTGAATCTTTGCCTTCTTGACTACTTTGCTAGCTTCTCTAAGTTTTTCCAAATACAGATGCCTGTCTTCCTTTCTCTGTGATCTCTTGTATTTCATGAAGGCCTCCCTCTTTTTCTTCACTTTTTTCAGCTACTTCCTTAGAAAACCATAGCAGTCTCCTTTTCCTTTTGCCTTTATTTACCATTTTAACAAAAAGGTTGGTTGCCCTTAAAATATCCCCTTTCAGTTTTGCCCACTGTTTTTCTACATCCCCCAGCTGTTCCCATCCCACTAACGACTCCCTGAGGTATTGGCCCATCTAAGCAAAGTTAGTCTTCCTAAAGTCTAAGATCCTCACCTTGGAATGGATTCTAACAGCCCTAGTCCTAATACTGAACCACACCATCTGGTGATCACTGGATGCAAAATGATCTCCCACTACAACATCAGAAACACTTTCACCATTGGTAAGCACCAAGTCCAGTATGGTCCCTTCACGTGTGGGGTCTGTTAACAATTGCCTGAATAGTTCTCCCTGTAGAGAATCCAGGTTCTCCTTACTTCTAGATGATACTGCAGCAGGAATGTGCCAATCAACATCTGGCATATTGAAATCTCCTATCAGTAGCACGTCCCCTTTCCTAGCAATGCTGCGTATGTCTTCAATTAACTCTCTGTCCACCTCTTCCTCTTGTAAGGGAGGTCTATATATCACACCAATGCAAATAGATTTCTCTTTCCCTCTTTCTAGTTTAACACACAATGCCTCCTCTCTCCCTTTTAAGCTCTGTAATTCCAAAGCTTTAATAGTAGTTTTTACATATAGTGCCACTCCTCCTCCCCTTCTTCCTACCCTGTCCTTTCTGAATAAAGTATAGCCAGGTATAGTTACATCACAGTCATGGTTTTCTGTGAACCATGTTTCTGTAACTGCCACTAAATCCAAGTCAGCCACTCCCACCAAAGCTTCAACATCAGGGATCTTATTTCCCATGCTACGGGAATTTATACACACTGCTTTCCATATGTTACCCCGGTTACCCATTTCCATAAAGGTATTTAATGTATCACCTACCTGGGGGCTTTCACTTACCTGGGGGCTTTCTTCACCTATCCCCAACGAATCTAGTTTAAAGCCCTCTTCAGTAGATTAGCCAGTCTACTACCGAAGATGCGTTGACCTTTCTTGGATAGATGGATGCCATCTCTGCTATGCAACCCTTGGAACAGCATCCCATGGTCTAAGAAACCAAAACGCTCTCGATGACACCATCCACACAGCCATGCATTCATCTCCAGGATGCGAGCCTCTCTGCCTTGGCCTTTACCCTCAACAGGGAGGATTGAAGAGAACACCACCTGTGCACCTAACTGCTTCACCCTCTGTCCCAGAGCCATGAAGTCACTTTTGATACGTTCCGAGGTATACCTGGCAGTATCATTTGTTCCAACATGGATTAGCAACATTGGGTAATAGTCAATGGGCTTGATGAGTCTCGGCAAACTCTCTGTAACATCTTGGATTTTGGCACCAGGCAGACAGCATACCTCTCTGGACATCAAGTCTGGTCGGCAGATGGACACCTTAGTACCCCTCAGAAGAGAGTCTCCAACCACCACTACCCTTCGTTTCCTTCTGGTCACTGATGTCTCTGTACAAATGCTAGAAGTCTAAAAGATAAGATTGGAGAATTAAAATATATAGCACTAGAGCTAGATATAATGGGCATTTCGGAAACATGGTGGAAGGAAGATAACCAGTGGGACACCGTGATACCAGGGTACAAATTATATCACAATGATAGGATTCAACAAATTGTTGGAGAGGTGACGCTATATATTAAAGAACATTGAGTCAAATAGAATAAAAGCTTTGCCGAAAAAAAGCTGCAATTGAATCTTTATGGGTAGAAATGCCATGTGTGAAGAACAAGAGTGAGTGGGTTATACTAGCAACCACTTGGACAGATTGGACATACAGATGATGAAATGCTAGCAAAAATTAGGGAAGCTAACAAATCTGACAGCACAATAATAATGGGTGATTACAATTATACAACATTGGATATGTTTAGAACAGCTGACCCTCATGTCATGGATCCTAACACGCAACACAGGGGGTCATTGCCATATAAGAGAAGGTGGACGCACTCCCATCACCACCTACCGAAAGGGACAGACTTCCCCCGCTACCCCCACCTATTACACATAGAACTAAAACGCAATGAGGAGGTAGAGAAAGAACTCAACAACCACCACCAAAATCTAAGATGTGCCCTCATAAACGCATGATCTATACGCAAGAAGTGGCCAATCATACCCGACCTGATTGCCCACAATGCACTTGACATGCTCCTAATTACCGAGACATGGTTTTCCAGCGAAGATAATGTCCTCCTAAACCAGCTACTACCTAGCAATTTTTCACTGCACACATGCCATAGAAACAGCAAGCGAGGGGGAGGAGTGCTTGCTATCACCAAAACAGACCTCCACTTCCAACTGAGCAACGCATCCAACGCCACATGCCTCGACTTGATCACCATAAAAAACATTATACAAAAAAAAAAACACACACTGTTCTATCAGCCTGATATACAGACCACCGTCCACAGACACCGATTCCCTTGCAACAATAATAAACCTGGCAACCAACTCCCAGTGCCCAAGAACACCAAACTGGGTCCTAGGGGATTTCAACCTTCCATCCTTGCAAAAAGCACAGGCCTCAGCCTTCCTTGAAGCCCTCGAAGAACTAGGATATGAACAAATGGTTAATGAACCCACCCATGCGAAAGGTGGCCATCTGGACCTTATCTTCGCCCCTCAGCCCATTTCAAACACGATCAAGACCACAGTACTGTCCACTACCGCAGTTCCCTGGTCTGACCACATGTTAATTGTGTTCCAGATATCCATGCCCAACAATGCACAAAAGAACCACAACAGACTCAACCCCAACACCAAATCAGCGCCACGCAGATTTCAAGCCTTTAATAAAGACCTGGTACTAGACGCAACTGGCCCACTCCTCGACGCAACATCACATGATCCAGAAGAGCTGGTATCAGCCTGGAATAAAAATCTCAGTGCCATCGCGTTACTACCACCATCAAACAAACCATCAGGCAAGAGGGCCAACGCAGCCTGGTACTCTACCGAGCTTAGAGTCTCTCTTAAATGCTTGAGGAAGTTAGAAAGACGCTGGCGCAGAACACATTCCGCCGACGCTTCAATGGCCTACAACATACAACTGACTAAACACCGCCAAGCAATATCGTAAAGCATGAAAAGATTCCACACAGACACACTAAAGAGGTCCTTAAACAAACCACATGACCTGTTCGCACTGGTAAAGAACCTAACAAAGGAACCAGTACCAGAATACCTGGACCAGATCCACTCACAAGACTTCGCTAACTATCTACAGTCAAAGCTCTGCCAGACAAACAAGCCTCCCACACCCATCATCACTCACGAACAAGGCTCTTCAACCCCCTTGTCCAGGTTCACCACACCATCCAAGAAAACCATTGAGGATACAATAGCAGCGATCAACACAACCACTGCACAAACAGACCCTTGCCCAGTGTTCTGGATAAAGGAGTTACGAACCGCTGTCAGCCCTTTCATAACTAGACTAATTGACTGCTCCTTCATAACAGGCACCTTTCCCCAATCCCTTAAGCGCACCTCCATCAGGCCATTGCTAAAGAACAGCAAGTTGGACCCCAAGAAGCCTGACTCATATCGACCTATAGCAAGTATACCGTTCCTGGCCAAAATCATCGAAAAAGATGTCCAAAGGCAAATTCAAGATCACATTGACTCCTATGCTCCGCTCGACTCTTGTCAACACAGCTTTAGGGAAGCCCACGGGGTCGAGACCCTCCTCACCACCCTCTTTAGCACCTTAATAACTGGAATCAATAACATCCGGCAGGGATATGCACTCATCTTCATGGACATAGCTGCTGCTTTTGATTCAGTTTGCCACGTGACCCTCCTACAACGCCTCAAAGAGAAAGGGATATGTGATTCAGCACTAGAGTGGTGCAAGTCGTATCTCTCAAATAGATGGCAACATGTGCAAACAGGGGAGTCAATATCAGAGCCGTTCCACCAAAATCAAGGAGTCCCGCAAGGATCCTCTCTCTCCGCTTTGCTGTTTAACATATACATGCAGCCTAACTGCGACATCATTCGGTCCTTCAAGGTGAATTGCCTACTATACGCCTATGATGTTCTCCTGTTCATGCCATTCTCAACAGACAACCCCGACCTCCCCCACTATCTGACTGCTTTAATGCAGTATCAGGCTGGCTACAAACACAAAACTTACGAATCCAGCATAAGAAAACAGAAGCCCTATACATCACAAGAAATCCGAGTTTTAGCATCCCTCCCTACCTGAAGGTCAAGGAAGCAGAACTTGTTACCAGACCCTCGATCAGATACCTTGGAGTAACCTTGGACCAACGTTTAGACATGAAAGCCCACATAAGTAATTTAGCAAGAGCAGTATACCACAAAATCCGGTCACTCAGACACCTCCGCTCCCTACTCGAACCGGACGATTTCCGGACAATTTACCAAGCCTTAATCTTACCACACTTTGACTACGCAAATGCCATACTCCATGGCCTCCCTAAAGCCACCCTACATCCCCTGCAGCTGGCAATGAACTCGGCGGCAAGAGTTCTCCAAGGGGCATCCAGCCGTGACCACATTACACCTATCCTGAAACGATTATACTGGCTTCCCATCCAAGGCCGACTCACGTTTAAAAACCTGATACTGACTTTCAAAATCATAAACGGCCTTTCCCCCCTATCACTATCGGAACTCGTTCAACGCCACCCTTCCAACAGAACTAGAAGATCAACAGCAGTCAATAAGCTAGTGGTCCCAAAAGAAGTAACTAACTGTATCCAGGCAACAACGAACAGGGCTTTCAGACTCTCTGCACCGAGATGCTGGAACTCTCTCCCACCCAGCATCCAAGCAGTCACCAGTCTTGCACAGTTTAGAAAGGTGTTGAAACACCACCTCTTCCTACTGCATTACCCCGATGACGGCTCCTCTAGAACAGTCACATCGAGCTGACCAAAGCAGCACAAATGGTCGCCCTAATTACCAAGGCATATGTAAATAGTTACCCCCGTTCTTAATCCAAGTTGTACCACCTGTTTATTGTAAACGCGAATCATCCTTTTGAAATGCGTATGTTAAATGTTCTATGTGAACCGCACTGATGTGGAATAGCACGGTATATAAGAGACTGTAAATAAATAAATAAATAAATATAAAGCATTTTTTGCCTTATATGGCAGCCTGACCCCGCCTGCTGCATCCCAAGATGCACCACACAGAATCAGGCACTACCATTTTGAAATATGGTGGTGTGAGGGCAGGAGCATATGGGAAACGTTCCTGCCCACAAAAATTAAGATACTCGGGCTGGGGGGAGGGTCCATTGAACCATCAGGTACTTTTTTACTTCAGGGGATGGGGCCCACTAGGCAACCAGGTCTTTTATTGTTTCGGGGTGGGTTTGGGGCCACTGGACCACCAGGTCCTTCATTGTTTCAGGGGATGGGGGGGGATCGTGGCCCACCATGCCACCAGTGATTTTATTTCTGTAAGGGGTGCATTGGTGTCTGGTGGGGCAATGGCACCCTGACACCTCAGACAACCCTTTTGTCTGGCTTCTGTGTGCATGTGTTTGGCTTGCTCTTCCAATTTAAACCTGGTTAATCTGAATATTGCATTCCAGTGCAAAATGTCAGGGTTAAACTTGTGCTAAGAACCCCTGCACTAGAGCTTTAAGCGCTGGGCTCTAGCTCGGGGTTTCTGCATTGGCCTGTAAGCCTGTAGCTGAGGCAATGGAGGGTTAAGTGGTTTGCCCAAGATCACAAGGAATGGCAGGCTAAACCAGGAGAGCTAAGCCAATGGCAGTATGATGAGAGATCGATAAATTATGAATCTCTGTGGCAGTAATAAAAAGGAAGCAATACTTTAGAACCCAGGAAGTATTCAGTACGTGAGTATGAATGTTATGGAGGTGAACAAAACGTGTATTCCCTAGTCACAAAATGTGGTAATCATCAGGGGTCTACCAATCCTAATGACTAAACCAGGGTACAAATTATATTACATATAGCTGCATTTAGTTGCTTTGTACATAGTTGCTTTTGTACATAGTTCTCATGTTCTCGGTTTATGAAACCTGTTTAATGTATACCCAGCTTATTGTCCTGTTCATTGTAAGCACTGATCAATCTTTGTGACGTGTAGTTTTATGTTCATTGTAAACCGCACTGGTGTCAAATAGCGCGGTATAAAAGAAACTGTAAATAAATAAATAAATATTGCAATGATAGGGTAGATCAAATTGGTGGAGAGGTGTATTATATGCTAAAGAGAGCACTAAGCCAACAAGATAGCGTAGTTACTCACCTGTAGCAGGTGTTCTCCAGGAGCAGTAGGAATCAGTCCTCACATATGGGTGCCGACGGAGCCCTCATGCGGAGTATTTCCCCAGCTTTCAAAGAAAGCCTTTAGGAATGCAGCACGCATGCGCAGTCCCCTTCCCACCTAAGGGTGCCATCTTGCTCAGTCTGATGATATAGCTAAAAGACCGCAAAAATCAAAATGAAGCGTAGGACTGCAACTCCAGGGGAGGAGGGAGGGTCGTGAGGACTGATTCCTGCTGCTCCTGGAGAACACCTGCTACAGGTGAGTAACTACGCTTTCTCCAGGACCAAGCAGGAAGTCAGTCCTCACGTATGGGACTCCCCAGCTCTAGGCTACCGTGAACCCAGAGCTGAAAAAAACGGCTCCCTCTCAAGAGCCTCAGCATCCGTGATAAGAATTTTCTCTGAGAATGCACCCCGTACGGTAGCCCAATACAAAGGGCCGAAGGGTAGGAGTTACCTAAACCTCAAAGAGATTACGGAGTACCGCCAGGCCAAAAACACTGTCCCGCCGGGACACTCTCTCCAGGCAGTAATGGGCTGCAAAAGTCTGGCTTGAAGACCAAGTTGCGGCCCGGCAGATGTCTGCCAACGGAACAGAGTGGAGATGAGCTACTGACGCGGCTTTCGTCCTGACACGGTGGGCCGTGACCCGACCCTGCAAGGGGAGGTCGGCTGCCCTGTACGCCCAGGCGATGCAATCTGCTACCCAAGTGGACAACCTACACTTGGAGACAGGTAACCCCATCCTATTAGGGTCAAACGAGACGAAGAGCTGAGTAGCCCTTCGATGCTCCCGCATACGCTCTATGTAAAAGGACAACGTCCTTTTACAGTCCAGGGTATGCAAGACTGCTTCAGCCCGGCTGGCATGCGGCCTGGGAAAAAAAGTCAGAAGAACCACCTCCTGATTGAGGTGGAAAGAGGAGACCACTTTTAGGAGGAACTTGTGATGGGTCCGTAGGACCACCCTGTTCCTATAGAACCACGTGTACGGTCTATCAGAAACCAGAGCTTGTAGTTCAATCACACGTCTGGCCGAGGTAAGAGCCACCAGGAAGAGCGCTTTCCAAGAGAGGAAGCGCAAATGGCAAGTAGCCATCGGCTCAAACGGTGGGCGAGTAAGTTGCTGCAAGACCACGTTCAAATCCCACTCAGTCACCAGTGGACAAACCGAAGGCTTAAGTAGAAGCAGACCTCTGAGAAATCTGGACACCAAGGGGTGAACCGACAGAGACTGTCCTTCCACAGGTGAGTGGTGCACTGACAAAGCAATGAGGTGGACCCGAAAAGAGTTAGACTTAAGGCCTAGGTCAGAGGGGCAAGATGGCGGCAGTGTGATTCTCTCTGCCAGAGGTCCGCCTTTCTGAGCGTCTTTGTGTCGGCGGTTAGTGCGTCTCCTATCTAGTATGGGTAGAAGAAAGCGCAAAAAAACTCACCTTCCTCTGGGTGAGGCTGGAGTCATCGGAGCGGGCCAACAGACGCTTCAGATGTGTGGATTCCCTGTTGTAAGGGAGTCAGTGGTGTCTTTGGCAGGTCCTGAGGGTTCTCTCGACCTGAGCACATACGTGATTTTTTTGTCCCTGGAGCAGTGGGCCCCCCGCCGTTTCCCGGAAGCGGTTTCTCCGGCAGGAGTGAGTCTTCGGTTGGCGTGCTGGCCAGCACGCCAAACCAGGAGGCTGTGGAGGCCTCTGGAGCTGATGTAGTTGTTGTCTGTGGGTCCCCTGGAGTTGATGGAGGATCTGGGGCTGGAATGGGGTTATCGACCAGCCCTCTTCAGGAGAGAGTGACCCCGAGACTTACCGCTGGTGGCGGCGGTTGGTGAAGCCCGCAAATATAACTTTGGAAGTGCTATGGGAAGCAATTTCAACAATGAATTCTTCTTTGGAAAGAATAGCTGTATCTGTGAGTACTGACACTAAGTTATTGAAGGCTGATTTTCAGCAGGTCTCAATGGTCCAGAAGGAACAGGAGGTGAAGCTGGCACGGTTGAGTGGAGAGCTGGCTCAACTCCAAGAATTACATCTTGCCCATATGAAGGACTGGAATGTGACCAATAGAAAGTTGGAATATCTTGAAAACCAAGCCCGGAAGACCAATTTAAGACTGGTGAACTTTCCTAGGTCTCCTATATGTCCTCCTCTGGAAATGGTTCGAAGATACTTCCAGGAGGTCTTGAAGATCCCTGGGGAGAATCTCCCACCATTAATCAGAGTTCAATATCTGAATGTTGGTAGGGGAGTTCAGAGAGTTCCCAGTGATCCCCCGGGGGTTCCTGGAGACCTTATGGGTTTCTTAGTGAGTTCCCTGGAATTAGTTACTGACCGAGCTACTCTCCTTATTACACTGGCCCTTGAGTCTGATAAAGCATTAATTCTGCGTATGTATTTTCGAAATTTCAGTGAGCAATTTATGGTGTCAAGTGTGCGTATTTTTCCTGATTTAGCTAGAGCTACCCAGCTGAGGAGGGAGTTGTTTCTGGGGCTTAAACCCAGGGTTCTTTCCCTCGGTGGGACTTTTCTGTTAATATTTCCTGTGAGGTGTTGTGTTTCGTATAAAGAGAAGTTGTATATGTTTTTTGAGCCCTGTCAGCTCCTGGAGTTTCATACTGCTAGAGAAGAACCCATTGTGAATTTATCTCCTCATACGGCTGACGCATAAGTCTGCACTGCTAGTATATTTTGTTTTTCCTTTAGCTTAGGTAATTTAATTTCCTGTTGCCTCTCTTCAACTTTTTGAGGGCTGATTATGGTAAAAGTATTCTATTCTTTGTTTATATTGTATATTCTTTGGAATTTATATCTTTATTACCGTATTTCCTTCATTCAATATTGCAATATTTGAATGTTTTCAAAAAATTCAATAAATAAAATAAAATTTAAAAAAGACTTAAGGCCTAGGTCTGAAAGGTGAAGTAGATACTGCAGTACTACTGGCACAAGGCACGAGAAAGGATCTTCATTGCGCTGAGCACACCATACCGCAAACCTACGCCACTTGAGGGCATAGTACTTTCTGGTGGACTGCCTCCTAGAGGCCAAGACCACCTCCTCAACCTACTTAGGTAGAAGTAAGGGAGCTAGCACTATCCTTTCAGCAGCCAGGCCATCAGATTGAGGGACCTAAGTTTGGTGTACAGAAGGGAACCCTGTTCTTGAGACAGGAGATCGTGTTGCAGCCCCAAAGGGAACGGAGCTTCCACCGCCAACTGTAGAAGAAGTCGAAACCACGGCTGCCTCGGCCATCTGGGGGCTACCAGAATCACCGAGGCCTTGTCCCGGAGGATCTTTGACAGAGTTCTGGCCACCAGGGGTGTGGGAGGAAATGCATACAGGAGGCCTGTAGACCAAGAGATTAGAAAAGCATCTGCTGCCATCCTCAGGGGATGCGGCTGTCTGGAGCAAAACCTGGGCATCTGACAGTTTAGTGGACTTGCAAAGAGATCGATGGATGCGATGGATGGAAGTCCCCAGCGGAGGAAGATCTGCTGGACCACCAATGGATTCAACTGCCATTCATGAGGCTGGAGAATCCTGCATAGTTTGTCTGCTAGGAAGTTCTCCTGACCAGGTAGATAAACTGCTTTGAGAAACATGCCTTGTCTGACTGCAAAGGAGCAAAGGTCCAGTGCCTCCTGACATAGGGGACTGGACGCTGTGCCCCCTTGTTTGTTCACGTAGAACATTGCCACCTGATTGTCTGAACTAGGACAGACTGGTGAGATAGAGCATGGCAGAAGGTTTGCAGAGCTAAGCGGATTGCTCGCAGCTCTAAAAGGTTGATATGCTGTGTGGCCTCCCGAGGGGACCACAGGCCCTGAGTGCATGTGCCCTGGCAATGTGCACCCCAGCCCTTTAAGGAAGCATCTGTCGTCAGGACCCTTGTGTGTGCTGGAGCCTGAAAAGGTACACTTCTGAGAAGGTTTGGCAGATGTAGCCACCACTGTAAGGAGTTCAAAAGTCGTCTGGACACCTTTACTCTGTCTTGGAGGTCGCCTGTCGCCTGTGTCCACTGATCTCTGAGGCACCATTGGGCATTCGGTGTCACATGCACAGTGGATGCCATGTGGCCCAGGAGCCGCAGGTAGTGTCTGGCGGAAACATGAGAATTTCCTTGGAACTGGTTGGCCAACTCCATGAGTCTGTGGGCCCTGTCCTCGGGCAAGTAAGCTCTTGCCTGAAGGGTGTCTAATCTTGCCCCTATAAACTGTAGGTGCTGAGAGGGGAGCAAAGTGGACTTTGCGTAGTTTATGACAAAGCCCAGATGCTGAAGAAGAGAGACAGTATGAAGAGTGGCCTGTCGGGCCTCCTGGAGAGACTGGCCCCTGATTAGCCAGTCGTCCAGGTATGAGAAGACAAAAATCCTCTGATTCCTGAGAAAAGCCACCACCACTGCCAGGCATTTGGTGAAAACTCTGGAGGCAGAAGTTAGGCCAAAGGGAAGTACCGGTACTGAAAATGGTTTCCTCCCACCACAAATCTGAGGTATTGTCTGTGGTCTGGTTGAATGAGGATGTGAGTATAAGCATCCTTTAGGTCTAAGGAGCATAGCCAGTCTCCCTGCTAGAGGTAGGGCAGCAGTATCCCAAGGGTAAGCCATCTTGAACTTTTCCCTCTCCAGAAACTTGTTCAGATTTCGCAAGTCTAGGATAGGCCTGAGGCCTCCTGTTCTCTTTGGTACTAGGAAGTACCTGGAGTAGAAGCCTTGCCCTTTCAGGTGGTGAGGCACCGGTTCCTCTGCCTGTTCCTTTAGAAGACTTGCCAACTCCTGAAGGAGGAGGTTCCTGTGTAGAGGGAGTCTTGGAGGCTCCCCTGGATAGTAGGAGGGGGTAGCTGGTGGAAATGTAGCATATAGCCCTTTTGGACTATGCTCAGTACCCAGGTATCCCCTGTGATGGCTGGCCACCTGTATATGTACAGGGTCAGCCGACCTCCTGTGCTGAGTGGAGCCACTGGCGGAGGAGAGGCTATGCTGTGGGAGTCAACAACCCCCTCCCTGCTGAGCAGGAGCCGGAGCTGGAGGCTTGGGGGTTTTCTGCCTACGGGGCCCATGCCCCTGGCCCTTTGGCCTGCTGGCCCTGTTGGGGAGCTGGAGAGGCCTGATAATGAGGGTAGGTTTTGTAGGCAGCACCCGTCCTCGGGAAAAAGGGCTTCTTTCCTGAGCCCTTCTTTTTTTGAGAAGAGGCAGAAGTCTTTCTGGACAGTCTTGTCCTGGTGAGAGTCTCTGTCTCAATTTCTGCAGCCTTTTCAGTCTTGGGCTTACTGAATAGGTTGTCACCTCGGCACGGGACATCGACCAACTTATCCTGTACCCATGACTCCAGGTCCAACGACTGTAGCCAGGCCTGACAGCGTGCACCGATGCCAGCCGCTGCTACCCAGGCCAAAGCCTCAAAGCCGTCATAGGCTGCTTGAGATATAAACTTCAAGCACTCTCGGATCCCTCAAGATAAGGCTTTGAATCTCTGCAAGGGTTCCTTGGAGAGGCCAGACGAGAACCCAGCAATCTCCTTTGCCAGGTCCTGTAAGTACATGCCCATGTACAGCTGGTAAGTCTGGACATGGCAAGACAGCACAGAGCCATGGAAGCACTTTCTACCGAGGGCTTCCAGGTTCTGGGCCTCCCGGCCGGGAGGCACCAAGGAGTGTATCTTTTGACTTTTCAGCCTGTGCATGGCCGATTCCACAATCATGGAGTTGTGCGGTAGCTGCGCCTTTTGGAACCCAGGGCTCTTACGGACTCGATAAATGGAATCGACCCACTTACTAAGAACCGGCGCCGAGGCCAGTGCCTCCCACATACAGAAGAGAAGCCGTTCCAGCATCGGAGGAACAGGTATAGTAAAGGCTTCCTTCAGAGGAAAATCATACTGGAGGGCATCGAGCTCCTCGGCTCGAGGCTCTTTCTCGGCGTCCGCAGGGAATGCCAAAGCCTTGGCCATGTCCCTGAGGAAATCCGAGAACCGGGTATCTTCCGGGGGGGGGGGGCCGTCTCCAAGGCTCGGACTCCGGGGAGTCCAATGGGATGGACCGGGTCCGGAAGGTGTCAGGAGACTCCTCGTCCTCTGTCTCCCATGCCGACCCCTCCGAGGAGTCGTCGAGCGGCTCCGGCCATGTATGCCTCGATGCCACCCGCCCCGACACAGAGGGCACCGGCGTCGACGACCTCGGCCCCGCAAAGGAGGTCGAGGGAGACCTTGGCTGAGGATCGACTCGAGACTTGATGGACTCGAGGATCGGATCGGCTCGACCTCCGGGGTCGACTTAGACGTCGAGGTCCCGGAGGTCGGAGCAGATGCACCGGTCAGACCCCCGATCAGTACCCGCTGCTGTTCCATGAAGGCAGCCAGGCTGCTCTCCAGGGCCGTCAGCCTGAGTCCGAGCTCAGGAGACTCAGCAGCCCCCAACGTTGGTTCTCCCGGAGGAGAGTCAATGAGGACAACAGAACTTACCTGACTCGGGGACTCCGGCTCCAGGCGAGGTAGTTTGGATGGCCTCTCAGACTCCGAGAGCCTGGGACGGCGGTCAGGGCTACGCGACCTGGCCCTTGAGGACCCAGGTGTCTCCACTGACACCGCCCTCATGAGCTTCTTCTTCCTTTTGTGCTCCGGGGCGGGAGACCCCCCTCTCAGAGGACCCACGACGGCGCTCGGGGTCAGACTCCTGAGATGTCGAGGCCTCTGACGAAGTCCGGGCCCGGTCAGACGCGGATTCTGAAAAAACACTTTCACGTTGAGGCTGAGGGCTCCGAAGCGACTTCAACGACATCTTGCCGCACGGGCCACAGACCAGCGGGTCATAGTCGGGCCCGAGGCATCAGAGGCAACAGTCATGTGTATCTGTGAGGGACATAAGTTTCTTACACCGACCACATTTTTTGAACCCGCTGGCAGCCATCAGGGGAAAAAGGGCCGCTGCAAGTTCAAAAGACCAGGCTGTCAGTGCAAATAACAGAAAAAGCGTGAACGCTAGTCACAAAGGACAAAAAATGAAAAAGAAGTTCCCGACTCGATACCGGTGTATCGAGCCGAGGCGGGATGGGGAACCGGCGTCGAACCGGACAAAGAGACGTGAAAAATCGCAGAAAAAAATCTACTTTTCCCGAGTGACACGAACTATGTCTGTTGGGCTCCGCGGAAAAAGAAAGACTGGGCAAGATGGCACCCTTGGGCGGGAAGGGGACCACGCAAGGAAATGCTCCACAAGAGGGCTCCGTCGGCGCCGACGTCACCCATATGTGAGGACTGACTTCCTGCTTGGTCCTGGAGAAAAACACTTTACAGAAAATAAAATGCACTATAGAATCTTTATGGATAAAAATTCCATATGAGAAGGGGAAGGGAATAGTAGTGAATGTGTACAGTTGTCCATGTGGCCACATAGGATCTGGTATGAGAGATAACCGTGTTGGGGCCACTTGGCAATAGTGATCATAATACGATCAAATCTGATTTAATAAATGGAGGCAGGGCAGCAAAGAAACCCACTGCTCTAGCATTTAACTTCCAAAAGGGAAAATATGATAAAATGAGGAAAATGGTTAGGAAAAACTAAAATGAAGAGCTGCAAAAGGACTTTGTTTTAAAGGTGAGGTGAAAGAGCCCAAAAACATCTTTCAAAAAATGGAATAAGGATCTAAATGAATACGAGGTGCAACCAAAACGTTTCAAGGCTTGTACAATAACACAAGTGTAACACTGACAGCTACTGCATGCTATCTCCTTCAAAGAAACATAGAAACATAGAAATATGATGACAGAAAAAGACCACATGGCCTATCTAGTCTGTCCTTCCATAACAACTACAACAGTCCCCTTTTTACCTTTAGAGATCCTATAGAAAGTCCCCTTTTTACCTTTAGAGATCCTATAGAGAGTCCCCTTCTGATAAAATACACTTCCTCCAGCGTTCCTAACACTACAAGAAACAATTTTGAAACGCCTCTTTCGTTATGCTGTGAAGCTGCTGAGTTGAATTTTACTTAATGGTCTCCAGGTCGTCAAATCTCCTTCCTTTCAGTGGTAATTTCAGTTTTGGAAACAAAAAAAGTCACAAAGTGTGAGGTCAGGTGAGTATAGAGGCTGACAGACTTGCTTGATTTGGTGTTTGGCCAAGTAGAACTGGACAAGATGTTATGCGAGAGCTGGGGCTTTATCGTGATGAAGCAACCATTCCTGTGCAACTCTGGCCTCTGACAACAAACTACATCTCTCTCAAACGAGTCAGAACTTGGACATATTATTCCTTATCGATAGTTTAGCCTTTCAGAGTCTCTGCTACCTGAGAGGAGTTCTGATTTAGCACCTACAAAGTTAAGTTTCTAAATTTACTATTTTGGCTGGTTTTGATATAAATTTTCCTTGATTTATTACCTATTTATATTCTCTTAGTATTTAGTTTGCCCTCAGTTCATAAAAGGTCTACTGACCTGTAACACAGAAGACACCCTTGCCATCAAGAGATATCCATGCACAACACCATCTCTGCCTTGGGAAATTTGAGTGCCGTTAAATGAGAAGGTTAATGCCCAATCTGTGATTGAAGGATAAGGCAGTATAGAAAACTGGTTAAATAAAATAATAAAAAAATAAATCTACTGATAATGCCCTAAATATGAAGAAACTGACACAAAAGAGGAAACTACTACTACTTGGAGATTCCATTATTAGAGGCACCAACTTGGGAACACAGTTCAAAGGGGAAAAGATGGTCAAATGCCTCCCAGACTCTTCAGCCGGCAGGAATATGAAGCAAATTGCTGGAAGAAAGTGATCACTCCAAAATTGATGTTATCATCCACTTGGGTACAAGCTGTCTAGAAACAGTGCCTCTACAGTTCAGAAGATTTTAATACATAGCTCCAAACCTGGTGCAAATAAGAAGGATTTAGATATATAGGCGACTGGAGAAATAGATGAAACAACAAGAGGTTGTGTTGATGGATTACATCTCTCTGTTACAGGGAAAAGGAAAAATTCAGGTATTACGTGGACAGGCATTTAAATTAGGGAAAAAGGGTGACAGATGGAAAAGAACAAGTTCAGGATGTCACTCCCAGCAAAAACATAACATTGGAAACAGCCGGAGTATTAACCCACACATCAATGCCAAATGGGAAGAGGTGTGTGTAACCCCCCACAAGGGGTTAAGTTTTTTTTTACCTGAGAGGGTGTTTTTGCAGCATTGGCAGTTGTTGAGTGTCTCATTTGAGGGGAGCTGGAGTATGTTTTGATCCGGATTGGATCTGTGATGGGAGAGGAGTTGGTCCGGGACGAAAAGTAAATGCATGAGAAAAGATCCGGAGCGCATCAGGCGGATCCGGGTTTCTCAGATCAAGAGACTGGTATCCCACGCTGTGAAGTAGCGCTTGAGAGTTATTGCAGGTGGAGGTGAAAGCTGAGACTCCAATTTGATTTTAGAAAGGGAGGTTGGATTTCAGAGGGTTTTTTTGGGTAAGGTTAAACTGGTGAAATGTCATAGCGGAGTGCTGTTTTGAGTTAGAAACCTGAGAAAACAGGGTTTAATAGTCAGTCGGTGATTGTTGGGAAAGGGATAATTTCTTTTGGAATTTATGTTATTTTTCCTGTTTAAATTCAACATAGAATTTTGATACCATTATTTCTCATGGGAGTTTTAAAAGATAAAAATGGAGATTGTTGCTGCAAAATAGAATTCGTGGCAACTGTTGTTATTAGAATACTGGTGCAAGCATGCTTTTTATTGGCTGTAGGTTTTCTGATGTCATTTTTTGAGTTAGTGTTGCCTGGGGTTACGGCTGAGAAGATGGAGAAGTGAAGAACTGTTTGTGAGTGTGAGCAGTTGGTTACTATAGGATTTCTTATAAAGGTTGAAGATTTGCTTTCAAAGTAGGAAAATATGGTTGAGTACTACTGAAATTGGTCAGGTATTTTAAAAAAGAAGGAAAGCTGCTTGTGGAAGTGAGAGCAGAGATGTGTTAAACAGAGCTCCTGGCTGAGTTTTGTGACAGAGTGACCGGTTTGAATGTGCTTAGGAATTGCACATCTAATTACAAAGAGCTGTGTATATATTTATTTACTGTATACTTGACTCGGCTGAAAACTTTAACCTTTTTTTTTTTAAGGTGATGCTAGTAAAAGAGCTCCCTAAAAATAGGTTTCCTGTTTTGAATGGTCTAAAGGTGACCAGACTATTGGAATGACTCTGAAGTGAGGATAAGTGTAAAGTAACCTGTTCTAAAGGAAAAGAAAACTTGTTTACTTTATTGCATGTGGAGTAGCACTACTGAAATTGCATAGTGTACTACAAATTAATTGTACAAAGCATGCTGTAAGGCAGAATGAATCTAGTTATTGTGGAATAGACACATAGTATTTGAGCGCTGAGTGCAAGTTTGAGTAAATGTGGTGCAAGTAAGGAAACAAGGAGTTTAGTAAGTTCTTCAGCATAGGAAAATAAGTTTAGATAGGTACTTTTAGATAGGGACTTTGTTTAATTTTATTTATTTAGTTAGGGAACGTAACAAAGTTTGTGACAAAGGAATAATTTAGGTTGTCTCATACCTAAACTAGAAAGAAGTTAGGGTTTTGTCTCCCTTTTTATTTAATTAAGTTAGGGAGCCAGGTATCCCGGACTCCATGGATTCAGACGTGCGGCGGTTCCTGCGCGAATCTTGGGCCCCTACACTTCAATTCTCGCAGCTGTGTGGACAATAACAAAAAAAAAGAAGTCAGTCTTACATCTCAGCTGAATGAACAAGGAAAGCTAAGTGAAGTACTTAATATAAGCTGTGTGTTAAAAAGAAGGAAAAGGAGAGCAAGGGGAAAAGAGTGGACAATCCCCACTTGTTACTGATGTAATATGTCTTCATCACAAAGAAAAATAAAACATCACAAAACATCAGGACTTACAAATTAACAACTGAAGTTAACAGAAAAGTATTTTTTTGTGCCACATTAGTCAGAGAAGAAACTTATCTGATTAGAATAGTTAGGATTTCCCTTATTAGAGTTGTGACAGGTTGCTATTGATTTTTCTGTTAAAGAAAATACTGTTTTTTATTTAAGAAACTAAGTTACAGGAGTAGCTAGTAGTATAAAATTGTTTAGTAAAAAGAGAAAATATGTGCAACATTTTGGTGCAGTAAAAGAAGAGATGTATAATGGGTTGTTCTTACATGTTTTACTGAGAATCTGGAAAGATTATTTCAACTAAATATACACAGTAAATAACAACAAAAGTGTCAGAACCTGTGTAGAATAAATATTAAGACACTTTGCAATAATTCTATTTGTAAACTTTATTTATACCAACTAAGTTTACTTATTTTATTTATTTCCCCAGTTCGTTTTGAAGAAACTGGTGTGTACTGTACCTTTCTCGTTTGTAAGCTGTGATAGCGCCTTTCCTTACGGCACCGTGACACACAATTTAAATAAGGAAGCTACATCAGGGCGCTGGTCACTGGTTTGCAAATAGGGGTGGGTTACATGTGTAAAACAAAATCTATGCAAAATACAGGCAAGTCAGTCAACAAATGCTGGAAAGCAATAAACACAAATGCTCGAAGCCTAGTCAACAAAGTTCCTAACCTAAAAGCTCTAATGGTGTAAATGGACTTGAACATTGTGGCCATTACAGAAACGAGTCGCATGAATGGGATACAGCCATAGCTGACTATAATCTATTTAGAAGAAATAGAGAGTGTAGAAAAGGAGGGGGAGTAGCCCTATATGTCAAAAACAATATTAAAGCTGCTGAAATGCAGGGGATGCGGGGAAAAGAAGATGCACTGTGGATTGTGTTGGAAAGAGGAGATGGCACTGTCATCCATAGAGGTGTAGTCTACAGGCCTCCAACTCAAACCGAAGAAATGGATAGTGAATTGATTATTGATACTGCAAAGATAGCCATGAAGGGGGACATGATCATATTGGGTGACTTTAAGCTACCCAATGTGGATTGGAGTATTCCTTCTGCAAATCTGGAAAGAAGTAAAAAAAATTGTGGATGCCTCCAAGATGCATAACAGACAAATGATAATGGAACCGACCAGAGAAAGCTCAATGCTGGATTTAGTACTCATCAACGGAAACAGTGTGCCAAATGTCCGGGTGGGTGCCCATGTGAGCAGCAGCAATAATCATATAGTGTGGTTTGAGATAAAAGCCAAGGCGGAGTCCAATCACAGCAAGCTCAAAGTCCTAGACTTCAAAAACACTGACTTCAGTAAAATGGCCAAGTGACTGAAGAAGGAGTTGGCAGGATGGGAGGGGATAAGAGAAGTGGAATTACAGTAGGCTAAACTAAAGGAGACAATAAAAGGGGCAACAGTTACATATGTAAGGAAAGTAAATAAAAACAAGAGGAAAAGGAAACTTATTTGATTCTCCAAAGAAGTGGCTGCACAAAACAAGGCAAAAAAACCACAAGATTCAACAATTTGCAAACAGAGGAACACAGAAAAGAATACAAGATAAAACTAAAAGAGACAAATTGAGAAATAAGGATAGCAAAATCAAAGGCAGAAGAAGTGAAGTGTGGCGACAAAACATTTTTCAGGTATATTCGGGAGAAAAGGAAAATCAGAGGTGGAATTGCAGGACTCAAAAGTGCTAGGAATGGATTTGTGGAAAGTGACATTGAAAAAGCGAAAATGCTAAACAAATACTTCTGTTCTGTTTTTACTAAAGAAGGGCCATCTGAGACTGACAAATATACAAATGGGAATGGAGTAGATACCATACTATTCACAGAAGATGATGTGTTAGAACAGCTTGCAAAACTGAAAGTGGACAAGACCATGGGACCAGATGGGATACATCCCAGGATACTGAAAGAGTTCAGAGAGGTTCTTGCGGGGCCATTAAAGGATGTTTTTAAAAGATCCTTGGAGACAGGAGACGTTCCACAGGACTGGAGAAGGGCTGATGTGGTACTTCTCCACAAAAGTGGTAATACGGAAGAAGTGACAAACTACAGGCCAGTAAGCCTTACCTTGGTGGTGGGAAAAGTAATGGAGGCGCTCCTGAAAGAGTGAATAGTGGACTTTCTCGAAACCAACAGGTTGCATGATCCGAGGCAACATGGTTTTACCAAAGGATGATCTTGCCAAACAAATCTGATTGAGTTCTTTAACTGGGTGACCAGAGAACTAGATCCAAGGTATGTGATGGATGTGATCTACCTAGATTTCAGCAAAGCCTTTGATACTGTTCCTCATAGGCGGCTTATCAATAAACTAAACAGCTTGGGGATGGGTCCCAAGTTGGTGAACTGCATCAGAAATTGGTCGACTGACAGACAACAGAAGATGATGGTAAACGGAACTCACTCGGATTCAAGGAAGGTGATTAGCGGTGTGCCCCAGGATTCGGTCCTGGGACCAGTATTGTTCAATGTATTTGTGAATGATATTGCTGAAGGACTGAATGGAAAAATTCAACAGAGTGGACTTCCCTGAGGGAGTAGAGAACATGAGAAAAGATCTACAAAAGCTGGAAGAATAGTCTAATGCTAGGCAGTTAAGATTTAATGTGAAGAAGTGCAGTGTCATGCACTTGGGAAGCAGAAATCCAAGGTAATTCTATGTGATAGGGAGCGAGAGACTGGTGTGCACAGACCAGGAGGAGGACTTCGGAGTGATTGTTTCTGATGATCTCAAGATGGCGAAACATTGTGACAAGGTGGTGGCAAAAGCCAGAAGGATGCTGGGTTGCATACAGAGAGGAATTGCCAGCAAAAAGGAAGAGGTTCTAATGCCACTGTACAAGTTGCTGGTGAGGCCTTACTTGGAATATTGTGTTGAGTTTTGGTGACCATATCTTGCAAAGGATGTAAAAAGACTGGAAATTGTTCAGAGGATGGAGACAAAAATGATTTGGAGCCTGTCAGAAGATGTATGAGAAGAGACTTGAAGACCTAAATATGTACACTCTGGAGGAGAGGAGAGACAGGGGAGATATGATTCAGATCTTTAAATACTTAAAGAGTATTAATGAACAAACCAACCTCTTCCAAAGACGGGAAAGCTATAAAACTAGAGGGCATAACATGAAGCTGCAAGGGGGTAAACTGAAAGGCAATGTCAGGAAATACTTTTTCACTGAAAGGGTGGTGGATGCTTGGAATGCTCTCCCGATGGAAGTGGTGGGGGCAAATACAGTGACGGAATTCAAAATAGCATGGGATAGACACAGTGAACCCCTTTATAGCAACAGGATAAAATCAAAATAAACATAACTATCTCTTATATCTCAACAAATAGGGGTGACCTACGTGGTGCGTTGAGTACACCCCTAAGCAAAGGCATGGGGAGGGGTGACCTGTACAGTGTGACAGGTGCAACTTCTCTTAGCGCCTTGTCGGGCAGACTAGATGGACCATACTGGTCTTTATCTGCCGTCACATACTATGTTTCTATGTTACACATGCTGAACAATACCCTGGTAATCAAAGAAAATTGTGCACATGACCTTGACATTGCTCCTCACCTGAAGGGCTTTCTTGGGTCTGAGAGAGTTTGGAGTCTTCCATTGTGAGCATTGAGCCTTAGCTTCTGAGTCATAACCAGTCATCATCAGTAATAATCTTTTTGATGAATCTGTGTCATTTTCAATGTATTCCAACAATTCTCTGGTTGCAGACAATCAATCTTCTTTTTGGTAGGGACAGGAGTTTCAGCATGAATTTTGTAGACACACATTTCATACCCAAATCGACAGTAAGAATGGACTGTACTGACCCAAAACTGATATCCATGTCTTCAGCAAGCTCCTTGATAAACAAATGATGATTTGAGAGTATTGCGACACACAGTGCTTCAACTTTGTCTTCATTCCTGCTCGTGGATGGCCTTCCAGAACGTTCATCACTGTCAACACTTTGGTGGCCCTCTTGGAAACGTACCAGTCAAACTCGGGCATGACTCATGCATTCGTCGCCAGACACTTGCTATAACTTGCCATAAGTCTCTTTGCATGAAACTCCAAGTTTCTGGCAGAATTTAATGCAAATTCAGCGTTTACGTTTTTCACTCATTGTATATCTGACAAATTGCTTTTACACAATACCAAACATCACGTGATTAAAAACAGTACACGTGTGCTGCAGCCACGCTATACTCTGCACATGCAGAACACAACTGGATCACTGCAGGCTTAATACCATTGTGGTGCGACGTATTGTTAAATAGCTACACAACAAGTCTCGATACTTTTTGAACACATCTCATAGAACAGGAAACCGCATAAGCACTGACACTGGCAAGTTAAATGCAAACTATTGATAACGCAAGCAAAGAGAATTTTCAAAGAAGGTTGTTGTGGAAGAGATGGCTGAGAGGTATATGATAGAGGTCTATAAAATAATGAGTTGAGTGGAACGAGTAAAAGTGAACTAGTTCACTCTTTTAAAGTACACAGAGTAGGGGACACAAAACGAAGCTACAAGGTAATACATTTAAGACTAATCTGATAGCTGAAAGATGTAAAAAAAATCTATTAGTGTAGCTGGGTTTAAAAAATGTGTGGATAAGTTCCTGTAGGAAAGGTCCATACACCATTATTCAAGTGGTCTGGGGAAATCCACTGATTATCCCTGGGATAAGCAGCATGAAATCTGTCTACCTTTTGGGATCCTGCAAGGCTTCATGAATCATTTGTGTGACCCACTATAGCAAATCCAATGTTCTTACGTTAGTATGCAACGTTGTTGAAGAAGTGGAAGGTCTCAACTTGCAGTGAGAATGCCTATCCAGGACATAGTCCAAGGGTAAATTGCCACCTACATGTGTACAGTCAGAACAGTGGTAGCAATATCCTGAATGAAGGTAAGAGTATCATTTTTGGGAGAATGCAGACTGAGTAAACTGAATTTAAACTCACCTATTTGAACCTGCAACTTTACCCAACTGCCAGCATCATCCTAACAACTGAGACTAATTTTAAATTAGCAAGGACAGACTGAAAACTATTTATTGTACAGTGTCTTGTAGCACTTAGCATTTAAATGCATTTCCAGGGGGAAAACAAACTTGGGTTTGGCCCTTTTAAAGGACTGCTTAGGCCTTTACAGGCTGATATAAACACGACAGTGGTTATTTTTTTTTATGTTGGCCATGGGATTTAAATACATTATAGCTAGTATCTACATTGTGGCTGGTGGCAAATATCTAAAGAAGGAGCTATTTTACACTTAGTCCTTTGTGGAACACAGCATTTGGTATAAAAACTAACCTTGTTGGGACCACCTGGCACTAGTACTCATAATATAATCATATTTGACTTAATAACTGGAGTGAGTATACAAAAGAAATCTATTGTGCTAGCATTTAGTTTTCTAAAAGGAGACCATGACGAAATGAGGAAAATGGTTAGAAAAAAAACTAAAAGAAGCATCGAAAAAGTCAAGAGTTTACATCAGGCATGGACGTTATTTAAAAATAACTTCTTGGAAGTTCAGAACAGATGTATCCCATGCACTAAGAAAGGTGGAAGGAAGGCAAAATAACAATCAGCATGGTTAAAAGATGAAGTGCTTTAGAGCCAAAAAATATCTTTCAAAAAAATAAAGGAACCAAATTAAGAAAATAGGAAATAGCATAAACACTGGCAAGTTAAATGCAAGGCACTGATAAGAAAGGCAAAAAGGGAATTTGAAAAAAGCTTGCCATAAAGACAAAAAAACTCATAATAAAAACTCTTTCAGGTACATTCAAAGCAAGAAGCCAGGGAAGGAATCAGTTGGACCTGTAGATGATCAAGGGGTAAACGAGGTACTTAAGCGAGGAGAAGGCCACAGCTGAAAGCCTAAATGAATTCTTTGTTTTGCTCTTTACCACGATATAGGCATAGTAGGCAATGTCTGGAAACTAGTTAAGAGTTACAAAACACAGAGTAGGAATAAAAGGTAACTTTTCTCAATGGAGGAAGGAGAACAGTGATCTGGAATTGGGAACAAGCAAGGTTATTAAATTTGCAGATGACATCAAATTATTCAAGTTGTTAAATCACATGTAGATTATGAGAAATTGCATCCAAATGGCAGATGAAATTGAATGTGGACAAGTGCAAAGGGAAGAATAACCCAAAATACAGATACACAATGCTAGATTCCACATTAGGAGTCACCACCTAAGAAAAGGATCTGGGTGAAAATGAAAAGAGAATAAAACAAAGGGTATAATAATGCCTCTGTATTGCTCCAAAGAGAATTTCTGGTCTTCGCATCTCAAAAAAAAAGAAATAATGGCATTAGTGGAGGAGTGGAGGAGTGACCTAGTGGTTGGGGCAAGGTACTTCAGGCCGGAAGGTCGGGGGTTCAAATCCCACTAGAGGACAGCAACCTTGGTCCCACAGGTGCTCCTTGTGGTCTTGGGCAAGCCACTTAACCCTCCATAGCCCATGTTCCCTGTAAAATAGTTATCTCCAAGTTATAATGCCCTGTTCAATGTAATTTCAGTTTGTTCAATGTAAACCGCACTGATGCAGAATAGCGCGGTATTTAAGAGAATGTAAATAAATAAATAAATAAATAAAATTAGGGGAGAAGTCATGATGGCGGCCACAGCCCTACCTCCTTGAGGCCTGTTCCTGAGAATGTTAATTCCTATGGGGAAGAAGAAGGGTAGAGCCATGAAAACACCTCAGTGCCCCAGCATGCTGCTCTCTCCGGTCCGAAAGATATTTACGTGGATTGTAAGAAGCATCGGGTCTCACTATACGAAGCAGATCCGGCTGCAGCCCGCTACAATCAATAGGCTCGGTGTCCTCTCTGGTATTGAAACTTCACTATCACCGGAGCAGTTTGCCTCCACAGCTCCCAGATCCCAAGAATCCCTTCGGTGGGCCTGGGAGGACCGATGAATGGCACAGCACAGTTGGTCCCTAGCAGAGGGATTCTGACTGTGAGGGAAGTCACAGAGCTTACACCATCATGAGGTCATCAAGATGACGGTGCAGCAAGCTGCGAGACTACGGAGGTTACGTTAGGAGCTCCAGTTTTGACCAGGCAAGATGTTTTTCAGGTACCTGGCATTGTGGGCTCCCCTTCCATGGGAGAAACCTCAGGAGGTCCTGCTATGTTGTTGGGGTTTTCCTTAACTCAGCCTCAAATTTACACTAGAAGTTATTTCGGAGGCTATAGCAGCTCACACACAATTCAGGATAATGCTTCAAAGATCTCTAACCTTGAGAATGAGGTTATGCTTATTAAAAACAATGTAAAGGAAACCAAAGTGAAAATACAGTCTTCAGGATTTGAGTTCAGCTTTGATGAAAGAAGAGGAAAGATCAATTTTGCTTGTAGTCAGTATTTTGCATATTTGCATATTAGGAAGCTGTTGGTTATTTATTTATTTAACAGCTCTTCTATACCGTGATCTTTATTATCAGTGCGGTTTACATTTAACAATATAACTCTCAGACAGGAACAAATCTGTCCTGAGTTTACATATAGCAGGGATAATAACATGGACTTGAACTGGGGGAACTATGTACAATTTTAGCAGAGAGTGGTAACGGTTGGAGTTCTATTTACAATGTTGGTTAGTTAAGAAACAGGAGCATAATTTACTAATTTTAATTATCTTCCACATGGAGCTTCTCTTTCACGCAACCAGTCTCCTTTGCACTCATTAGCGCCTTTGTTCAAGGTGCTTTTTAAACGTTCTATCCAGACTTAAGATGTGATCATTTCAAATGTTACTGAAGACATGATCATCAGACAGGAGTCTATGGAGTAAAACACTGTTTTCAAAATCATTCTCCTAACCATTCTTAGTAAATTATTATTTATGTCCCTGGGAATAAAATGTTTCCTCCAAAGGGAGGGTTCACTTCATATATCAAAAAGTAAAGCTATTTCATGGCATCAAAGCTACTATACACTTTCCTGATTTATCTTACCATGGATTTGTCAGCAAACACCCCTTAAATAGCCCACACAGCTTTTCATGTAAAATACCAACATAATGCATTCTTTAAATAAGCTAAGTAGTTAGTATAAAGGACCTGAATGCTACCACTAGACTGTTAAACTGAATCAATTCTACCACTAGAAACAAATGAAGTTCCACTAATAAGGGGCAAGCACTCTCAGTTCTTGCCTGGGTCACCACCCAGGATGGCACCACATTTTGAATAACCTGAAGCTCTCTTCCATTTTTCTTCAGGAGGCCTGTAAAAAAATACATTGCAATAATCTAATGCACTAATTACAAGAGCTGTAAAACCATGCAGAACGCTGACTCCTTAAAAAAGAAAAAAAAAAAAAAAGAAAAAGGCTTCAACGGCTTTAATGAACAAAGTTATAGGAAGCCTGCCTCTGAGGTTTGAAAATTACCTCTATGCATATACAACACGCATATATATGTATACACACACCTGTGCGTGTCCATGCATGTACACACAGACATTAGAGAAGGAAGGAAGGGTAATATGAGAGAAAGGTGATAAAAAGGATCAACATCGTAAAAGAATAGATCGTATAAGTGACAAAATTCACCTAAAACGTTTAGGTGTAGAACTTCTGCGTGCTTGCTACCATACAGCTGATGATAGAATAGGTTAGCATGAATGTATGTATTTCATTAGTGGGATTGTGGCTCCATGATGAAATAATTATTTCCAAAATGAAAATATGATTTCTCAACCATTAAAGATACAAAGGGGTGGGAACCAAAGGCAACAAACAGTTATTTATTTAAAAGAAACCATTTGCTAGTCAAGTTTTTAGTTTCAGCACTTTATATAATATAAGTCATTCTGTTGTTCAGTAGTAAGAAGAAAAATATGTTGTTATGAATGGTTGCTATAATAAGGATGATGTAACTCTTTTTCCAGTGTTAACTAACAGAAATTAGCTAACTACCTCTCCCACTTGCACCAAAATTCCAAACTGACAAGGTATCAGTACTTATGTAATATGGTCACTGAAATTATTTTAGATGACTAAAAGAGGCAGCAGATTTACACAAAGGAATATTAAGTAGAAATAGTATATTTGTATGAGCATCACTGTTCCCTTCGCCATGTTACCTCTTACAGTTCCAGCCAAAACCGCACAGTCAGGATAACTTTTGTTTTTTTTAGCCGTTATTTTTACAGGGCACACAAAATACATTCTATCTAAGCTGTAATAATTACCAGGGAAAAAAATGTTGGATTCCAGTTAAATTGACATCAATGCAGAAAGACACTATAAATCATATTAATCATCCGCCTCAGAAAAAGTGGTCAGAATACAATGATTCTTGTTTCCCTTTATATAATCATTGCCAGTTCTGACCACTAATCTACTAACTTCAAAATCATAAGGTCATTAGTTTGCTTCCCACCCATTCATGTTTTTAATTTCTTCTACCACATACACCCAGACCAATAAAAAACTTCCTTATAAATGTGAACTCCAGTCCCAACATTCTTTAGCAATGTATGGGAATCTTAACCAAACCAACAATGCTGTTAGCTCATCAGAAAGACTCTAAAACTGTCAATCCTGTTGTCTAAAACTATAAGCTTGCTGAATCACATAAAAGGATTTCAGTTAGCTCTGTTTACAGGTTCAAAAGAGAGATGGATAGAAGATGTGAAAGGCAGTACGATTTTCTGTTTTGTCTTATTAAGTACTATGAAGAGCATATAACAGGTCTAGCAATAAAGGACCAAAATGTCAGTGCAATTTATGCTTTATCCGCCAGGTGACCAATGCATACTTCCCAATCCAGCAACAAAAGGTATCATATGGACTAAAATACACCACAAATAATCTCCTACATGGAGGTCCCTAGATGTAATTGACTGAGATGCACAAAGACCTTAACAAACTACTCCTCACCAGCCATATAAGGAGAAAAAGACCTCAGAGTAGCTTTATTACTCTCTCTATACTCCTAGAGTTTGCTGAGACTTATCAAGCTTACTGACTATTATCCGATGCTGCTCATCCATGTCGGCACAAATGATACTGTTAGGTATCCCTCTGAGCATATCAAAAGTGACTTCATGGCTCTGGGACAGAGGGTGAAGCAATAGGTGCGCTGGTGGTGTTCTCTTCAATCCTCCTGTTGATGGCAAAGGCCAACACAGAGAAACTCGCATCCTGAAGTTAAATCCCTGGCTGTGTGGATGGTACATCGAGAGAGTTTTGGTTTCCTGACATAGGATGATGTTCCAAGGGCTGGAGAGCAGAGATGGCATCCATCTGTCTAAGAGGACCAGAGTGTCTTTCTCAGCAAACTAGCTAACCTACTGAAGAGGGTTTTAAACTAGATTCTTTGCAGATAAGTGATGATCGATCCCAGGTAAGTGAAAAATTAAATACCTCTATAAAGATGGGTCAAAGGGGCAACATCTGGAATGAAGTGTGTATAAATGCCTGTAGCATGGGAAAGACGATCTCAGATGCTGAGGCGTTAATGGATGAGGTTGACTTGGATTTAGTTACAGTCACGGAGACATGGTTCATTGACAATCATGACTGGGATGTAATTATTCCAGGCTATACTTTATTCAGGAAGGACAGGGTAGGAAGAAGGGGAGGAGGAGTGGCACTATATGTGTAGCGTTGTTACTCACTTGTAACAGGTGATTTCCAGGAACAGCAGGAATCGGTCTTCACATATGGGTATCATTGGTAAAGACGGAACCCACGCAGGAATGCCCCCAGTGTCCAATCAGAAAGCTTTTGGAAGCCTGCGCATCTGCCTTCCCATGTCCTCTCCTCATTTGAGTTTGTAGCTGAGAGATAGAGGAAAAAAGAGAATACCCTACAACTCCTAGGAGGAGGGTGGGTTGTGAAGACTGATTTCTGCTGTTCCCAGAGATCACTTGTTACAGGTGAGTAACAACGCTATCTCCAGGAACACACAGGAATGCGGTCTTCACGTATGGGACTCACTATCTCCCAGGTACTAGCAGCAGTATCCCAGAGACTAAAGAATCAAGCCAAGAAGGTGTGAATACAAAGTGGCCCCACTGGACTCGATTGCAGTTGGTAAGACCATTGCCAGGGGGGCGGAGCCAGCGCGAAACCGACATGGCGGTGTAAGTCCTCTTCTCCTAGGCCTTCTGCCACAATCCTGCGACTTACCCGAAACTATCAATTCCCCGGTTGCTCTAGTTGTAAGTGAAGCATTGGGGATGGCAACGGGCAAGCAAACCCGACTCGAATTCTCCCCCGCGCCGACGACGACCGGGTCGAAGAGATCCAAGACTGATCCCTTATCGCCGCACAAGCCTGTGCCCCAGCAAGACCCACAGGAGGATATGAGGCAGCTCCTGCAAGAGGTGCGGGCCATCCGGAGCCGGGTTGATTCCAATGGCGACACTTTATCTGCCTTGCAGGAGGACATCAAGGATCTGGGATCGCAATTGCAGTCGCTCTCCACCCGCATGGACAAAGTGGAAGAAACGGTGGTGGGCCATGACGACAAAATTAAACGCGCCTTGTCTATGGCGCGCAAGGTAGACTGGCTTGAAAGGAGCGTTGAAGATATGGGAAATAGGGCCCGGCGAAACAATATCCGCATCGTTGGCCTTGGAGAAGGAGCCGAGGGGGGGGACCCCATCCGCTTTATGGAGACTTTCCTACCTAAGGTGCTGAACATTACCTTTGATCCTCCGCTAGAAATCGAGCGGGCACACAGGATCCCGGCGTTCTCCTCTGGCCCTAACTCGCACAACTCGAGACCTCGCCCTTTCATTATGTGCCTGCTGAGGCACCAACAGGTGTTGCAAATATTTGCTGCGGCCAAAGCTAGTCCGGCGCTTCAATACGAAGGGCGCAAAATTTTCTTCTATGCGGACTTCTGCAAACGCACAGTGGAGAAGCGCAGGCAGTTCCTGGAGCTCAGGCCCAGGCTTCGAAACTTACAAGCCCGATTTGGTCTGTTTAGCCCAGCGCGATTCAAAGTTACCTTGAATAACAGCACCAAGTCATTTGAAGATCCTGACCTGCTGCGCAAGTACATTGAAGATCAGGAGGAGCTCCTAATGCAGCAAAGCTGAGCTTGGTGAACATGTGGGGACTTTCAATCCTTTGCTTTGAGGCCTGATGCAGCTTGCAGCTGTGGGGCCTTCGAATGGAGCGGCGCAGAACTTATGTGTCAACTGGGGTGTACCTAGTATTGCTATTCTGGAGGGTGGTCGGGAGTTGAATAAGCTTTGTATATTGTAAGAGGCTACTCCATGTTATTTATGTGTTTCTACTGTCTCACCCTATTTGATTTTTTTCTATTGTTGGTTGGGGGGGGTTCTGGGCTCACTGTATATGATAGGATTAGGTGGGATTGGGAGGTGACTACCGATTATTGGGTGTTTGGAAATATTGTAAGGATTGGATGGCTAATGGGCTAAGAATTCTGTCCCTAAATGTGAAGGGGCTCAGATCACCGATCAAAAGGAAAAAAATAATGTTGTATTGTAAACGTCAGTCTCCTGACGTCATTTTGCTCCAGGAGACGCATCTGTCTGCATCTGAGGCGAGCAAACTGGCGGACAAGCATTTTATGCTAGTGGGATGCTCTCCCGCTATACACAAAAAAAATGGTGTCGTCACTTTAATAAAGGCCACTCTGGGGCCCCAAAAGGTCAGCTCCTGTCATGATGATGTCGGGAGATGGTCTAAATCCTTAGTTAAGCTGGGGAAAGCCTTGTTATCTATTGTCAATATTTATGGACCTAATGTTGACGACCCCGTTTTCTTCAATAACCTTAGTGGGATTATTCATGAAGACCCAGAGGCTCTGGTAATCGCCGGTGGAGATTTTAACTTGGTAAGCGATCCCTTATTGGATAGGAGTCCTGGTAGGGTAGAGCGCCCTTCTCGTGCGCGTTCCGCGCTTTTTTCCTTACTTAGCACATGTGACCTGGTCGACATCTGGCGATTACTCAATCCCAGGGGAAAAGACTTTACCTTTTTTTTCTTCCGCCCATAGCTCTCTTTCGCGGATAGATTATTTCTTGCTCTCCAAATCTCTGATTCCCGGTTGCAGAGGTGTTTCTATACTAGGTAGGTCAGTTTCAGACCATAGCGCTATACTAGTGGAGGTAACCCTAGGGGAGTTGGCACGCCCGGACCAGTCCTGGTCTTTTACTCGATCGTGGCTGGCTGACCCTGTTTTCCAGGAGGAAGTGCGGGGCGCCATCTCCTCTTTTTTTCGTTGGAACAAAAGAGACGATACTGCCACCTGGGCATGGTGGGAGGCCTTTAAAGCCTCAATCCGGGCTGTGATCACAAGTTTCGCAATCAAGGACTCCAAACGGCGGGCGGCAAAGCTACGTAGCTTGGAAGCGCAAATTCGCGCTGGTGAGCGAATATGGTCTGCCCGACCCGATCCCGGCATTCTTCTCCGGTTGCAAAGACTTAGATTCCAATATAATGAGCTTTTGAGCTCTGAGGTGGAGCAGATTATGTTAAAACAGGCTGCGCGGTTTCATGTTGAAAGAAATAAGGCTGGCCGGTTGCTCGCCCATACTATAAGAGGAAAGCAGAGCAAGCCTAGAGTAGCTTCTCTTTTGTCTAGTACTCAGGAGTGTCTGACCAAAGATGAGCATATAGTGGCTGAGTTTGCTAAATTTTATAGCTTGCTTTATACTTCTGAATCGTCCGCTGACGCCAGCGCATTTACTGCTTTTGTGGATGGTCTTGACCATCCGGTTTTAGAGGAGAGTCAAGTACGCGAGCTCGGGAAACCTTTCTCATCCGATGAGTTACTGTCAGCAATTCAGGCCATGTCCTCTGGGAAAGCGGTGGGGCCTGATGGCCTCCCCGCGGAATTCTATAAAGTTTTCCGTAATGACCTTGCTCCCTTTTTACTGGAGTATTATAACGATTTAGCGTTAGAACATAGTTCCACTGGAAGGTTTTCGGAGGCTACAATTGTGGTATTAGAAAAGCCGGGCAGGGACCCTTGTTTTGTGGCCAATTACAGGCCCATATCTCTTTTGAACGCTGATTATAAGATTTATGCTAGTATTCTTGCGCATCGATTAGCTCTGGTAGTCGGGGACTTAGTGCATCCAGATCAATGCGGGTTTGTGCCCGGGAGATCCACGTCTGATAATGCTCGTCTTCTATGTAATTTGTTGGAACAGGTCTCGTCGGATGCCTGCCCTTACCTCGCCTTGTCATTAGATGCTGAAAAAGCATTCGACAGATTAGAATGGCCATACATGTTTTCTATCTTGCGCTGGTTTGGCCTAGGGGAGAGTTTTATAAATAAGGTCAGGGCGCTTTACTCTTGTGCCTCTGCCAGCATACTTGTGAATGGCATCCTCTCGCGTCCTTTTTCTCTACACAGGGGAACTAGGCAGGGATGCCCCCTATCTCCTCTGCTATTTAACTTATCATTAGAACCTCTGGTCATAGCAATCCGCAGTCAGGCGGATCTTAAAGGGGTGCAGCTGGGGCCTCTGCAAGTTAAGTTATCTGCTTATGCAGATGATTTGCTTCTTTTTACGCAGTCTGGGGAAATCTCGTCTATCTTAGCCCTGTTTGGTAGGTATTCCAGCGTCTCGGGATATAAGATTAATTGGTCCAAATCGGTGGCGTTTCCCCTTAATTCTCTCGCTACCTCGATGGAGATGGCGGATTTCCCCTTTAAATGGGAGGCGGGTAGTATTAAGTATCTAGGGGCGTGGTATAATGCATCGGTGGATGAGATGATACAGAAAAACATGGAGGAGTTACTCCTTTTCATTCGGCAAAAACTTGTTTCATGGTCTCCCTTATTCCTTTCCTGGTGGGGCCGATAGGAGATCATCAAGATGTCTCTCACTCCAAAGATTAACTATGTCTTGGGAATGCTCCCTTTTTCAATTTCTCCGACTTGGTATCGTAAGATAGAGCGGTGTCTTATTTCCTTCTTATGGAATGGGAAGCAACCTCGAATCGCCATTCACAAATTGAAAGCAACCAAAGATGAGGGGGGAGTACATTTTCCTGATTTCCATCGGTACCACCAAGCTCTTTTGATCAAACAGGGGTCCCTTTGGTTGACTGAGGATGAGTATGGACAAAGTCCGACATGGTTAAAGGTTGAGGCCCATATGGCTGCTCCCTGTCCTCTGCCGTACCTAGTAGGGGCGTTGTACCCTGACTGGGCTTCGGCGGGGAGGGTTATCAGGTCCACACAGGGGGCCTTCTTAGAATTTGCCCGGAACATCGGTCAGGATGATTTACCCTTGGGGCAGACCCCGTTGTGGTGGAACCCCCGGTTTCGGATCCGTGGGCGCAGATTTGCATGGAAAGCATGGCAAGCGCGGGGAGTGTGGTCCCTTGGACAACTGATGGATGGCAATGGGTGGAAATCGTTTATAGCACTGCAGGAGGCGTTCTCTCTACCGGACTCCTTCTCTTTCCAATGGGTCCAGCTTAAACACTGTATTGCTGCTTCTCGCATATTTACTACGGAAGCTGAGCCTGACGGGGGTGGCGCCTTGCTCCGCTGGCTGGGTGCTACGGCATCTCAACAAGGGGCTACTTCTAAGATATATGCCCTTTGGAGGCTGCGCACTTCCAAATTTCCTATAGGACTTGCCCGGGTTTGGGAGTCTGAGATCTCTCGGAAACTTTCTTCTTCTGAATGGAGAATTCTCTGGGGGCCAGTATCCAAAGCCTCTAGGTCTGCTGCGATCACTCAATCACTATATTTTTTCATGCACAGGGCCTTTCTGACCCCATCGAAGATGGCTAGATGGGGTTCTGATATTTCTGGCAAATGCTGGTCTTGCTCTGGAAAAGCAGGAACCTACATGCATATGTTTTTTGATTGCCCCCTGGTTCAGGTTTTCTGGAAACAGGTGTGGAACAGGATGCAATCGGTCCTGCAGTTCAGGGTAGACCTGAAGTGGAGCACGCTTTTCTTAAGGTCATTAAATGTATTTCCTGTAGGGTGCCCGGATCAATCTTTCCTGTTCAATTTCATGATGGCTATAGCACTTAAGATGATTCTGTGGAAGTGGAAGAATTTCAGTAGACTGAGCCTTGACGGTTGGTGGAATTTGGTCTGTCACTACGCTAAATTGGAGAAGACTTATAGCAAACTCCACCAACCGGATAACGTGGATCTTAATGTCCGCAGATGGAAATTGTTGGATCTTTTTGTGGCCCGTTCCCAATTCACCTAGAACATGGTGGACACTTCTCATTCCCCGTTCTGCTGAAGTTAGGGTAGTAGTTGTATTCCAGTGAGCCCGGATGGGGGTAGGGGGGGGGTAGGGGGAGGGGGGGTGATTATTATTGGTTTTGAGTTTTAGTTATGGTGTTTTGTTGAATACTTGTATAGTGTGTAAATTTTACTTTATGTTGTTTTGTGAAAAGGCTAAATAAAGACTTTAAAAAAAAAAAAAAAAAAGACCATTGCCAGGGAAGTCTAGTGCCAGAAGAAGTCTGGGACAAAGGGTAGGAGTTGCAGTTAATTCCCATAAAGGTGCTGGAGGACAGCCTGGCTAAAAGACAGCATCCCTAAAGGAGTCTCTGTCTAGGAAGTAGTATGCATTGAAGGTATGAAAAGAGGACCATGTAGCTGCGCAACAGATTTTATCAATGGAGACGGAATGAATGTTGGCAACTGAGGTTGCCATGGCTTGTACACTGTGAGCGGTGACGTGACTCACAAGGGAGAGTCCCACCTGAGCAAAGGCAAATGAAATGCAGTACGCAATCCAGTTGGATAGGGTGTGCTTTGTCACTGGAATTCCAAGATGACTTGGATCAAAGGAAATGAATAGTTGAGTGGATTTCCCGTGATTCTTAGTTCTGTCCAAGTAGAAAGCCAATGTAAGCTTGCTATCTAAAGTATACAGCACTGCTTCAGTCCTAGAGGCATGTGATCTGGGGAAGAAGACCAGTAGCACCACCAGGTTGAGATGGAAGGCTGAGACCATCTTCGGGAGGGTGTGAATGGGTACGGAGAACTTCCTTGTCATTGTGGAACCAGGTATACAGAGAATCTGACACTAAAGCCTGTAGATCGCTAATTCAGTGAGCTGAGATGAGAATGATGAGGAAGATTACCTTCCAGGACAGGGATCTTAAAGAAGTGGTAGCTAAAGGCTCAAAAGGAGGCTATAGGAGTTGTGCTAGGACCGCACAGAGGTCCCAGGCCACCAGTGGTGGTTTGATCAGTGGCTCAGGCAGCAGGAGACCCCACATAAGTTATTGCACCAAGGGGTGCAAAGAAATGGGATGCTGGATCCACTGGCCTGTGATAGGCCAAGATGGCACGAAGATGAGCTCTGACTGAGTTAGCCTTGAGTCCTGTTGAGGACAAGTGGAGGAGATATTGCAGAAGAAAATCCACCCAGGGAGGTAGGGGGGGTCAATATGTTTTGGGGTACACCAGAGAGTGAACCTTTGTCATTTGAAAGCATATGAACATCTGGTAGATGGCTTGTGCGATGCAAGTAGCATGTCCTTTACCTGTTGTGGAAGGTCGAGGTCAGCAAAGATTATGCTTTCAGAAGCCACACCATGAGACAGAGGGGCTTGTGGATTGGGATAGAGAAGCATCCCATGATTCTGAGAGAGGAGGTTGAGCACATGTCCCTGCTTGAGAGGAGGAGTTTGTGCCAGGCGAAATAGCAGAGGAAACCATGGCTGATGGGGCCAGTAAGGGGCTATTAGAATCATGGAGCCCCTGTTGGCCTGCAGCTTGAATAGGGTCTTAGGTATCAAGGGGTGGGGGAGAATGCAAAAGGAGGCCCCATCCGCAATGGAGAAAGAAAGGCATCCGTTTCCTGGCTGTGCAGGGAGGGAAACCTTGAGCAGAACAGCGGAAGTTGTGTATTCTCCTGGGTGGCAAACAGATCTATTCTGGGGGTCTCCCACATGTGGAAGATCCAAGATGCTATTTCTTGATTTAAAGTCCACTTCTGTGGGCATAGGATACGGCCGAGTCTGTTCGCAAGGAGACTGAGCTCGCCCAAGAGATACACTGCCCTGAGATGGATGTGGTGTGCAATGGAGAAAAACCAGAGCAAGGGCTTCCTGGCAGAGGAGATAGGAACCTGTCCTCCCCTACTTGTTCACATAGAACATGGATACCTGGTTGTCCGTTCTGACTAAGACCTGTTTGCCTGAGAGTTGGGGTTGAAAAACCTGCAGAGCATTCGTGAGAGCACGCAGCTCCTGGAGGTTGATCTGCAATCAAGTTTCCTGTTGTGTCCACTGTCCCTGTGTGGTGAGTCTGTTCAGATGTGCTCTCCACCCGAGTTTGGAAGCATCCGTTGTCAAGGTGCATTGAGATGGAGGCATCTGAAAAGCTGACCCTTGGAGTAGGTTTTGAGGGGAGCACCACCACTGAAGGGAGTTTACCAGTGAAGGGGTGATGCAGATCTTGTCTGAGAGATGCCCAGTTGCTTGGGTCCATTTAGATGACAGGGTCCACTGAGTCTGCCGCATGTGCAGGCAGGCATAGGGGACGACGTGGACTGTAGAGGCCATGTGCCCCAGAAGGCGTAGCATTTCACGAGCTGTTACGACACTGTGATCACTTATACTGTGGGCCAGCTCAATGAGACAGGCAGAGAAGTCCTGTGGAAAGAAAGCTGAGGCCTGATGAGTATCCAGAAGTGCACAGATGAATTTGAGCCACAGGGATAGCACCAGGTGCGATTTGGGAAAGTTTAAGACGAATCCCAGATCTTGGAGCACAGTGAAGTTGCAATGAAGAGACAGACGACTTGCTAATCAGGAAAGAATCCCCACAAGAGGTAAAACTAAGTAGGGGAAGGGGAAAATGAAGACCCTCATAGTATGAAGAAAAATGGCAACCACTGCCATGCATTTTATGAACACTCGGGGTGCGAAGGCTAACCCAAAGGGGATCACCCGATATTGGCAGTGGGTTTGCTAAAATCAAAAATGCAGATACTGTCTGTGTTGAGGTTGGATCAGCAGATGTATGTATGTATGTATGCCTCCTTGAGGTCTAGAGAACATAGCCAGTCATTTCTCTGAAGGTATGGCAGAAGAGTACAAAGGGAAATCATTTTGAATGTTTCTTGAACAAGGAATTTGTTTAGGTCTTTTCGATCTAGACTGAACCTGAACCCTCCTGTCTTCTTTTGGATAAGAAAGTAAGGAAGCTCCTGCCCACTTGGGTAGGCGGAGCTCTTTCTATGGCCCCCCTGAGCTAACAGGGTAGACATCTCAACTGATAGGAGATTGGCCTGCAAGGGGTTTTAGCATAATTCCTTGTGATGGTAGTGGTTGGGGGGGGGGAGGGGTAAGCTTTTGAAATGAATCAGCTAGCCCCCTTGGATGATGTTGAGAGTCTACTGCTATGATGTGATGAGGTGCCACCTATGGGCATAGGAACAGAGTCTGCTTGCTATCTGTAAAGGTGGGAGACCCTGCAGAGGCAGAGTAGTTATGTTCTCTAGGAAGGAGTCAAAAAACATGTGCTGGCTGTGGTTGTGCAGTGGATTGTGGCTTAGGCATTTTAAGATTTTTGGGCTGGCAAGGGCCCTGCTGTCGCTGCTGAGGTTGGCAAGCAGCTGCAGATGGAAAAGAAGGATAATACCTCTTCTTCTTCAGCTAGAAAGAATTCTTTGAATTGGTCTTTCTTCTAGAGGGATCTGAGGTTTTTCTGGAGAGGCATTTGGGAGCGAGATCATCTGTCTCAATCTCCCTGGCCTTCTCTCTCCAACCCTTTCCAAAGAGGTTCTCTCCAAAGCAGGGGATATTGGCCAATTTATCTTGAACCCACTGTTCAAGGTCAGATGCCTGGAGAGCCAGGTCATTCTGCGAGCACCGATGCAGACTGCTGAAGCTCTACTAGATGATTCAAAAGCATCGAAAGATGCTCTTGTAAGAAATTTGGATGTATTCTGATTTTGCCTGATTAAGGCCTGGAATGCATCATGTTTGCCATCAGGAAGGATAGGGGCAAAGTTCTCTAGATCCCTGGAGATATCCTTGAGATACATGCCCATATACAGCATGTAGGAAGAAATCCTAGAAGTCAGCATGAATGCCTGAAAACACCGACGCCCAAAGGCATCAAGAGTTCTGGAATCCTTGCCCAGAGGCAAGGAAGAATGATTTTTAGAACACTTGATGCAATGCATCGCTGATTCCACCATCATGGAGTGGTGTGGTAGTTGAGGCTTTTGAAAGCCAGGGCATGATGGGACTCTGTGCATGGTATCGAGTCATTTGCTAATAGGCAGAACCGTTTGCAGGGCCTCCCACATACGTAGCATTAGATCCTGCAGGATGCGATGCACCGGTAACGTGGCAGCCTCCTTGGATGCGGAGGGGTACTGGAGGATTTCCAAATTAGTCTGCCCTCGGTTCTGTTTCCAATGCCAAATTAATCTGCAGGCCTGCTGCCATGTCACGAATGAAGTCTTGGAAAGACATGTCTTCTAGCAGAGACAGACGCTGCTCATGAGGAGGGGACAAATCGGAAGGAAGATCCCAAATTCCCCTGGAGTCCTCAGATGCATCATCGGAATCAGAGGAGGTAGAGTCTGATTCTGACAGAAAGTATCGACGATCTTGTGCCGATGTAAAGGCACAATGTCAATACTGATGATCAGATGATGTGGCACCGGGAGCCTGTTGGATACCAATGATGTCTGTCGGTTCCAAAAGAGGCATCAGAGGGAGAGGATCCCCCCGATCTAGGTTCGAGGTCCGGTATCAGCCGTAGGCCAGATGTCGACGTCTGTACCTCTGGAGCTGTGAATACCATCGGTACCAAGGCTGCCAGGAGTGCTGCTAAACTCCTCTTAATGGCCAGAATGCGCTTGTCGAGGAAGGAGGCTAATGCGTGGTTGGAATCCCGCAAGAGGCTCTGAGCCACCATCCCAGAGCATCAATTTTTGATGCTGATGACTTAGTCTTAGTCTTATGTTTGGAACTGAGAAGCAAGAGAGGAGGCAGACGATGTGGAAGCTACTGAAACAGAGTCCGGGGCAAACAGAGAATCATAGTGTCTGGCTCTATTCTTTAGGCCTCATTTTGTTTGGCACAAAGGAAAATCAGTCGGTAAATGGTCTGTGCCCAAACATTTTAAACACTAGTCATCTTTATCGGTGATTGATATTGTACCAGAATACTTGGTACATTTTTTTTAACCACTGATGTGTTTTTCCATCGTGGCAGAAAAGGCCAAAGCCTAATTTGTCAGTAGAAACTATCTGCCCTCTTATTCAACATATACATGCAACCTATATGTGAATTAATCTGTTCATTCAATATATCATGCCTGGTCTACGCAGACGATGTACTACTATTCACCCCATTCATGACTGAGCAGCCAGACTTATCCCAACTAGTAAAATGCTTCGATGCTGTAACAGACTGGCTACACTCACAGGGCCTCAAAATAAATTTCAACAAGACGGACGTTCTGTTCATAACCAGAAATCAAGCTTTCTCACCACCACCGTCTCTAAAGACAAGAGATGCAGAACCCCCAATTAAACCTAGTATCCGATACCTAGGTGTGACATTAGACCAACAACTCGACTTCAAAGCACATATCAGCAACATCACCAAACAGGTCTACCACAAACTACGGACACGACGACACCTCCGACCCTTGCTGCAACCAGATGATTTCAGATCAGTTTTTCAGGCAATGGTGACCCCTCACTTTGATTATGCTAATGTGATCCTACAAGGTCTACCCAAAAACCCACTAAACCCACTACAGCTTGCAATGAACACGGCTGCCCGTTTCTTACACGGAGCCTCCAGGAGGGACTACATCACCCCAATATTAAAGGACTTACACTGGCTACCATTCTACTGCCATATCACATATAAAGTAATCCTGATGACCTTCAAAGCCATCAACAAAATATCCTCTACTGCACTAACAGGCCTCCTCCACCCTACCCCAGCAAACAGGGCAAGGAGATCATTCGCCTCTAATAGGAGTGGAGGAGTGGCCTAGTGGTTAGGGCAAGGTACTTCAGGCCTGAAGGTCGGGGGTTCAAATCCCACTAGAGGACAGCAACCTTGGGCCGGAAGGACTGGGGTTTCTAGTCCCACAGGTGCTCCTTGTGGTCTTGGGCAAGCCACTTAACCCTCCATAGCCCATGTTCCCTGTAAAATAGTTATCTCTAAGTTATAATGCCCTGTTCAATGTAAGTTCAGTTTGTTCAATGTAAACTGCACTGATGCAGAATAGTGCGGTATATAAGCATGTAAATAAATAAATACTACTGTACAGGTCCCCAAGGAGATAACAAAATGCAACCAGACAATAAAGAACCGAGCCTTCAAGTTCTACACTCCCAGTGTCTGGAACACACTCCCAACTACCATCCGAGCAATCACAGACCTTGCTCAGTTTAGAAAAGCACTAAAACACCACCTCTTTCTCCTACACTACTCCAAACCCAAACCCAGTATCTCAGCCACACCCACCACACACCCTGCCGTAATCAGTAAGTCTCAATCTCCTCTTGTAAATGTTGTAGATAAATGTATATAGATGTAGATAGTTAACCCAGTTGAAGCCCAAGTTATATCTTCCTGTTTTACTGTAAATGCTCAGCAGGCGACTGTTATGCACAATTTTGTTGTATGCAAACCGCACTGATTTTAAATAGCGCGGTATATATAAAAGCAATAAATAAACCACCAAAAACGTAAAAAAAATGAAAAATGAAAGAAAAAAATATTTTAAAAAGAAAAGAAATATTGGGGCTGGTATCATGGAAGGTACCGGTGTCGACGGAAAGGCAGAGCACAGATTTAAACCAAAAAAATATTTTTTTGTTGGTAACAGGAAGAAAACAACCTGCTAGCTCTGCAGTAAACTAAGAACTGAGGAGAGGACTTGGGAAGGCAGATGTGCAGGCACAGTGGATTGCTCCCAAAAGCTTTCTGATTAGATGGTAGGATGTGTTCTTATGCGGGCTCCGTCGGTACCGACGATACCCGTATGTGAAGACTGCATTCCTGCTTGTTCCTGGAGAAAAAAATAATATTAAAGCTATAGAATTACAGGGCTTAAAAGGGAGCAAGGAGGCACTGTGCGTTAAACTAGAAAGAGGGAGAGCAAAGTCCATTTGCATTGGTGTGATATACAGTTCTCCCTCAAAGGGAGAAGAAGTGGACAGAGATTTAAAATTAGAAATCTGCAGTATTGCCATGAAAGGAGAAGTGCTAATGATAGGCGATTTCAATATGCTGGATGTTGATTGCCACATCCCTGTTGAGGTGTCATATAGAAGTAAGGAGATCTTGGATTCTCTATAGGCAGAACTATACTGGCAACTGGTAACAGAACCCACACATGAAGGGGCCATACTGGACTTGGTGCTTACTAATGAAGAAAGTGTTTCTGATGTTACTGTATAGTGGGAGATCATCAGATGGTGTGGTTCAGTATTAGGACTAAAGCTGATAAAGTACATTCAAAAGTGAGTTTCTCAGACTTTAGGAAAACTAACTTTGGCAAGATGGGACAATACCTCAAGGAGTTGTTAACATGGGAACAGCTGGAGGATGCAGAAAAACAAAGGGAATATTTTAAGGGCAACAAATATTTTTGTTAGAAAAGTAAATAAATGCAAAAGGAAAAGGAGGCCACTATGGTTATTGAAAGAAGTAGTTGAAAAAGTGAAAAAGAGGGTGGCCGTCATAAAATACAAGAGATCACAGAGCGAGGAAGACAGGAATCTATATTTGGAAAAACTTAGAGAAGCTAGGAGAATAGTCAGGAAAGCAAAGATACAAAGAGAAAAAGAAATAGCCAATGCAATAAAATAGTGGGATAAGACATTTTTTAAGTTATGTTAGCGAGAGCAGGAAGCATGAAAGTAGTATTGTCAGACTCAAGGATGAAGGGGAGAAATCTGTAAAAGCTGATGAGGATAAAGTGGAATTGCTTAACAAATATTTTTGTTCTGTGTACACAGATGAAGGGCCAGGAGCAGGACCTCAGAAACCACTGACAAATAGGAAAAGAAGTAAAGGAGATCTTGAACAAATTTCAGAAGACTGTTTTTGTAAGGAACTAGCTAAACTAAAAGTAGACAAAGCTATGGTCAGATGGGATATAGTACATCTTAGAGTATTGAAGGAATCTGCGTAAGTTCCAGCGGCTCCACTCTGACCTTTTCAATATTTCTTTAGAGATGGGAATGGTCCCAGAGGACTATAGAAAGGCACATGTTTATGTTTATTTAAAAATTTGTTATACCGCTCAATACCAAGGGCACCTGAGCGGTTTACAATAATAAAATAAGGCACGTTAAAACAAGCAAGTTAAAACAAGCACTTGGCTGCAGGAAAAAAGGAAAAGAACGCCATCAGATTATAGGAAAGAAGGTAGGAGAGAGGCAGGAAAGCTAAGAGCAAAGATAACATAACATAAAAAGTAACAATAAACAAACGCTATCAAGGGGGGAGGAGGGGGGATATATGGTATGTGGGTGATGACAATGGAAAAGGGGAGGAGAGAAAGACTAAGGAGGAGGGTCAAATGCAAGGGAGAAAAGGTGGGTTTTCAGCTGGGCTTTGAATGATTGGTAGGAGTCTTCTGCACGGAGAGAGGGGGGGAGTGAATTCCAGAGGCTTGGGGCCAGAAAATAGAAGGCAGAGGAGCGAGTTTTTTCCAGACGGGCATGTGCGGGGGAAGGAAGAACCATGCGGTTTATGTGTATGGAGCGGAGAAGACGGTGGGAGGTGTGGAAGTGTATTTGATTTGCCAGATAAAGAATGGATTACTTTGTGTGCAAAGATTAGAAATTTATATTGAACACGGAAGAAGATGGGTAACCAGTGATGTTGATAGAGAAGGGGAGTGACGTGATTGAAACGGGAAGCATGAGACAGTAAACGGATAGCAGCATTTTGGACACGTTGAAGGCGAGACAACTGGGACTTGGATAGGCCGGCAAAAGAGACATTACAATAATCGAGACGGGACAGTACAAGGGAAAGCAAGAGGGTGGTTAGGGCAGGAGTGGAAAGAAAAGGACGGACTGCTCTAAGTTGACGGAGGGAAAAGAAAGAACGCTGAACGATTGAAGAAATGTGATCTTTGAACGTGAGGGCAGAATCAAGGACAACACCTAAATAGCGGAGTGATGAGACCAGAGGGATGGGTTGTGAGGACAGGGAAGGAGCACAGGTAGGAGAGGGACTGCCAAAAGTGAACCAAATAGCGAAAGATTTTGCTGGATTAACATGTAAAAGGTTGGAAGAAAACCAAGACACCACGGCAGTAAGACAGAGGTTGAAAGGGGAGATGTCAGGGGAGGAAGAGTCAGTATGGTGAAGGAGGATTATGTCGTCTGCGTAATAATATGCGGAGATGCTAAACTGTTGGACTAAAAGAGCAAGAGGGGCTAAGAAAATATTAAATAGAAGAGGGGCGAGAACAGACCCCTGGGGAACACCACAGGAGAGGGGAGTAGGAGCAGAGGAGGATGATGCAGAAACAACGGAAAAAGAACGACAGAATAGAAATGAATGAAACCAACGGAGAACCGCACCCGAAAGCCCAGCTTCCCGAAGGCGGAAAAGAAGAGTGCGATGGTCCACCAAGTCAAAAGCCGCAGAGAGATCAAGGGAGACAGCCAAGGTGATAAGACCACGATCGTGAGCAATGTGAAGATCATTAAGGAGAGAAAGAAGAATGGATTCAGTGCTATGACCAGGGCGGAAACCGGATTGACGGGGGTGAAGAGTGAGAGAAAGTTCAAGATGAGAAGAAAGTTGAGAAAAGACCAGCTTCTCAAGGAGTTTTGACAGGAAGGATAGATTAGAAACAGGGCGCCAATTAAAGAGAGTGGAGGGGTCAGAGGAACGAGACTTCAGAATAGGGCGGACAGTTGCATGCTTCCATGAGGAGGGGAAGGAACCAGAAGATAAACTTGTGTTAAATAGGGAGAGGATATACGGGGATAGAGCCAGAGAGGGTTCTAAGAGCCAATGAGAGGGAATGGGGTCAGCCAAACAAGTGGTCTTGCGAATAGTGGAAAAGGTCTCAATTAAAGTTTCGGATGTAATAGGGGTAAAAGAGGACCAGGAGTGTGATAGCGTAGGAATTGAGGATGGGGAAGCAGGGGGAGAAGGAAAAGGGAGCTCAGGGGGGGGGGAGAGAGAGGTGGTGGGCATTGGGAAAAAGCTTGGCGAAGAGTATCAACTTTGGAAATGAAGAAGGAAGCGAGGGAAGAGGAATCCGGGGAAGAGGAGGGTACGTCGTGGGAGGGGGAAGATGCTGAATGAGAGGCTGTGAGAGAGCGAAGGACGGAGTATAACTGATGGGATGAGTTTGATGAAGAGGAAATGAGGTTGGAGTAATAGTCACGCTTTGCCATGTGTAGAAGAGTGCGGTAATGACGGTGACAGGCATGAAAATCCGCAGAGGTAACAGGGGAGGGGTGTTTCAGCCAGAGGCGTTCTGCGCGACGAAGGTGCTTGCGGTGTAAAAGCAAGCCATGGTGAAACCAGGGATAGTGTGGAAGACGACGGCGAAAGAGGTGGGAACGGAGAGGGGCTGCAGAGTCCAGGGCGGAGGAGAGGGATGAGTGCAGTGTATGAACTTGGGCGTCGAGAGGGAGAGTATCAAAGTCTGCCGGGAGTAGGGAGGCTGGGGAGGGGAGTTGGGAAAGGGTGTTAGCAGTAATCCGGCGGGAGAGGGTGGCGGAGGAATTGGTGGCGGGTGAATTGGTACTGGAATTCAGAGAGGGGCTAGCAGGCGGAGCAGGAACATCAAAGAGAAGACATACGTGATCAGACCAGGGAAGGGGCGAAGTGGAAAGGGACAGAGGTGAAAAAGGGAAAGAACTCGGCGCAATGAGGAGATCTAATGTATGACCTGCAGTGTGAGTAGGGAAGGAGACGAATTGGTGAAGGGAGTGATCGGACAGAAAGGTGAGAAAGGAAAGATCTCTCGCTGAGGAGGGGGCATCAACATGAATGTTGAAATCACCTAAGATTAGAAGACGAGGGTAACGGAGTGAGACTTCAGAGATGGTGGTTAACAGGGAGTCCCAAGAGGGAGAGGAAAGAGAAGGAGGGGCATAGATCAGGAGGAAATAATATGGGGAAGGGGAAGAGTCCAATCGTACGAGAAGGGACTCAGGATAGGATGGTGCAACTAAAGGGGGAAGCTCAGAAAGCGGGGCAGAGGAATGGTAAATGACTGCAATGCTGCCGCCGCTTTTACCCCGACGCGAGGTAGACAAGAAAGAGTAGCCAGGCGGGAGACACCGGTTGAGGAAGGGCTCATCGCCCTCCCTCAGCCAGGTTTCAGTCAAAAAGAATATGTCCAGGCTGTGCAGTAAGATAAGGTCTTGAATTAGGGCGGTCTTGGTCCGAATCGAGCGGCAGTTTAAGAGAGCTAAATGCAAAGGCAGACAGGAAGGCACGGAGGAAGGAGAGGACTGAGACAGGGAGGAGGCACAGTAGGTTAGGTTGAGGGGCTGTCGAGCAAGATGACCTGGGGGAGTGGGCGTAAGCGCGCCAGGGCGCCAGCCCCAGTGTACCGGAATGGCGGACATGGCAGGGAGGAGAGAGAACAACAACAGAAAGCCTAGTGATCCCTTTTACACAAAAGTGGAAGTAAGAATGAGATTGAGAACTACAGGCTGGTTAGTCTGACTTCTGTGGTGAGCAAATTAATAGGAACACTGCCGAAACAGAGAATAGTGAGGTTCCTAGAGTCCAATGGACTGTAAGATCTGAGACAGCATGCGTTTACTAGAGGCAGGTCTTGTCAGACAAATCTGATTGATTTTTTTGATTGAGTGTTCAGAGAGTTGGACCGAGGGAGAGCCCTAGATGTGGTATACTTAGATTTCAGAAAAGCCTTTGACACCATTCCGCACAGGCGACTTTTAAATAAATTGAGCACTCTAGGGATGGACCTAAAGTGACTGAATGGATTAGAAATTGGTTGAATGGGAGGCAACAAATGGTACAGGTAAATGGAACTCACTCTGAGAAGAAGGATGGTTACCAGTTGTGTGCCGCAGGGATCTATTCTTTGTCCGATTCTAACATCTTTGTTAGCGATATTGCAGGAGGGCTATCAGACAAGGTTTGTCTCTTTGGGGATGATACCAAAATTTGCAATAGAATAGATACCAAAGAAGGAGTAAATAACATGAGGAGGGATGTAGCTAAGCTTGAAGAATGGTTGAGAATTTAGCAGCTGAGATGTAATGCTAAAAAATGCAGAATCATTCTTCTGGGCAGTAAAAAATCCAAGGGAGCGGTACAGGATAAAGGGCGAAGTACTTCTGTCCACGATAGAAGAGCAGGACCTGGGTGTGATTATGTTTGATGATCTTAAAGTGGCTAAACAGGTAGAAAAAGTGGCGGCGAAAGCCAGAGAAATTCTCGGGTGAATAGGGAGAGGAATGGTCAGCAGAAAAAGGGAGGTGATAGGGCCTCTGTATAAGTCTCTGGTGTGACCTCATTTGGAGTATTTTGTGTAATTCTGGAGATAACACCTTTAAAAGTATATAAACAGGATGGAGTCAGTACAGAGGGTGCCTACCAAAATGGTCAGTGGTCTTTGTGATAAAACATATCGCGACAGACTTAATGATTTCAATATGTACAGTATATGTTAGAGGAAAGGTGGGATAGAGGATATATGATAGAGATGTTTAAATACATCCATGGCAAAAATGCATAAGAAGAGAGTCTCTGTCAATTGAAAGCAAACTCCACTACAAGGGGACTCAGGATGAGGGTGAAAAGGGAGAGACTAAAGAGTAATACATGGAAATATTTCTTTATGGCAAGAGTGGTAGATGAGTGGAATAGTCTCCCAGTGGAGGTAATAGAGACGAAGACAATATCTGAATTCAAAAAAACAAGGGACAAACACAGAAAATCTCTAAAGGAAAAAAGGGGACTATTGTAGTTGATATGGAAGGACAGACCAGATAGGCCATGTGGTCTTTTTCTGCATGCATGTTTCTATGCTAGGGATAATACTCTTGCTAGTAGGGTATACAGCAATTTAACCATCATAGGTCATAAAAACTCTTTATAAATTCTAGTAATGGCTGTAGATTCAAATTGTTCTCATGTGTAAAACTTATTTTTTTTACTTTTCTGTTTAACAACATCTGAAGTCCTAAGTGCATAACTTTACACTTGTCCATATTAAATTTCATCTGCCATTTGGACTCACAGTCTTCCAATTTTTCAAGGTTCTCTTGCAATTTTTCACAATCCTCTTGCGATTTAACAACTTTGAATAATTTTGTCTCATCTGCAAATTTGATCACCACACTCTTTATTCCCATTTCCAGGTAATTTATAAATATGTAAGAAAGCAGTGGGCCTAGCACATCTCCCTGGGGTAGTCCCCTATTTTCTAGTCTCCATTGAGAAAATTATCCATTTCACCCTACTCTTTTTCTTTTCTGTTAACCAGTTCCTAATCCACAATAGTACATTGTCTCCGATTCCATGACTTTTTAATTTCTGCAAGAATCTCTCATGAGGAACTTTGCCAAAGGTTTTCTGAAAATCCAGATACACTATATCAACTGACTCACCTTTATCTACCTATTTATTCACACCTTTGAAAAAAAATAAGATTAGTAAGACCTGACTTTCCTGGGAGAATTCCATGTTTGCTTTCTGCCATTAGGGCAAAATGAGCCACATGTTCAGTAAGTTTGTTCTGTATAATGGTATCTTCCATTTTACCCTGTATAGACGTCAAACTCACTGGTCTGTAGTTTCCCGGATCACTCCTGGAACCCTTTTTAAAAATTGGTATTACATTGGCCACTCTCCAATCCTCAGGTGCTACAGATGATTTTAAGGATAGTCCACAAATTATGAAAGGTAGGCCTGCAAACTCATATTTTATTTTTGTAGCATCCTCAGATGTATACCATCCAGTCCAGGTGATTTGCTGCTCTTTAGTTTATCGAACAGCTGTAATACATCTTCCTGATTTATCACAAATTCCTCTGATACCCATTCCAGAAATGATATTCAAAGGTGATGTAAGTTTCCTACATCATCTTCAGTAAAGCCTGAAGCAAAGAATTAATTCAGTCTCTCCACAATGGCCTTGTCCTCTCTTAGTGTCCCTTTTACCCCTCTATCATCTAATGGCTCTCTCACAGGTGTTTTGCTATGGATGTGCATGAAAAGGTTTTTATTATGTGCTTTTGCTTCCATGGAAAGATTATTTTCAAACTCTCTCTTTGCCTACCTTATCAATGCCTTGCATTTAACCTGCCAACACGTATACCGTTTACGGTTTTCATCATTTGTTTTTTCCAATTTTCTGAAGGATTTTTTCTGTAACAGCCACTTTGTCCTCACCTTTAAGCCATTCTGGCTGTCATTTGGCCTTCCTTCCACCTTTCTTAAAGCATGGAATACATGTGGTCTCAGCTTCCAAGGCAGTATATTTAAATAACGCCCAGGCCTGATGTAGGCTCTTAACCTTTGCAATTGCTGCTTTTAGTTTTTTCTTAACCATTTTCCTCATTTTATCATAGTCTCCTTTTTGAAAGTTAAATGCTAGCACAGTGGATTTCCTTGTTATCCTCTGCCACTTATTAAATCAAATGTGATCATGTGATGATTGCTACTGCCAAGCAGCCACAACACCTTTCACACTAGATCCTGCATTCCACTAAGAACTAGATCTAAAATAGCTTCCCCTTGAGTCGTTTTCTGAGCCAGCTGCCCCATGAAGCAGCCATTTATTTCATCCAGAAACTTTTTCTCCCTAGCATGGCCTGATACAATGCCTTGCAAAAGTATTCATCCCCTTGGTTTTTGTCCTATTTTGTCAAATTACATATAACCCAGAATGAAAATGGAGCTTCATTTGGATGTTAGGTAATAGACCTAACAATATAGTCCAAATTGGTGAAGTGAAATTACAATAAAATATATTGTTTATATAAAAAAAAACAAGTAAAAACTGAAAAGTTGTGAATGCATATGTATTCATCCCTTTTGCTATGAAACCCCTAAATAAGATCTGGTCCAACCAATTAATCTCAGAAGTCACATAATTAGTTGATTAGGGTCCACCTGTATGCAATCAGTGTAACATGATCTGTTACATGATGCCTGTATAAATATACCTATTCTGAAAGGCCCCTGACACTACAACACCACTAAGCAAGCAACATGAAAACCAAGGAGCACTCCAAACAGGTCAGAGACAAAGTAGTGGAGAAGTATAGATCAGGGTTGCTTTATAAAAAAATATCTCAAAATTCTGAATATCCAATGGAGCACCATTAAATCCATTATAACAAAATAGAAATAATATGGCACCATTACAAACCTGACAAGAGAAGGCTGCCCACCAAAACTCACAGACCGGGCAAGAAGGGCATTAATCAAAGATGCTACAAAGACACCAAGGATAACACTGAAGGAGCTGCAAAGATCCACAGCAGAGATGGGAGTATCTGTCCATAGGACCACTTTAAGCCACACACTCCACAGAGTGGAGCTTTATGGAAGAGTGCCAGAAAAAAAGCCATTGCTTAAATAAAGAAATAAGAAAGCACGTTTGGAGTTTGCACAACAGCATGTGGTGGAGCCCCCCAAACACATGGAAGAAGGTTCTCTGGTCAAATGAGGCAAAAATTGGTCATCATGGGAAATGCCATGTGTGGCGCAAACCCAACACTTCCCATCACCCCGAGAACATCATTTCCATATTGAAACATGGTGGTGGCAGCATCATGCTGTGGGGATTGTTTTAATTGGCAGGGACAGAAAAATTGGTCAGGATTGAAGGGAAATGTTTGAGGAAAACCTGTTTTAGTCTGCCAAAGATTTGAGACTGGAATGAAGGTTCACCTTCCAGCAGGACGATGACTCTAAACATTTATTTATTTGCATATATTTATAAACCACCCCTTCCAGAGGTCAGGGGTGGTTTACATCATAACAGTTTAAACTTTTACAAGGAACAGTATTTGTGAACTTTATACAAAGAACTGAGTAGATACATAGAGTGGTACTTAGAAATACAACTTCTAACTATTTACAGAGCTATGTACAGGTGTCAGTCATAATAGTATGAACATCAAATGATTTCAAGGAATTAAATCAACAGGTTCAGATCAGATGCTATTGGGAGGGAGAGGGGGAGGGGAGGGGCTGAGAGGGTGGAACACCTTATGTGTTGCTAGTCTTGGCGTTGGTAAAATGTTCTATAAATAGGTGTGTTTTTAATTGTTTACGGAATGAGTTCAGGTCTCTGATCCCTCTTAGCGCTTCGGGGAGGGCGTTCCACTGCAATGGTGCTATGTATGTATATGCCCTATTGCTGGTAGATTGTTTAGTGTTGCGGATTATATGGGGCACTATTAGACTGTTTTGGTTGGAGGTTCTTCTGAATCTATTAGATGGTTGTGTTTGGATGCGTGTTGAGAGGTGTGAGGGTGCTAAGTTATGAACCAATTTGAATGTGGTCATTAGAATTTTGTATCTTATTCTTGATGCGATTGGAAGCCAGTGGAGCTCAAAAAGAATAGGTATAATGTGTTCGGAGAGTCTTGTTTTCATTATGATTCTGGCTGTGGCGTTTTGGGCCATTTGTAATATGTTTAATATTTTTTGGGCATTCCTTGCAGGAGGCTATTACAGTAGTCGAAGTGAGGTGTTAGAGCTTGTACTACTATTCTGAAGTCAGACAGCTCAATGAGGTTTTGCAGGGGTTGTATTATCCTTAACTTATAGAATATGGTTTTGTTTAGGAGTTTTAGGTGAGGTTCCATAGTAAGAGTTTTATCCAGAGTGACTCCACGATATTTGACTTCATGTTTAACTGGGAATTGATTGTTATTTAAATGAATTGTTGATGGGGGGTTGAATTCTGGGTTTTTTGATATGAACATCACTTCTGTTTTTTTGAAACTGATACTCATATTGTTCTCATGTAGCCATGTTTGAGTTTCTTTTAGGCATTCTTCTATTTTATCATAAGTTGGATTATTTATGTCCAATTAGGTATACAACATAATGTCGTCAGCATATATGTGATACTCTATTTTATGTTTTTTGAATATTGAACAGATTGGTTTTATGTACAGGTTAAACAGGATGAAAGACAGTGCAGATTCTTGGGGTATTCCCTGGGTTTGAGGGAACGTGGCTGACACATTGTTTTCAATTTGGACATATTGTATGCGGTCCAATATATATAAAGTGAACCATTTGAAAATGTGTCCTTTTATGCCTATGGAGTCAAGTCTTGTGATAAGGGTTTTGTGATTCACATCGTCAAACGCTGCAGTTATATCCAAGAAAATGAGGATGAACGCTTTTTTGGCATTCTCCATTCCCTGAATGATTTTGTCAAACAGGACTAGAAGGAGTGTTTCAACTCCATGGAATGGGCGTAATCCATATTGTTGTTCATCTAGGGCGTCTGTTGTGTCTATGAAATCCTGGAGCTGGTGTTGAACAGCTTTCTCGATGGTTTTAGCTAAAAAGGGGATGCTTGAAATTGGTCAATATGCAGCAGGATCTTTTGTTTAGGGTTTTATTTTTTAATATGGGACGGATTACTGATCTTTTGAGATCAGTCGGCATGATTCCCTGCTGGAGAGATTGGTTTACTATATGTAAAAGGTAGTGGACAATTTCAGATTTTGTCGCTTTGATCCATGGAAGTGGACATGGATCCAGAGGAGATGTAGTTGTGTTAATGTTTGTAATTATATCCAGGATGTGTCTCTTTTCAATGGTGTGAAATACATGCCAGCTGTTTGTATTAACTGGGTTATCAAGAGTTAACGGGAGAACTGAGGTAACTTTGTGGTTTAGCTTGCTAGCATAGAAATCAGCTAGAGTTTGGGGTTCGATTGGAGTTTTGAGAGATGTTTCTTGAGGGGGCTTAGTAATTGTTTTTACTAGTTTAAAAAGCTCTCTTGGGCGATTGATGGCATTATACTACCGCCCGCCTGTACAGAATGAAGAGACTGCTAAAACTGGTTTAAAGGGAAACATTTAAATGTATTGGAATGGCCTAGTCAAAGCCCAGATCTCAATCCAATTAAGAATCTGTTGCATTAATTGAAGATTGCTGAACACCAACGCAACCCATCTAACTTGAAGGAGCTGGAGCAGTTTTGTCTTAAGGAATGGGTGAAAATCCCAGTGGCTAAATGTGCTAATCTAATAGAGACATACCCCAAGAGACTTGTAGCTGTAATTGCAGCAAAGGGTGGCTCTACAACGTATTAACTTTGGGAGGTGACTACATATGCACACTGCTGCTTTCAGGTTTGTTTGTTTTTTTGTCTTAAATATTGCTTGTGTCACAATAAAGGATATTTTGCACCTTCAAAGTCGTAGGTATATTGTGCTAATCCCCAACACTCCATTTTAATTCCAGGTTGTAATGCGACAAAACAGGACAAACACAGAAGGGATGAATACTTTTACAATGCACTGTATAACATTGACCCAGTCCATACTGGGATAATTGAAATTTCCCATTATTACTGTGTTGTAAACTTTGCAAGCTTCCCTAATTTCTGTTAGCATTTCATCATCTGTCTGTTCATTTTGTCCAGGCGGGCGGTAGTACACCCTCACTGCCAATCCCTTCCCCTTTTTACATGGAATTTCTATCCATAAAGATTCTACAATGTATTTTATTTCTTGCCAGACCTTTATCCTGTTGATTCAATGTCCTCTTTAACATATAGCGCCACACATCCACCTATGTGATCTACCCTATCATCGCAATATAGTTAGTAGCCTGGTATCACAATGTCCCATTGGTTATCCTTTTTCCACCAGGTCTCTGAAATGCCACTTATATCTAACCTTTCATTCATTGATATATATGCTAATGTAATAGTGAAGGGCCCGCAACCCCAATAATATCCGGAGTCAATGTACGAGGATTCAACTCCCTTTTATTGTATATACAGTCTCAGCACTGGCATACAAAATGTCTGAGCCCCGAGCTCAGAAAAATGACAGTTTATATACCTTTCTTCTACAGTCTAATACAGGCAAAACTTCTCATTGGTCCTGGTCTTGGTAGACATAACAATAAACATAATACTACTGCTAAAGTATACAGTATATTTCGCTACTCTTGCAAGGTCAGTTAGCTTGCAAAGATAGTGGAAGGCATATCAGAAGCATTCTCATCAAAAGCAAAACAAAGCAAGGCCAAACAAAGCAAGGCTAAGATGTATCTCTAGCCCTGGCTCAAAACACTAAACAATCTTCATAATGCTAGACAAAATATTCTTACACTGTTCAGCTTCTCTGCTATATTTTCATCCTAATTACGAGGTCAGTGCACATCTAGCAAAGATACAGTGGCACGGCATTCTACTGAAACAGATATCTGGCTTACCGAAACAATAAACAAGAAAGTTTTAATTCTCTTATCTCCAGGAGAGCAGAACATGTTATCAAACCAGAATAGAACAGTATTTCTTTCTAACAGCTAACAGCATTCTGTAAGTTTCCAAAATCAGCAATAACATTTTAAAGCAGGAGAAAAAGGGCTTCAGACCTAGCTCTGCTACATGCTAGGCCATCGCCTATCACATTCCCTCCTTTTGATTATTCACACCCGCAAGTGAGGAAGGGTGAGAATCTAATCACACAAATAGCAAAAATACTTCAGACCATAGTAGAGGGATCACTGTGTGGTATAGGGTAATAATCCCATGAGGCTAATATATGTGCCGCTGCCTTGCGGTCAATAATACTATCGATAATAGAGTTCATGATTATAGTCTCTGATGATTACTGAGGTAAATCACGGTTGATTGAGGTTGATAGGGTCTGAATGTAGTTAATGCAGGACTGAAGAACGTCTCTGTGATGTTCAGAAACAAGTTGGCAACGTTCTCTACGATGATGGATCTCTTCTCCGCAGTGTGATTCGCAACGGTGATGCAGGATCAGCGATTGAAGTCCAGGGGCGACTCTCAGGAACTGTTGCTGGTTTCACTCGACTGTGGTGGATCCAGGAGTCGATCTCTGCCACTTTCACTGCTGTTGGGGTTGATAGCAAAACGATATATGGGCCTTTCCAATGAGGCGCCAACGGTGTCTTCTTCCACTCTTTTACCCACACCGAGGCTCCAGGCTTGAAAGGGTGCAAGGGTTCGGTTAGATTGATAGGCAACTGGTCCTGCACCCAGGTATGAAGACCCTGCAAAACAGAACTTAAAGCCAACAATTCTTGCCTAGTAATTTGTGCTCCAATTTGGTTCATATCTCCCCTTATCCCCTGAATTATAGGCGGGGGCCTCCCATACAGGATCTCAAATGGGGACACCCCTAATGGCGTGATGGGTGCTGACCGTATTCGGAGAAGGGAAATGGGGAGATCTTGGGGCCACTTCAGGTGGGCTTCCTGACAGAGTTTGGATATCTGAGACTTCTTGGTCCGGTTCATTCTCTCTACTTTCCCTGAACTCTGGGGCCTATATGCTGTGTGTAACTTCCATTGTATCTGCAGGGCATGGGCTAGCTGCTGGGTTACTTGTGACACAAAGGAGGGCCCATTGTCAGACCCCATGGTCAGTGGTATTCCGAATCTGGGGATGATCTCATGAAGCAAGGCCTTAGTGACTTCTCTGGCCTTCTCAGTTCTTGTGGGAAAAGCTTCCACCCATCTAGAAAAGGTACAGACTAGGACCAACAAGTAGCGATATCCGTTTGCTCGTGGCATTTCTGCAAAGTCTATTTGGATATTTCCCATGGGGGTAACTCCCACTGACTGAATTCTTGGGGGTAGGACAGGACCTTGTCGGGCATTGTTTTTGGCACAGGTCACACAGCTTCGGGCTACTGAGGTGATTAAAGGTCCTAACAGTGAGATATAGAAATATGGCTTCAGAGCTTCTGCCATCTTAGTTTTTCCATAGTGTGTGGCCTGATGAAAAGCTCGGACAAAAGCAGGGCCTAATGCTTCAGGAATTACAGTCATACCAGGGGTTGAGCTCCCTTCAGGCGGTGGCAACACAATCCACCCAGTGTCTGATAATTTCCCCCCCTCCTTTTGACAGTAATGGTCCATCTCCACTTTGGTATATCTGGGGGTCCGTGCACTAAGAGGTACTGGAAATATGGCTGCTTGAATTGCGGCATTTGGGGTGGTAATTTGTCCTGCAATGGCTGCTTCTCGGGCTGAGGCATCAGCAAATCTGTTTCCTCGGGGCACTTCTCCATCTCCAGTCTGATGGCCTCGGCAATGTATTACAGCAACGTGTTTAGGGGCCCAAACTGCTTCCAACAAAGTCAATATTTCTGGGCCATACTTGACAGACTTGCCTCCTGAGGTGATCAATCCACGTTCTTTATACAGGGCCCCATGGCATGTAGTGTTGTAAAAGCATATTTAGAGTCTGTATACACATTCAGGCTGATTCCGGCCCCGATTCTGAGTGCACGTGTGAGGGCTATCAATTCAGCCTTCTGCGCTGAGGTTCCTGGGGCTAGAGCTGATGATTCTACTACCATGTCCAGAGTCACTACTGCATATCCAGCACATCGCTGTCCTTCAATTATGAGGCTACTCCCATCCACGAAGAAAGTTCTGTCTGGGTTACTCAAGGGAATATCAGTCAAATCTGGGCGACTTGAATATACAGTGTCCATTACTTCTAAACAATCATGGTCAGGTGGGCCTGGCCCAATTGGTAATAGGGTAGCTGGGTTCAGCGTTTGGCTAACACTCAATTGCAAGTTAGGATTCTCACATAGCATACTTTGATACTTCAGCATTCGGGCGTTGGTGAGCCAATGGTTTCCTTTGTGATCAAGCAGGGTTTAAAACAGAGTGCGGTACAGTAACTTGAAGGTTTTGTCCTAAGGTGAGCTTATCTGCTTCGCTCACTAAGAGGGCTGTGGCTGCTACAGCTCTCAGGCAAGGTGGCCAGCCTTTGGCAACAGGATCCAATTGTTTCGACAGGTAGGCCACAGGTCGCTGTCAAGACCCAAGAGGCTGGGTCAAGACTCCCAATGCGTTTCCACTTGATTCATGGACATACAGACGAAATGGTTTCTGCACATCCGGTAGGCCCAAGACTGGGGATGACATCAATGCTGTTTTCAGTGATTTGAATGCTTTATCTTGTTCTGGGCCCCATTCCAGGGGAGATCGTTCCATTCCTTGTGTGACTTGGTACAAGGGTTTTGCCATGAGCGCAAAATTTGGTATCCATATGCGGCAGTAGCCTGCAGCTCCCAAGAAAGCTCGCACCTGTTTTCTAGTAGTGGGGGTTGGAATGCGGCATACTGCTTCTTTTCGCTCAAGTCCTAATTTCCGGGTTCCTTTGGACAGGTGGAACCCTAAATATTTCACTTCTGTCTGGCATAGCTGCGCCTTGGCTCTTGAGACTTTGTATCCAGCTTCATTCAAAAGGTGCAGAAGGTCACTTGTAGCTTGTATACAATCAGATTTGTTGTTGGTGGCTATGAGCAAATCATCTACATATTGGAGCAAAATTATTTTTCCCGGAGTTAGAGTAGCTTGACAGATCTTGACTGAGGGCTGCACTGAAGATAGTGGGTGAGTTCTTGAATCCTTGTGGTAATCGAGTCCAAGTGAGTTGCCCTCGTCATCCTGTGGTAGGGTTTTCCCATTAAAATGCAAACAAAAGCTGACTGGCCTCTGCCAGGCGTATACAGAAAAAGGCATCTTTTAAGTCCAAAACAGTAAAGTGAGTGGCTTCTGCTGGAATCAGTCCCAAGAGGGTGTAAGGATTTGGTACTACTGGGTGTATAGTTTCAGCTGCACTGTTCACTCGACGTAGATCCTGCACTGGGCGGTAGTCACCTGTCCCAGGCTTCTTGAGTGGGAGAAGGGGGGTGTTCCAGGGTGATTGGCATTCTCTTAGAAGTCCATACTGCAATAATTTCTTCAGGTGGCGATGAATGCCTTCAATTGCTGGTCTTGGGAGGGGATACTGACGCACATGCACTGGTTCTGCTCCCGGTTTCAAGGTAACAAGCACAGGAGCTATATTCTTTGCTAGGCCAGGTGGATTATTCTCTGCCCATACTCCAGGTGGGGCTGCAATGCTGGTAAGTATACAGGAACTTGCTGTTTTGGATGTAGGCAAATAGAACCGCCATTCTTCTTCTCGGGGGACAGTTAACACCATCAGGCCAGCAGTCTTTGAGTTTATAGTCATTTCCATTTTCCCCCCTTCAACAAAGGATATCGACCCAAAAGGGGAACTGGGCATTCAGGCATGTACAGGAACTGGTGTGTTATCTGCTGCCCCCCTAGTTCACAGGCGCGGTTCTGCAGGAAAGGTCTTGTGGTTCTAGTTCCAGTAGCTCCCACAATTGTAACAGATCGAGAAGACACAGGGGCCACAGGCTTGGCTACTACTGAATGTTCAGCCCCCGTGTCTACCATAAAGTCCATATGCTGGTCTCCAATCTTTAATTTGACCATAGGCTCCTGGAGACCCAAGAAGAACTTGGAGCCCGGTCTGGCCTAGTCCTCATCATCCATGAAATAGCCCTCGGCGACTATTCCTTCCATGGCAGTCTCATTCTGCTGGGTCTGTTGAAACTGTGCGCGCTGCATCCCCCCTCGCTGCTGGAATTGCCCCCCCCCCCGCTCTCCTGGTGCTCCCACGTCCCCTCCAGGGGGTGGAGCCACGTTTCGGGCACGTATCCTTCCAATGTCCTTCCTCTTTACAATAAGCGCACTGATTTGCGCCTAAGGGGGGCCGAACGCTCCCTCGGCCCCTTCCTCGTCCTCTGGCTCTTCGGTTAGGATATCCTCCTCCGCGTCCTTCCACTAGTGCTGCAGCGAGCAGATCTACTTTTCTCCTCATCCTTCGGTCACTTTCCCTTTTGCATTCTTCATCACGGTTCACATATACCTTTTGCGCGACTTCCATTAGCTGTGCTGAATTCATGCCTGCAAATCCTTCTAATTTCTGCAGTTTTCGCTTTATGTCTCCCTGGGACTGACTCACAAAAGCAGTATTTACCATGCGTAAATTCTCTTCAGCTGCTGGGTCATATGGAGTGTAAAGTCTATAGGCTTCATATAATCGTTCATAGAAAGCAGCCGGACTCTCATCTGGGCGCTGAAGAACTTCTGCTACTTTCCCAATATTCATAGCTTTCTGACCTCCCTTCCGCAGGCCCTGTAGTAAAGCCTGGCGAAACCGGGTGAGGGCTTTTTCTCCTGCATCGCTATTTGGATCCCACTTGGGATCTTTGTTAGGAAAATCTGCAGCTGCTGCCTGCTGGAGATCTAGATTCTGGTCTCTCCCGACTACAGGGTTCTCCTCCAACCATTTAGTGGCTGCCCGCACTATCCGTGCCCGCTCCTCCGTAGTAAAGAGGGTAGCCAGGAGCTGGCGACAATCAGACCAGGTGGGCTGATGGGTTTGCATAATACTAGACATTAACTCTGTCAAATCATGGGGCTTGTCAGTATAGGAGGCATAATGTGTTTTCCAATTTAATAAATCTGTTGTGGAAAAAGGCACATAAACTAAGCTGGTTGGTCCGGGCACAACCTGACCCTCTTCATTTTTGAAAGGTAATCCTGGGACCTGCCGCAGTGGCATTTGGCGGGCTTCTTTCTGGCCTTTTTTCCGTGGTCTGAGGGCATCCTGCAGCTTAGTAGATCTGGAGGTGTCTTTGCTACTGGTGTCCAGTCTGGTGGATGGCTCTAGACTGGCATCTGACTCTCCACTAGCAGATTCCTCAGGGGGTGACTGCTCCGCATCAGAGTACTGCTCAGGACTAGGGCTCCGACTTCTACGAGGAGGGGTCTGCTCTTCAAGTTTTTGAGGTGGATGCTCAGGGGGAGGCACTTCGGCTGGAGGCACGCTTGCTACCTCCGGCTCTACTCGGGATACTGGCGGGGGTACTCGGGGTGGAGCTGACGGGACTGGGGTATACAGAAAGGCAGGTGGATATCCCGGAACCTCTGGGGGCTCTGGCTCTACATAAATCGGAAGCTTCTCTGTCTTAGCAGGGACTCTTGTGGTAGTGGCTAACATAATCCTTTTCTGTCCCTCACTGCAACTCTTCATCCAGAGGGGCTGCTTCTCACATATGCCTAACCAGGAGTCTATATAGGAAAACTGTTCAGGACTATAGCTGCGCACTATCTTGTGCACTCGGGACACAGTTTGGATATCAAAAGTACCTTCTGGTGGCCACCCGGCATCTAGCGCTGGCCACACTCTGCTACACAATATTTCTAAACGGGGCGCTGTCATTTTGATCCCATAATCACCACTAAAACCTTTCTTAAAATTTGTGATCATACAGTTTAACGGAGTTTGCACAGACTCTGCCCCTCCCATGATGATGTACAACGTATAAGACAGCAAACAGAAAGGGTAGGTGGAATGGCTACGGGTAAGGGGGGGACAAACAACAGATGCTTCCTCCTGTTCGCGACTTGAACGCGGTCGCCCGGTCAAGAACTGCGCTACTGAGGATTCCGCTCTCGCTTGGCCTGTATTGCAAAGCCTCTCAAACACACTTCACACAACCAAACTTGCTAGCATTTCCCAAATTCCAAAATTCCCGGGCTAACTGACTAAACCAGAATTACTAAACTGAAAGGGCTGATGGGTTCTCCCCGCGCACTACTTGCAGGGGTACTAGGATCGCCCATGGAAGTTGATCAGACTTCCTTTACCTGTTACTGTACCAGAAGTGTCTCGAGACTTTCCCAAAACTATCTGACTAAGAACCAGAAAAATAAGTACTCACCGGATCCGGTAGCTAATGCGCTGCGCAGCCCGTTCCACCTGGGGTTGAATCCTGGACTCCCCTCAACCAGGGTTCGAGGTGTTGGCCAGCTGGACCCGGCAGGCCGCCGAGGCAGGGCAGAACCCTCCGATACAAGGGACCGGCGGCGCCTGGGATCTTCTCCGCTGTCGGTCGGCTGCGGTCCCAGCCGGACCAAACCTAGAGGCGGTAATACGCGGTATTATTCACTTGCGTTCAATTCGTATTACATTTCCCGGCCAACGCACCAAGAAATGTAATAGCGAAGGGCCTGCAACCCCAATAATACCCGGAGTCAATGGACGAGGATTCAACTCCCTTTTATTGTATATACAGTCTCAGCACTGGCATACAAAATGTCTGAGCCCCGAGCTCAGAAAAATGACAGTTTATATACCTTTCTTCTCCAGTCTAATACAGGCAAAACTTCTCATTGGTCCTGGTCTTGGTAGACATAACACTAAACATAATACTACTGCTAAAGTATACAGTATATTTCGCTACTCTTGCAAGGTCAGTTAGCTTGCAAAGATAGTGGAAGGCATATCAGAAGCATTCTCATCAAAAGCAAAACAAAGCAAGGCCCAACAAAGCAAGGCTAAGATGTATCTCTAGCCCTGGCTCAAAACACTAAACAATCTTCATAATGCTAGACAAAATATTCTTACACTGTTCAGCTTCTCTGCTATATTTTCATCCTAATTACGAGGTCAGTGCACATCTAGCAAAGATACAGTGGCGCGGCATTCTACTGAAATAAACATCTGGCTTACCTAAACAATAAACAAGAAAGTTTTAATTCTCTTATCTCCAGGAGAGCAGAACATGTTATCAAACCAGAATAGAACGAGTATTTCTTTCTAACAGCTAACAACATTCTGTAAGTTTCCAAAATCAGCAATAACATTTTAAAGCAGGAGAAAAAGGGCTTCAGACCTAGCTCTGCTACATGCTAGGCCATCGCCTATCACACTAACTCTCCCATCTTATTTTTTAGATGTCTAGAATTTTGCATATATAATAGGCATTTCAAAGTTTGTTTTTTGTTCATAGTAAGTCTGGCTATTAGATGTCAGGGATAATTTTGAATCTTTCAACTCAGTCTGGTTTTTACTTAAAGGCACCTGGGTTACTTTTACCTTTATTGGAACCTTTCTATCGAGATTCCCTACCATCCCTGTCTTGACAGTATTCTTCGAAGATACATCATTCCGAACCATGCACTCTTGGGCGACTGTCAGCTTTCAGACATTTTCAAGAAGTATTAACTCCAGTTCTGTTGCAGTTATATCAAATTTTTATTAATTTGGAAAGAGTGGATGGCGATTTTCGGAAGCACTAATTACAGTTTTGAAGAAGACTGATAAGGATTTCTCATACTGTCCAAATTATCATCCTACCTCATTGATTAATTAGGACTGTAAAATATATGCCAAGATCTTAGCCAACAGCTTGAAGAATGTGATTCACCTGGTAACTCACTCAGATAAGCTATGTTCTTTAAAAGGGAAGTATTCATCAGAAACCACCAGGCTGTTTTGTCACCTCTTCCAGATAGCTAAAGAAGGTGTGCGTACTCTCTCTCTTACTGTTTTTTTCTGGCCTGGCCCAGGAACCTCTTGGCACTCTGAAGTAATAAGGGAATCCAGGGGATGATATAAGGTTAAGAAGAATGATATTTTGCTTTTTCTGGCAAATCCTTCTTTCTTACGTCCTAATCTGTGATATATTATGAATTTGTTTTTGAGGTTTTTGGATAATCTAGCAAATTGGAGTATTTGCCTTTAAATTTGCAGCGTGATGCAGGGAACTTAGCTGGATTGCCTTTCCAGTGAAAATATTTTAGAATTATATTTAAGTGTACTTTAAACTCTTAAGAGTAATATGGACAGGGCTATTCAGATTTAAAGGAGGCAGTCCTAAAGTGGACTGTTTCTTTCACGGCGAGGCAGACTGGATACAATGAAAATGATGCTGCTCAGGTGAAAGGTCACTATGGCCTTATTCAGCATGCTCCCAATTCCTTTTCCAGATTACTTTTTTCAGCAGATGGAGAAAATACTTACCAAGTTTCTCTGTCAAAATAAATCCCCCAGGATTGCTTTACACAAACTGTAACTGTCAAAGAAGCAAGGGGGTACATTTTCCTATTTTTTAATCATCATCGGGCATTTTTAGTGAGGCAGGGGCTTTGGTGGACCCAACTACTCTAGAATAACTGAGAGGACACAGTGTGTGGGAGATGTGACTGATGCTGGATCCTTTGTCTTTTCATACATTTAAAAGGAAATATATTATATTAGGTGTTTACTGCTTCAAATATTCACAGTTGAAGCATTCAATGTGTGTGTGGAAGCTGTTAAAAATGTTTTCTTCAGAAATGCCCGACTCCCTGAGGCTGTCAGATCCTATGGGGCACTAAACATCAGGTTTCTATTTGTATTCACTTTTTTAATTTATAAACTTTCCAATATTTATTCCAAGCATTATGCTTGTTAACTACAGCGACTATCCAGAATTAAATCATCTTATAATAAAAAAGAATAAAATAATAAAAAACAAAGTTACTCTCTCTATAAAGTCCTCAATATTGGAGGTGAAGCAGCCCAGAACAAGAGGAAATACTGAGACATAGTCAAAACTAATCTCATAAACTTACAAAAAAAAGAGGAGACCCCTGTATGTACAAACTTTGATAATGGAGATAGCCACTAGAGCACAGGAGTTTCCTCCAAGGGAAGTCCCCAATTATGGGGACTGGAACCACCTTATCACTCACGAAAACAGTTAATTTAGACGTATCAAAAAAAAATTCTAAATTTTCTACTTGATAATACATATAATATGGGGACTTAAGCAAGAAACGAAGCCCTAGTTTGTAAAACTCCGGGACGAATGAGCAAGAATTTAAGTGGCTCTGCCATATTAGGAAAAATGATTAAATTACAAAACATTTCTTGCTCATGTTTGAAGTAGAGCCTCAAAATCAGATCTTGATGTGCCTCAAACAAAAGTGGTAATACCCTGAAACAACATCCTTAGACAAGTCTAAAATCAGTGCTAGATCCAAACTATCTGAGGAAATCTGATCTATTGCTGGTTCCTTCTTCAAAAGCAGAATAGTGAAACACTCTGGCCACAAGCGGAAGAGACTTTGATGGCAATTTTAAAACTTCCATCGTATACTTCCATAGCATTTCTCTTGCACAGATCAACTCAGTCTTAGGGAATTTTAGAAGAATTCTTTGTTCTAGTGAAACAAATATACTCTAAATTCTCTAATTTCCTGCGAAGCATAAAAGCACCTTTTACAAAGGATGTCCAAGTGCAATCCAAGCCAAAATGCCATAAAAAAAGGATACACATTCAAGTTCAGGCAAGATTTCACAAGCATGGATGGACATGCCCGATATTGACATATGCGTGACCATCTACATAGACGTCCTAGAATAATTGTGAAGACCGGGGACATCTAAGAGACATGCAGCAGTGGTTCAAACACAACAGACGTTTCCCAAGTATGCAACAACAAAAAAAAATAGCATCACGATTGTGGCGAGTACTGGGGATGGTGGAATGTCATCTTCTCTACACCATTCAGATGCTTTAGGGACCAAACCAGCACGTTCCCAATGTCTATTCGTACCTGAAGCAGGTCTAAACATGGACATGGTCACAGATGGCTCTGAAGGTTCTGAAGTTCATCGGGGATGTTTATGTCCATTGTCCCATCCCTGGCCCAATTCCACCATGCCCCCTGTCCACCTGGATGTCCCCTGCTCTGGAGACATTCCCAGGTGCCATTTATGAAATGGCTACAGGGACGTCTTTGTGATTTGGATGACCTCACACACTTTTTTGGACATCCAAATAATTAAGGCTTCTAAAATAACCATTGTTGTGTTTATCTTATGTATGTTTATTTTGTGTACCGCCTTTCAAAAATATAATAATTAACATCCAAAAATTAAGAAACTAAAGAATAGAAGAACCCTAAAAATATAATTATTTTTCAAATTCTTTCTTTGTCTGCCCTACCAATGCCTTGCATCTAACTTGCCAGTGATTATGTTTCCCGTTTTCGTCATTTGGCTCCTTTTTCTATTTCCCAAAAGATGCATTTTTGGCTACAACAGCCTCTCTGATCTCACCTTTAAAACTACGATCTTGGAAGCCCAGAGCACATGTATTCCACGCTTTAAGAAAGGTGGAAGGAAGACCAAAAAATCCTCCAGCATGGTTTAAACAAAGCCCATGCTTGATGTAAACCTTTAAACTTTCCAGCTGCTCATTTTACTTTTTCCTTAACTAGTTTCTTCATTTTATCATAGTCTCCCTTTTGAAAGTTAAAAAGTAGTACTGTAGATTTTCTTGCCATCCTCCCTCCATTTATTAAATCAAATGTGATCATGTTATGATCTATATTATCAAGTGGCCCTAACATTGTTATCTCATGCACCAGATCCTGTGTTCCAGTAAGGACTAGGTCCAAACTAAATTCTCCTCTTGTCAGTTCATGAACCAGTAGCTCCAAGAAGCAGTCATTTATTTCATCTAGAAACTATATCTCCATTGCAACAGACAGGCTGTCAGACTGTAAGTGGGACTTCAGTAGTACGTCCCTGTAGGTCTCATCTATATACCCCTGTGCCTTTCTTAGCTCCTCCAGGTCTGCTGCTCTAGCCTCATGAGATCGGACTCATTCCCTGAGAGCAAAGAGCTCCTTGCACCAAGGGCATATGTAAGACCTCTCACCAATTGGGAGAAAACTGTACATGCATCATTCAATACAAAAGACTGGATAGCCTCATCTCACTGCTGGACTGCTGTCTGCATCCTAGTTTTAAAGATTTGTTTAGATATTTAAGTTGTTTACTTAATTAAAGTTGCTAGGGATACTTGTACTAATACCACTATACCTAATAAGTTAATGTAACTTTATTCACCTCAAGATTAATGAATTTCAGGCCTTTACTTAATTTCAAGGACTTAATTAATCAATTCCTGATGAGAATAACCAGCTGAACCTAAAAGAGAATTTTACCATCTCTTTTCCTTTAATAGGTTTAAGAGCCTATATTGCTAAGGTAATGCCGGGGGGGGGGGGGGAGGAGGGAGAGAAACACTTAGTAAAAGCTGGCATGCTATGCAGTGCCCTGACCTGTGCTTTTAAGATTATAGAAACACTGAAACATGACGGCAGAAAAAGACCATGTGGTCTGTCTAGTCTGCCCTTCCATATCAACTATTATAATAGTCCTCTTATAGAAACATAGAAGCATGACAGAAAAAGACCACATAGGTGATTCACAGAGCCCTTGGTTTTAATAGAGGGAGCCTTTCAAATTGACCCTTTGATACGTCACTTGTTTTAACACCGGTTTAAAAAAATTTCACAGGTCTCTTGCCTTATAACTGAGAGGCCTCTTTGTAATGGTCTCTAGAAACAATTTCTTTCTTTCTGCTCAAAGAATATTTAACCTATTCTACATTCTATGCTAAGCTAGACTCTGATTTTGATTTAAATGACAGTTCTCGGCTGACACTAAGCCCTAACTGACTTAACAAAAACAGTGAATTCTAAAATACACAGATTTATCCGCTTTAACCCAAAGAATTCCCTTTTCCCCAAGATTTAAAGAATTTCCCAGCAAGTATATTCTTACAAGAGCAGATTTCTTTCCGGTAGTAGCAGTCCCTCTTAGTAGTAACTAAAATCAGATACTTGAGCAGACAGTTACACCATTTGCCCAGAAAGGGCCTTACCCAGGCCCTCAGTGGTGTTCCAAATCACTTCCAGAAGGAGAGTCATAAGCTTATTCAAAGAGAATTTGACCGAAGGGAGTTGGGAATCCTCATATGAACTGACTTAAAATCCTGGGGGCCATAACACCACTTCTTGGCACAGACTCTGCTCTTCCTAGCATGCCCACACAAACCACATCTGTCAACACAGGAGGGTTTAAGCCATCCACTGGCAACCTTCTATGCTCTACTCCTCTGGTTTGTATCATTGCAGGGTCTGAAGGCTGCTTCGTTCTTCAGGATTCAGGCAGACATATGCAGTTGAGGAAGATCCCCCTTCCATCGGATATTCTTCAAATGGCTAACTCCCGGGAGAACCTTACACAGTGATACCAATACAAGAGTGTCCAGGATCCCTATTGTAAGCATGGGTCTTGCCTTTCCTCTTCACCATTCAGATAATTAGAAGTGAGGAAAAATGCCACAGAACAAAGAAACTACTTGTACATCTTGTTTCACCACCTGTATAGCGTAGTTACTCACCTGTAGCAGGTGTTCTCAGGGGACAACAGGAATCAATCCCCAAATATGGGGTGACATCAGTGCCGACGGAGCCCACATGGAAGCATCTCCCCAGCATTCAAACAAAGCCTTTGGGACATGTACCACACATGTCGTCCACTTCCCGCCCAAGGTGCCATCTTGCCTCAGTCAAATGACATAGCTAAGATGGCAAAAATAATAGATGGTAAAGAAGCAACTCAAAGGGGAGGAAGGAGGGTTGTGAGGACTGATTCCTGCTGTCCCCGGAGAACATCTGTTACAGGTGAGTAACTATGCTTTCTCCGGGAACAAGCAGGAAGTCAGTCCTCACATATGGGATTCCCCAGCTATAGGCTAACAAAACCTGTAGAAAATGCTACAGTGATCTGCAAAGGGGAATCGTGATCAGCAGCATTTGAATTCCAAGAGAGACTCTAACAAGAACCAAGTGCCCAGTGAAACCCAGCACTCCGGTAGCCTGAACACAGAAGGGTCGGAGGCAGGAGTTGCCTACACCCCAAAAAGAATGGAGTACAGCCTGGCCAAAGGCGTTGTCCTGTTGGGACTCACTCTCCAGGCAGTAATGAGCTGCGAAGATATGAACCGAAGACCAGGTGGTGGCCCAGAAAACCCCTGTCATGGTAACGGAACGCAGATTGGCCACAGAAGTAGCTATGGCCCTGACAGGGTGCACCATGATTCTCTGGTCCAGTGGGATCCCCGCTTGCTCATAGGTAAGAGCAACGCAGTCCGCCACCCAAGTGGACTGAGCTTGCTTAGTCACTGGGAGCCCCAGACAGCTGGAGTCGTAGGATACAAAAATCTGTTAAGTTTTGCAGTGGCCCTGAGTTCTTTGCAGGCCTGAGTGGTGCCTGAGGCTTCGAGGCTTTTTGTTTTCTGGGACCATGTCCCTGGCCCTTTTGTTATTGGCCCTGTTGAGGCACCGAGGTGGCCTGGAAATGCAGAGTGCTACCAAAGCCCCTTTCTTCCTCGGGAAGTAGGGCTTTTTTCCCCCCGGGGTTTTCTTCCGGGGTTGCACCGAGGTCTTCTTTGAGAGCCTGGATCTCATGACATACTCGGTCTCTATCTCCGCTACTTTATCCACCATGGGCTTCCCGAATAGGTTTTCACCTATGCAGGGGACATCAATTAGTTTGTCCTGTGCCCATTGCTCCAGCTCAGATGACTGGAGCCATGCTTGGCGTCATGCCCCAATACAGACAGCAGCTACCCTGGCCGATGATCCTAAGTCATCATAGGCTGCTCAGGAGAGAAACTTCAAGCATTCTTTTACTGCTGAGGTTAGAGTTTTGAACCTCAGCAGGGGTTCGCCCTCAAGGCCTGCCGAGAATGCCCCGAGTCCCCTTCAGGTACATGCTAATGTAGAGCTGGTAGGACTGGATTTGGCATATCAGCATCGAGCCCTGACAGGATTTCCAGCCAGGGACGTTGACAGTTCGGGCCTCCCTGCTGGATGGCACCGACAAATAGGTTTTCTGGCTCTTGAGCGTACGCATGGCCAACTCCATGAACATGGAGTTATGGGGCAGCTGGTTCTTTTGGAACCCCAGGCTTCAGCGTACTTGTTACATGGCATTGAGGTGCCTGCTAACAATTGGTACTGATGCCGGTGTTTCCCACATGCATAAAAGGAGGCTGTTGAGGATTGGGAGCACCGGGACAGTAAGGATTTCCTTTGGGGGTGCCTCAAATTCGAGGATCTCCAATTCCTTGGTTTGCGGGTCCTCCTCGGCTTCAGTCTCAATAGCGAGAGCCTTGGCCATATCTCTCACAAAATCGAGGAACGCCACGTCCTCAGGAGAGGAAAGGCATTTGGTCACTGGGGGAGATAGGTCCAAGGGCATGTCCATGGAGTGGAGGAGTGGCCTAGTGGTTGGGGCAAGGTACTTCAGGCCGGAAGGTCGGGGGTTCAAATCCCACTAGAGGACAGCAACCTTGGGCCGGAAGGACTGGGGTTTCTAGTCCCACAGGTGCTCCTTGTGGTCTTGGGCAAGCCACTTAACCTTCCATAGCCCATGTTCCCTGTAAAATAGTTATCTCCAAGTTGTAATGCCCTGTTCAATGTAATTTCAGTTTGTTCAATGTAAACCACACTGATGCAGAATAGTGCGGTATATAAGAGAATGTAAATAAATAAATAAATAAAATGTCACGGTAGTGTCTCGTGTCTAGGGACTCTTCATCCTCTCTCTTCCATTCAGACTTAAAGTCCAAGTACGACTCTGACACTGCATGATCACCTTTGTTGAGGATCACTCTTTGTAGTGCATGACCTCCAGAGGATCATCAGTCCAAGCCATGGGCACTTGGCAGGGAGGACCGGTTTCCCGAGGAACGGGACTGGGGCTGGGGGCACTCTTGAGGCCAATGATGCTCGAGGACCGGTTTGACATTCAAGAAAGCCCTCAATGTTGAGGGTCCCATCATCGGGTCGGATGAACCGGATGAACAAGACATACACGCCCACTGCATGGCCACTAGGCTCTGCAGCTTTCAACGGGGGCACCAAGGACCTTGGGCCCAGCGTCGGTACTGTTGAGGGAGAGTCCTCGAAGAGGATGTCCTTGGAGGCCCAAGACCGGTCAGTAGGAGCTGACGACTCCTTGCAGGGCATCTTGGTGGAACACTCCTGCCCCAACTCATGCCTGAGACTGCCGGATCTGGGGTGGGATTTCACCTTTTTCATGGATCTGTTCTCTGAGGTGGTCTTCAAGGATTTTTTCTTCTTATGCTCCACCTCCGGGGACTTCCGCTCAGAGGAACCATGGCCGTGGTTCTCTGAAGAGGCTCTAGCTTCACGGGGCACCGAGTTATCGGAGGGGGCCCTTGAGCATGATGTCATCGGACACTCCAGGGCGGAGTTGAACTTCTGGAAGAACTTTTCCTGCTGCTGATGGCGGCTCCTTGAGGCCTTTGGGGTCATGGTTCTGTGGAACTTGCAGTCAGAGTCACTGTGCCCTAGACCAAGGCATCAAAGGCAGCAGTCATGTGGGTCAGTGAGTGACATCATTTTGCCACACTGGTCACATTTTTTGAAGCCACTTGAGGCCATCGGAAAAAGGGAGTCCCTGCCTCCCAGTGGGGGTCCGAGGCCTTCGGCTGAAAAAGAGCACGAACACTGGTCGAAGGAACCGCGATGAAAAATTAAGGAAAAAAACAAACGGACCCGAGGAGTGACACCAAGGCTGGCTCGGGGGGAGGGGGAGAGGAACTGGTACACAAACCGGACAAAACTAAGAATAAAATCTGACTTTTTCCAGGGTAAATTGGACAGCGTCCGAAGGGCTCTGCAGAAAAAAGAAGACTGAGGCAAGATGGCACCCTTGGGCAGGAAGTGGACCATGCATGCGTGGTGCATCTCCCAAATGCTTTATTTGAAAGCTGGGGAGATGCTTTGGTGCAGGCTCTGTCGGCGCCAACGTCACCCGATATGTGAGGACTGACTTCCTGCTTGTTCCCGGAGAATAACTTTTTAGAACAGCATTTCAGAAATGATGTAAAAGCCTACAGAAGTGGTGGCAGAATTAAATGTTCCAGTGGAGAATGCCATCTAGAGAGGCGTTTTTGGAAGGTTAATCTTTCTTTAACTTTGGCCTCAATTCTGCAGCCTACATTTTGTATACACAGGGCAGTTTGGACTTCTCTAAAGGTTACTCAGCATGTAGATAGTCATGGCCTAATGGGAGACAGCCAACATGGCTTTAGACAAGGAAGATCTTGTCTTACTAATCTGTTATGTTTTTTTGAAAGTGTGAATAAACAGGTGGACAAAGGTGAGTCGGTTGATATAGTGTATCTGGACTTTCAGAAAGCCTTTGACAAGGTCCCTCATCAGAGACTTTTGACAAAACTAAAGAGTCATGGGATAGGAGGCAGTGTACTACTGTGGATCAAGAACTGGTTAAGAGATAGAAAGCAGAGGGTTGGGCTAAATGGCCAATTTTCCCAATGGAGAAAGGTGAATAGTGGTATACCCCAGGGATCTGTGCTGGGTCCGCTGCTTTTTGACATATTCATAAATTACCTGGAAAGTGGAATAACGAGTGAGGTTATCAAATTTGCAGATGAGACAAAACTATTTGAAGTTGTTAAAACCCAAGAGGATTGTGGAAAATTGCAAGAGGATCTTGATAAATTAGAAGACTGGGCATCAAAATGGCAGATGAAATTTAATGTGGACAAGTGCAAAGTTATACACCTAGGGAACCAAAGTTATGCACCTAGGGAACCAAAGTTATGCACCTAGGGAACCAAACTATGGTTACACAATGAAAGGTTCCACATTAGGAACCACCACCCAGGAAAAAGATTTAGGCGTCGTTGTGGATAACATCTTAAAACCCTCGGTCCAGTCTGCAGCGGCAGCCAAGAGAGCTAATAGAATGCTAGGTATCATAAGGAAAGGAATGGAAAATAAAACAAAAGATATTATAATGCCTCTATATCATTCCATGGTGAGACCGCACCTTGAATATTGTGTGCAATTCTGGTCGTCGTATCTTAAAAAGGATATAGAGTTATTAGAAAAGTTTCAGAGAAGAGCCACCAAAATGGTAAAGGGGATGGAAGGATACTCCTATGAAGAAAGGCTAAAAAGGTTAGAGCTCTTTAACCTGGAAAAGAGATGGCTGAGGGGAGATATGATAGAAGTCTATAAATTAATGAACGGAGTGGAACGGGTAAACGTAGATCGATTGTTTACCTTATCAGAATATAGAAAGACTAGGGGACATGCAATGAAGCTACAGGGTAAACGATTTAAGACTAATAAAAGAAATATTTTTTCACTCAACGTGTAATCAAACTCTGGAATTTGTTACCGGAGGATGTAGTAAAGGCTGTTAGTATAGCTGGGTTTAAAAAAGGTTTGGACAAGTTCCTGGAGGAAAGGTCCATAAACCATTATTAAGAAGTGACCGAAGATATCAATGCTTGACCCAGTACAAGCATTGCGGAACCTGTGTCTTTTGGGGAAACTGCTAGGTACGTATGACCTAGATTGGCCACTGTTGGAAACAGGATACTGGACTTGATGGACCTTGGTGTGACCCAGTATGGCATATCTTATGTTCTTATGCTAAATTTTAGTAGAAATATTTCAAATTTCTGTCGGAGATGCAATTCTATGATAGGAACTTTGGATCATATGATATATACATGTACAGTTGTGCATGTTTTGTGGCCAGATGCATGGTTCCAAATTTGTGAAGCCGCCCTGTCTTATTCCCTGGCTACTGTTCCAATAAATCTTTTGGACACATGTTAAAGCAGGTTATTGGAAATTTTGGTACTAGGTTTGAAATTGGTGTAATTATATTGGAAGTCTGTGACATAAACTAGACTGCCATTAATAGTGGAGTTTGGTCTGAGTGACAAACAGATATGAGGCTATTATAGCCAGAAAAAAAATAAGAGAATCAGTGACTTCCACTGTTGTCGGAACCTGCTGGGAAATTAACAGAAGGCTTATGGGGCAGGTGGTCGAGTATATGGCAAGATGAGATTTAACAATGAATTAGCATCACTAGTCCCTTCACCCTGTTCTGTATTATAATGTAATGGAAAATGATACATAGTAACATAGTATATGACACCAGATAAAGACCAGTATGGTCCATCTAGTCTGCTCTGCCCTGCAAGGTGGCAAGAGAAGGTGCACATGCTGCACCGTGCAGATCACCCCTCCCCATGCCTTTGTTTAGAGGTGTATCCACTGCTCCGTGTAGGTCACCCCTATTTATTGAGATATAAAAGATAGTTATGTTTATTTTGATTTTATCATGTTGTTATAGAGAGATCCATTGTGTCTGTCATATGCCACTTTGAATTCTGTCACTGTATTTGCCCCTATCACTTCCATCGGGAGGGCATTCCAAGCATCCACCACCCTTTCAGTGAAAAAATATTTCCTGACATTGCCTTTCAGTTTATCCCCTTCCAGCTTCATTTTATGTCCTCTAGTTTTACATCTTCCCTGTCTTTGGAAGAGGTCTGTTTGTTAATTAATACTCTAAGTATTTAAAGGTCTGAATCATATCTCCCCTGTCCCTCCTCTCCTCCAGAGTATACATATTTACGTCTTCAAGTCTTTTCGCATAAGTCTTCTGAAGCAGGATCCAAATCATTTTGGTCGCCTTCCTCTGAACCACTTCAAGCCTTTTTATATCCTTTGCGAGATACGCTTCCAAAACCGAAAGGGGATATTTTAAGGAAAACCAACCATTTTGCTAAAATGGTAAATAAAGGTAAAAGAAAAAGGAGACCGCTATGGTTTTCGAAAGAAGTAGCTGAAAAGGTGAAGAAAAAGAGGGAGGCCTTCATGAAATACCAGAGAGAGGAAGACAGGCATCTATATTTGGAAAAACTTAGAGAAGCTAGCAAAGTAGTCAGGAAAGCAAAGATTCAAAAAGAGGAGGAAACAGCCAATGCAATAAAATGAGGGGATAAGGCATTTTTCGGATATGTTAGTGGGAAGAGGAAGGGCAAATTGTCAGACTCAAGGGTGAAGGGGAGGAATATGTAAGAAGCTGATGAGGATAAAGCGGAATTGCTTAACAAATATTTCTGTTCCGCGTTCACAGATGAAGAACCAGGAGCAGGACCTCAGAAAACACCCACAAATAGGAACTGAAGCGAGGAGCATCTTGAATAATTTCCAGAAGACTGTGTGTGTGAGAAACAAGTTAAACTTAAAGTAGACAAAGTGATGGGACCGGATGGGATACACCCTAGAATACTGAAGGAACTTGGGGACGTTCTAGCAACTCCACTGACTGACCTTTTCAATGCCTTGTTGGAGTCGGGAGTGGTGCCAAAGGACTGGAGAGAGGTACATGTGGTCCCTTCACACAAAAGGGGAAGTAAAGAGGTGGTTGAAAACAGGCCGGTTAGTTTAACTTCGGTGGTGAGTAAATTATTGGAAGCGAGAGAAAATAGTGAGGTTTCTGGAGTCCAGCAAATTCTGATTGATTTATTTGACTGGGTGACCATGGAGTTGGACCAAGGAAGAGCCCTAGATGTGTATTTAGATTTCAGTAAAGCCTTTAACATCATTCCTCATAGGGAACTTATAAACAAACTGAGCATCCTAGGGATGGACCCTCAAGTTACTGCTTGGATTAGAAATTGGTTGAGTGGGAGGCGACAAAGTGTACAGGTAAATGGAGCTCACTCTTAGGAGAAGGAGACTACCAGTGGTGTGCCCCAGGGATCTGTCCTTGATCCGATTCTTTTTAACATCTTTATTAGTGACATAGCGGAAGGACTGTCAGGTAAGGTTTGCCTCTTTGCGGATAATACCAAAACCTGCAATAGAGTAGACACCCAGGAAAGTGTAGATAACATCAGGAGTGATGTGGCTAAGCTTGACGAAAGGTCTAGAATTTGGCAGCTGAGATTTAATGTTAAAAAATGCAAGGTCATGCATTTGGGCTGCAACAATCCAAGGGAGCAATATAGTATAGGGGTTGAAGTATTTTTGTCCACTAAAGAAGAGCAGGACCTAGGCATGATTGTGCCTGATGATCTTAAAGTAGCTAAACAGGTAGAAAAGGCAACAGCAAAACCTAGAAGGATACTTCGGTTGATAGGGAGAGGAATGGCCAGCAGAAGAAAGGAGGTGATAGTGCCTCTGTATAAGTCTTTGGTGTGACCTCATTTGGAGTATAGTGTGCAATTCTGGAGATCGCACCTTCAAAAGGATATAAACAGGATGGAGTCAGTACAGAGGGTGGCTACTAAAATGGTTAGTGGTCTTCATTATAAAGCATATGACAGACTTAAGGATCATAATATGGACATCTTAGAGGAAAGGCGGGATAGAGATGATATGATTGAGAAGTTTAAATACCTCCATAGCATAAATGCTACGAGGGGACATGAGATGAGGGTGAAAGGGAATAGATTTAGGAGTGATATGTGGAAATATTACTTTACGGAAATAATGGTGGATCAGTGGAATAGTCTCCCAGTGGAGGTGGTAGCGATGAGGACAGTATCCGAATTCAAAGAAGCATGGGCCAAACACAGAGGATCGCTAAAGGAAAAAAAAGAGGACTGCTATAGTGGTTGATATAGAAGGGCAGACTAGACAGAAAAAGACCACATGGCATGTCATCATGTTTCTATGTTTTTAAGTTTCTATCTGAATCATCCTTCCAACCACAGCCCTGCTAAAATGCATTACTAGACATCATACTTTTAAATATGAAACTCTGCTTATATGTATATGTATGCTAACACTTCGTGCAGGAAAAGAATGTGCTGATGGCTCTTTCAGTTTGTGTGGCCGTCAGGCTCTACTGTTTTGCTTTGACCACTACTGCTCTTTGCTTCCTTAGGGGTTTGCCTAATTTTGCCTAATGGTTGGGCTGACCCTGGGGGTAAAGGAAAAAGTAAGCAATTGGGTCTTACCTAGCCCAGGGATAAAGGTGGCATGAAGCCTGCAGAAAATGACTTGCTATAGTAACATAGTAAATGACAGCAGATAAAGACCAGCATGGTCCATCTAATCTGCCCAGTGAGGTGGATAAAGTAGCAGATTTGCAGCTGCCACTCTGTGCAGGTTACTCCCCTTCTATGCCTTAGCTTACGTTTGCATCTACTGCTCCATGCAGCTTACCCCTCTCTATTTCTGAAGTTATTTATGTTTGTTTTGATTCCATCCTCTTGCTATGTAGTAGTGATCCTCTATGTCTGTCCCATGCCTTTTTGAATTCATTGTTTTTTTGGTGCCACCACCTCCTTCAAGAGGACATTCCAGGCATACTTTCCGTGAAAAAATATTTCACGATGTTGCTTATAAGTTTACCTTCTTTCAGCTTCTTGTCATGCCCTCTAGTTCTATAGCTTACACATAATTTGTAGCTTTCTACAAAGGCCTACTGCTGTTTATTCCTGGGTTTAAACCAGGGACCTTTCACATGTAAAGTAAATGTGATAATCATTACACCACAGAAACAAGCCTAGGCATGTCTGTCTCACTGCTCCAATCAGAAATGGTTTCCCACATAAGGCTCTCTGAAGAGTGGCCTTTACAGATTCTCCCACTATTAGAAAGTGAAGAGCTCAGGTTTGTCAGGAGTGGGATTTGAACCCACACCTCCCAGGGAGACTGCAACCCGAACACAGTGCCTCAGACCGCTTGGTCATCCTTGACAACTTCCAAAGATAAATCAGAGTCCAGAATTATACTCAAGTATTTGAAGGATTAAGTTAATGTAATGGGGGTAACCCTGGAGAGTGGGCACAATACTAGGGGCTGGTGACCCACCAACTAACAAAATAGCTCTAATCTACATTAGGAATACTTTTCTTAGTCTAGCTGCAATGTGTGCCATTGAATCAAGGCTGACTCCTGGCAACCCGATAGTCCCTTGGTTTTCTTGGCAAGGTGTGACCAGAAATAGATTGACAGGCCTTTCTTCCAAGGCCATAGATGGTAAAGTAACATAGTAAATGACGGCAGATAAAGACCAGTATGGTCCATCGAGTCTGCCCGGTAAGATGACAAGAGTAGGTGCACCTGCCGCTCCCTGCAGGCCACCCCTCTTCATGTCTGTTTTAGGGGGTAAACCCACCGCTCCATGTGGGACACCCCTGTATGTTGTAAAATTAGATAAGCTTAGTTTGATTTTATCCTGTTGCTGTAAAGGAATCCACTGTGTCTGTCCCATGCCATTTTGAATTCTGTCACTGTATCTGCCCCCACCACTTCCATCGGGAGGGCATTCCAAGCATCCACCACCCTTTCAGTGAAAAAGTGACTTGCCAAGGTCGCAAGGAGTGATAATGTGAACCATACCCTGGTCTCTTGGTCACTAGGCCTCTGCTCTAACCACTAGACTACTTTTCCAATAGCTGAAACATTGGTTCCACTTACTAAGACGTGGCATGACCCATAAAACCACAAAGATAAATACTTGCCAAGGTTGGAAGTCACAGCCAAGGAATGTTTCCGGTAGCAATGGGGGTCACAGTCAATGCAGGTCGCTCTGGATCTGAAACTTGGAGCTGCCTGGCAACCCAAGGTGCTGCTAAGGCACATTCCACTGTCAAAGTGTCCTACCAAGTACCTGGCACATTTTTGCTTCCGGGTCGAAGAAAAACTTTGTGACTCTCAGGACTTAGTGAGATTTTCTAATCGCTGAGAGAAAGCCCTCCAATATTAGCCTCTCACACCTGAGACAAATCAGACATTCTAGAATGATCGACATGTTGGACCATGACAGGCAAAGAAAGCTTGGTTCTTAGCCTTAAATCTTGCCCATACGCCTTTCCATCAGAGATCTGGTAAGGAGGTCTTAAGCTGCACGACTCTCTCAGTAAAGATATCTTTATTTATACACAGCCTTCTGGAGCAAACATTAGGGTTTGTGGAAATGGCTATGTGCTTTGAGAAGCTTGACAGACCTTGAGAGATTGGGGTGCATGTTCAGTGAACTAGGGCCCTGAAGAAAAATCTTTCCTCTGTTCCTCAGGACCACAACATAAAAAGCTAAGGAGAGTTTGTATCTTCCTTGCTCTCTTGCTCTCTGTAGGTCCCTGAAGCTGCCTCCATACACAGTCTGCCTGGAACCGGCTATTTTTATTAAAAAGACACATTCTAGGGACCTTTGTTTCTTCAGGGAATACAAATATGATCCTTATAATTCATATGAAATAACCGATAGTCAATAGCAATATGGTTAGTGTAGGAATTTTAAGCTAAAGAATTATATTTAACTACTTATTTGAGAATAGACTGCATTATGTGACTTTGATAGCAGTAAATGTTGAGTTTTAAAGCAAACCACAACTCATCTACAAAGCTCACTAGAACTAACACTATTAATATTAGGATCTAAGTGAGAAGTATATTTGATTATGCTAGCCATTGGATATGTACTATAGATCTTAGGATTCCTTTCATCCAATTTATATCTTAGAACATTTTCCAGGCAATAGTTCTTTGTTCACTTTGGCAAATAAAATAATCACAATCTGTGTAAACAGAAACATGGCTCAAAAGCTCTGCATTCCTTAGACAAGTCAAGTAAATCACTATTACGCAGCTCTTTAGATCAACCCCACGCTGAATTGTATAATAAATTATTAGATTCATTTTAGTATTACTCCAGGGGGAATTCTGTGCCACTGCACAATACAGAATTAGTACAACCACAGAATTTCAATTTTACATGCAGAACTTTGCTATGTGGCTACTTGTCACCTAGCTGAGTGTGGCTGGTAAGAAAATACGGGCCTGATATGCAACGCCAGCTAACCATTAGCGCTGAACTTTAAACCCGGATATTTAAAGCCGGGGCTATATCCAGGCTCCAGCACGGAATATCTGGGCTGCTCGGATTGTCGCGAAGCTAGTAGGGCATTGGCTCATTATTGGTGCTGCCCTGTGAGTAACAGCTGCCACCCTGGAGCGCCTCTGGCATGCCCCGATAGTAACTAGTTAGCATCAGGGGTGTAGCAGCAGCACCTGTGGATATTCGGTGGCACTACTAACCTTGTTATTGCTGCTGAATATCCTGCAGAGAGGCACTTACACAGTTTGCAGGTTTGCAAGCCATGTACGAGCCTTTGAATATCCCCCTCTACGTATTTACTTCCATTTCTTTGTCACCATTATAACAACAAAAGAACCCCCACCAAGAACAAAACAAGGTGATTTACGATTTTTAAAAAGCACTCCTTCCCCCCACACCTCCCATTGACTGTACCACTCTAGAGCCAAAGAAGGAATGAGCCTCACAGAAATTGATTCTACACATAGAATGACCATCATAGACCTCCAGGCCCATTTAACAGCATCAACAGACAGAGGCACAAAAAGTGATGACGTATGAAAGTAAGCAAAGGGAACCTAGTTCCATCAATAAATCTGGACAGGCGTTCTGACGAGCAGAAGGAAGGAGTGAGAATACCATACGTAGATGAAACTGGGAACATGTGCATGATTAAGTAAAGGTAAACTGAACTCAGAGATGGGAGACTGATAGTTATAGCCCACGAGAATGGATTACTGATATTTATTTATTTATTTATTTATATTCTCTTATATACCGCACTATTCAGCATCAGCGCGGTTCACATAGAACAAAAATCTTAGTACAGTCAACATTGCATGAGTTTACAGATAACACGGATGGGATGTTTCAGAGTATACATAATAGAAACTGGGAAAAAAATATACATAGATTCCGTAAGAAAGAGTTGAAAACTGTTACCCATCTCATAGCTGGTTACAAAGTTCTGACGGCAGAAAATTTCTTTACAGAAAGATACACGGTGGCATTGTGATCACCTGGGACATGTCCATGCCAACAGATAAGAAGGTGGATGCAAGGAACCCAGACATAGAGGTAAAGGAGAAAAATACCAGAGCAACATTGCCATTAGAGGTGTCTGTTCCACGCGATTATTGTCTGCCCAAGCAAATATTCTGTGAATCATGTGGAAAGGAAGAAGATCCTCATGTACCATGATACGTAGTCAGTGATCAAGAAAATGTGGCAAAAAGATATTACAGTATTTCCCATTATACTGGGTGCCACAGGCCTGATTAAGGGGAACTTCCAATCACAACTTGACATGTTACATCTTACGAATTCCACAGGGAGTCCTTCTCTTTGGCATGATATAAGTACTACAGCAAGCATTAGCAGTAAATATGAGAGATAGAGCTGATACTCCATATACCCTGGGCTCATGACATAAGAACATAGGGCCTGATATACAGGACTATCACTGAATATTAAACCCGGATATAAAATGCCAGAGTCATATCAGGTTCTGGCATTGAATATCCAGGTTTGCCACTTAGGCCAATCACTACCTGGTTAGCGATATGCAGTAAATGTTAGGCCAGGGTATCCTGCGCCTGGCTTTCACCACATATCCCTAACCGGGAGAGGCTCAATATTACCACTGCCTGGTTAGCGATCGGCGACACCTCCGCTCTACCCTAGAATGCGAAGCGGTTAGCATCAGGTCACGTAGAGCCGGCAGTGATGGATGTCAGCAGCACTAACTGGGTCAGTGCTGCTGAATATTGTGTTCACCACGATTAACGCAGTTAACAGCTCTGTTAACCACATTAATTGCTTTGAATATCGGGCCCATAAGATAAGCCATACTGGGTCAAACCAAAGATCCATCAAGCCTAGTTTCCAACAGTGGCCAATCCAGGTCACAAGTACCGGTGTTAGTTTGCTAAAAGACAGATTCCATGTTGTTCATCCCAGGGGTAAGCAGTGGATTTTCCCTATGGTTAAAGGACTTTTCCACCTGGAACTTGTCCAAAGCTCTTTTAAACCCAGCTACATTAACAGCTTCTACTACGTCCTCCAACAACAAATTCCAGATTTTGATTATGCATTGAGTGAAACTATATTTCCACCGATTAGTCTTAAATGTGCTACATTGCAGCTTCATTGCATATCCCCTAGCTCTTTCTACTTATTTATTTATATATTTTATTTATTTATTTTATTGAATTTTCAGTTAACATCCAAAATAAACTTGTACAGAAGAGAGAGATCACAGAAACACAATATTTCAAGCAAAAAAAAAAAAAGAAAACTATCCATAATATCTCTGTGGTCCACAATATATTGGGGGAGGGATAAAGAAAACAGGGCAGGTGAGTCCCACTGAGAGTTAATAGGAAATTTTCAAATTATTATCACGATAGATAGACACTAAAGGGCCCTGAGCTAAATTACTGGGGTATATCTGTAAAATAAGTATCCTAACTTGTAGGAGATGACAAATTGGACATTCTGGTGCTAATAATGTTGACAAGTCAACAGGTGAAAAGAAAACATCTCTCTGCATTCTATACATGACTAAACACGTACAAGGAAAGAGTAACTGGAATGAGGCACCTAGTTGCAAAACACCAGATTTTAAAAGCAAAAACTGACAACACTTTTGCGTTTCCCTAGCCACATTGGGAAAAATAGAAATTTTTACACCATGGAATAACATTCAACGTTTATTATAATAAAGTTTGAGTAATCAGTCTCTATCAGATGCAAGTGCACAAGTCACCAATAAAGTAGCCACTTGTGTTGATTCTCCAATCGATGACTCCAGCAATTCAGAAACATTAAGAACATCCACTTTAATTCCTGCATCTATCACCCCTGACTCCCTCTTCCCTTGTGGTAAATAAAATGCCTTAGATATGGGTGGAACTAAATCCTGTGGAACAGACAAAATCTCTAGCATATAATTTCTAAACATATCCACTGCTGAGAATCCCCTTTTTCTTAGGAAAATCCAATACCCTCAAATTCGAAGTTCAAATAGAATTTTCAAGCATTTCAATTTTAGAACGCAACACAATATTATCTTTAGTCAGAGCAGCAGTCATATTGGAAATTGAGTCCAATCTCTGGGAGTTAGTTTGTACCTTAGAATCCAAAACAGCAAGTGAACTCACACAGAAATCAAAGTTAGCAGTAACCTAGTCCACCTTTAGTGAAAGTGCTGCTGTTTGTTGAGCTATAGTAGCCGACAGAGCTGTAATAGCATTCCAAATAAAGTCCAATGTAATCTTCTTAAGCCGGGGGAACTGCAACACAGTCGACATCGAAGAAGCATCCCGGCAGCCAAATTCCACTACCTGCACCAGGTCCACTGGTCTGGGGTAGATCCGCCAGCACAGCGACTCCCTCAGAAGGACTTCCGGATGTCAAGAAAGCAAGCATTCTACTTTCCCCCATCACAATACCCTGCTCCTGCTCACCGAAAACGCCGGTATCTGGCTCCTCCAAAACTTGCGCAGACGGGAGAGGGGCGCCTTCCCCCGAAGGCTGCGGTGGATGCTATAAAGTCAGAGGGGACAAGGTGGTGTTAGGTTCTTCCGCCCCCATGGAGCCCTCAAATGCCCTGGGGGTCTACTCTTGAATGGATCTCCCTCCTAACAGCATCGGGAATGACAACAAATCGATCCACAGAACCCGGCATGGAAGGTAAAGGCTCAGCAGGGTAGGATTTTATTTATTTATTTATTTATACATACATTTTTCTATACCGCTTCTTCCAGAGATCAGGGGCGGTTTACTTTGACGTTCCTTTTCTTTTCGGCATGCTAAGGTAATGTGTTGAACTCTCAAGCGTCCATCTTGTTTAGGCCACTCCCCCTCTTTCTACTTTTTGAAGGAGTAAGCTGACCTACATTTACTCTTTCCACTCTACTCATTATTTTAAAGTCCTCTATCATATCTCCCCTCAGTCATCTCTTTTCCAAGCTGAAGAGTCCTAACCTTTCTAAGCCTTTTCTCGTAGAGGTATCCTTCCATCACCTTTATCATTTTGGTCACTCTTCTCTGTATCTTTTGTAATTCTACTATATCCTTTTAAAGATGTGATCAGAATTGCACACAATATTCGAGATTGTACCATCTTTCAGTACCATCTTTATGCTAAGGACTCTCAGATCTGCCTCTCTGCACATGAAATGTCGCCAGAAATCTAGTCCCGGATCTCTGTCTGCTTATCAGACATTCCTGCCTGGATGTCTCACCGCTATCTGTTATTGAACATGGCCAAAATTCAGCTCCTTATCATTCTCCCTAAACCTACAGTACCTCCCCCTTCCTCTCTTCTTTATTTCTGTAGATGACACTACACCCCTCCCCGTTTCCTCAGCTCGCAAACTTGGTGTCACATCTTTGACTCTACTCTCTCTCTGTGCACAACAGATAGCTAAAAAGTGCCGATTCTTTATTTACATAAGCAAAATGTGTCCCTTCCTTTCTATTCACACTGTTGTTGTTATTGTTGTTGTTGTTAAGTGCCGTTGAGTCAGTGTCGACTCATGGCAACACTGGATAGTTGTCCTAAATTGCGTTCGGTCTTCAGTTAGGCGGCTCATTGCTGACAGACTGGTACCTGAAGCTGCTGTTATTGTATCGATCCATCTTATTGCTGGCCTTCCTCTTTTGCGTTGATCTTCTATCTTGCCAAGCATGATGTTCTTTCTCTAATGATCTCTCTCTTCGCATGATGTGTCCAAAGTATGAAAGTCGAAGTCTTGTCATCTGAGCTTCTAAAGAAAGCTTAGGTTTGATCTCCTCTAGTACTGACTGTTTGTTCTTTGGGCAGTCCATGGTACAGACACTACTAAGACCCTTATCCACTCACTAGTGACCTCTCACCTTGACTACTGCAACCTGTTCCTCGCTGGTCTCCCTCTGAATTCTCTCTCTCTCTCCTTCAATCTGTTCAAAACTGAGCTGCATGGTTTATTTTCTGCCAGTGTGACTATGCTCATGTAACCCCCTCCTCTGAAGTCACTTCACTGGCTCCCTATCAGTTTCTGCATCCAGTTCAAACTTCTACTAACCTAGAAATTCATTCATTCTGTGAGTCCTCCTTTCTTCTCTTATCTCCACTCTACACCCCTCCTCAGGAATTCCGCCCCTCTGGCAGATCCTTTTTACAGTATCTGTGCCCTTCTACTACTACTACTGATCATTTGTGTAGCATCACAAAGCATATGCAGTGCTGTACAGACACATGTAAGAGATGGTTCCTGCTCATCGGAGCTTACATTCTAGTCAAGACAGACAACACAACAGCCGAGGACAAGGATGCATCTAAAGGAGTGGTAAGGAAACCCATAGGAAACTGCCAGACTTTGTTCATTCCATCTTGCTGCTCCATATGCCTGGAACAAACTACCCGAATCTGTGCATCAGGCTCCTTCTCTAGTCCTATTAAAAACCAGGCAAAAATCTCACCTCTTTGAAGCCACTTTTGGATTCTGAATTTCCTCACTCTCTTGTCCTCTACTTATGTGTATCATATCTGATGAACAGGAACTCTCTCATATCTATATGTACAGCACTGTGTGCGCCCTGTAGCACTATGCAAAAGCGTAGTTACTCACCTGTAACAGGTGTTCTCCAGGAGCAGCAGGAATCAGTCCTCACTTATGGGTGACGTCGGCGCCGACGGAGCCCTCGCGGAGCAATTTTCCCCAGCTTTCAAAGAAAGCCTTTGGGAATTGCAGCGCGCATGCGCGGTCCTCTTCCCGCCCAAGGGTGCCATCTTAGCCAGTCGGATGACATAGCTAAAAAAGACAGCATAAAAATTTGCAAAAAAGTAAAGCAGACGATTGCAACTCCAAGGGGAGGAGGGAGGGTTGTGAGGACTGATTCCTGCTGCTCCTGGAGAACACCTGTTACAGATGAGTAACTACGCTTTCTCCAAGACCAAGCAGGAAGTCAGTCCTCACTTATGGGACTCCCAAGCTTAAGGCTACCGGAGACCCTAAGCACAAAAAAGAGCTCCCTCTAGCTCAGCAGCACAGAAGGAAAGAATCTTCGCTGAATTATTACCCACCGGTAGCCCACATCCGGGATGGAGGGTAGGAGTTGCTCAGACCTCAAAGAGATTACGGAGGACTGCCTGTCCGAAAGCACTGTCCCTGCGGGACTCCCTCTCGAGACAGTAATGGACCGCAAAAGTCTGGCTCGAAGACCAAGTAGCGGCCCGGCAGATGTCTGCCAGCGGAACAGAGCGGAGGTAAGCCACTGACGTGGCCTTTGCCCGAACGCAATGAGCCGTGACTCGACCTTCCAAGGAGAGTCCGGCTGCCCCATAAGCCCAAGTGATACAGTCCGCAACCCAGATGGACAGTGTACGCTTGGAGACCGGGAGCCCCAATTTATTGGGGTCAAAAGATACAAAAAGCTGAGCAGCTTTACGGTGCTCCCGCGTACGGTCAAGGTAGAAGTTCAAAGCCCTTCTACAGTCCAGGGTATGGAGGACCGTTTCAGCTCGGCTGGAGTGTGGTCTGGGAAAGAAGGTTGGAAGTACCACCTCCTGATTGATATGAAAAGGGGAGACCACTTTTGGAAGAAATTTTGGGTGAGTCCGTAGGACTACCCTATTTTTGTAGAACCGAGTGTAAGGGGGATCAGACACGAGGGCCTGCAATTCACTTACGCGTCTAGCGGAAGTGAGGGCTATCAAGAACAGTGTTTTCCAAGAAAGAAAACGGAGAGAACAGGTAGCCATAGGTTCAAAAGGCGGACAGGTGATCCGCTGTAAAACCACATTCAGGTCCCAGTCAGGCGCTGGCGGGCGCAGAGGTGGTTTAAGTAGAAGGAGACCTCTGAGAAACCTCGCTACGAGAGGGTCGTTGGAGAGAGGTCTGCCGTCCACCGGCACATGATGTGCTGAAAGAGCACTGAGGTGAACCTTGACGGAGTTGGACTTAAGTCCCAGATTAGAGAGGTAAAGCAAGTACTGCAAGACCACCGACACCGGGCAGGAGAAGGGATCCTGAGACTGTCGGGTACACCAAACGGAAAAACGACGCCATTTAAGAGCGTAGCATTTGCGGGTAGAAGGTCGTCGCGAAGCTAGGACGACCTCCTCCACCTCTGCCGGCAGGAGAAGGGGAGCGAGGACTACCCTCTCAGCAGCCAGGCCATGAGGTTGAGAGACCTGAGGTTGGGGTGTAGCAGAGACCCCTGATCCTGAGTGAGGAGATCCGGTTGTAACCCCAGAGGGAATGGATCCTCCACCGCTAATTGCAGCAGGAGCGGAAACCACGGCTGTCTGGGCCAGCGAGGGGCCACCAGGATCATGAAGGCTTTGTCCCGGAGAACCTTGAAAAGAGTCCGAGAGACTAGCGGGATGGGAGGGAAAGCGTACAGAAGGCTCCCCGACCATGATAGTAGAAAAGCGTCCGCCGCAACCCGAAGGGGGTGTGGCTGACGAGAGCAGAAGCGAGGAAGTTGCCGGTTGTGAGGACTGGCAAAGAGATCCACTGTGGGGAGGCCCCACTTTAGAAAGAGCTTCTGAACTACCAAGGGGTCCAGACGCCACTCGTGCGGCTGGAGGATCCTGCTGAGTTTGTCCGCCAGGTAATTCTCTTGGCCTGGGAGATAAACTGCCTTGAGGAGAATGCCGTGACTGATGGCCCAAGAGCAGAGCTTCTGTGCCTCCCGGCAGAAGAGGAAGGAGCCCGTGCCCCCCTGCTTGTTCACGTAGAACATGGCAACTTGATTGTCCGTCTGGACAAGGACGGACTGGTGAGAAGTCAGGTGGGAGAAGGCCTTGAGAGCCAGGCGGATCGCCCTGAGCTCCAGGAAGTTGATCTGCTGAGCAGACTCCCACGTGGTCCAGAGGCCCTGAGTACGTGCCCCTTGGCAATGCGCTCCCCAGCCCAGGAGGGATGCATCTGTTGTCAGCACCCGGGCCGGCTGAGGTGACTGGAAAGGCATTCCGAATATCAGGTTCGGCTGCTGAAGCCACCACCGGAGAGACGAGATCAGCGGCTCGGAGACGCGCACTAGGTCTGCTAGGCCGCCTGTGGCTTTGTCGCCACTGCTGGCGGAGACACCATTGAGCAGGCCGCATATTCAGGCGGGCATTGGGGGTCACATGGACGGTGGAAGCCATATGGCCGAGTAGTCTCAGGAAGCGCCTGGCGGAGACCAGGGGCTGGCTGCGAAAACGGTCGGCTAGGTCCATGAGCCGTTGAGCCCTGTCGAGCGGTAGGTACGCTCGTGCCTGAGGAGTGTGCAGCCTTGCGCCGATGAACTCGAGATCCTGTGAGGGGAGCAAAGTGGACTTTGCGAAGTTTATAACAAAGCCCAAGTACTGCAGAAGAGTCACTGTGCGGCGTGTGGCGTTGGTGACCTCCGGAGCGGACGCTGCTCTGATGAGCCAGTCGTCGAGGTACGGAAAGACATAGAGGCCGTGAAGCCGGAGATGGGCCGCCACCACCGCGAGACATTTTGTGAAGACTCGCGGTGCGGAGGACAGGCCAAAGGGCAGTACTCTGTACTGGTAATGATTTCCTGCCACCACAAACCTTAGGTATTGGCGGTGGCTTGGGTGGATGAGGATGTGCGTGTAGGCATCCTTTAGATCCAAGGAGCATAGCCAATCTCCCTGCTGGAGGTAGGGCAGAAGGATTCCAAGGGTAAGCATTTTGAACTTCTCTCGCACAAGGAACTTGTTGAGGTTGCGCAAGTCCAGGATGGGTCTGAGGCCTCCTGTTCTCTTTGGTATTAGAAAATACCTGGAATAAAAGCCTTGACCTTTTTGGTGGGGCACCGGTTTCCACCGCCTGTTCCTGTAGAAGACCTGCTAACTCCTGAAGGAGTAATTCCCTGTGCAGAGGGGGTCGTGGAGGTCTTCTCCCGGATAATATGTGGGCGGGAACTGGTGGAAGTGGAGAAGATAGCCTTCTCGCACGACTTGAAGCACCCAGGCATCTGAGGTGATGCTGGACCACCTGTGGGCGAAGTGAACCAGCCGGCCTCCGGTGCTGGGAGGAACCAGCGGGGGGGGAGAGGCTATGCTTAAGGAGTCAAAAACCCCCACCCTGCTGAGCAGGGGCTGGTGGTGCAGGCTTGGGGGCTTGCTGCCTACGGGACCCGTTACCCCGTCCCTTGGCCTGCTGGCCCTGTTGGGGAGCTGCAGGGGCCTGATAATGGGGGTATTGTTTGTAGGCAGCCGCCTTCCTCGGGTAAAAGGACTTTTTTTCCCGAGCCCTTATTTTTCTGGGAAGGGGCGGAGGTCTTCCTAGAAAGCCTGGTCCTGGTGAGAGTCTCCGTCTCAATTTGTGCAGCCTTTTCAGCCATGGGCTTGCCAAAGAGGTTTTCGCCTCGGCAGGGGACATCGACCAACTTGTCCTGCACACAGGGCTCAAGGTCAGACGACTGAAGCCAAGCCTGTCGGCGGGCACCGATGCCGGCTGCGGCCACTCGAGCCGATGCTTCAAAGCCATCATAGGCTGCTCGGGACATGAATTTTGAGCATTCCCGAATGCCAGTGGACAAGGCCAGGAACCTCCGCAAGGGTTCCTCGGACAAACCAGCGGAGAATCCGGCTAGCTCTTTAGCCAGGTCTCGGAGATACATGCCCATGTATAGCTGGTAGGTCTGGACACGACACGCAAGCATAGAGCCCTGGAAACACTTCTTACCAAGGCCATCCAGGTTACGGGCCTCCCTGCCAGGAGGCACCGAGGAGTGCATCTTCTGGCTCTTAAGACGATGCATGGCCGATTCCACTACCATGGAATGGTGTGGTAGCTGTGCTTTTGGAAGCCAGGGCTCTTGCGGACTCGATAGATAGAATCGACCCGCTAGCTCAGGACCGGCGAGGTGGCTGGACTCTCCCACATGCGGAAGAGTAGTCGTTCCAGCATAGGAGGAACCGGTACAGTAAAGTGTTCCCTTGCGGGAGAGTCATACTGAAGGGCGTCGAGCTCTTCGGCTCGAGGCTCCTCCTCGGGGTCCGCAGGGAAGGCCAAAGCCTTGGCCATATCCCTGACGAAGTCCGAGAACCGGGCATCCTCCGGGGGGGACTGCTTCCGAGGTTCGGACTCCGGTGAGTCTGAGGGGACACACCGAGTCCGGAAAGAATCAGGCGACTCTTCCTCTTCAGACTCCCAGACCGACTCCGACGAGGACTCGGTGGGGTCGGCCCGGGCAGGGCGCGGCGCCTGCCGCCCCGACGCCGAGGGAGTCGGCGTCGGCGACCTCGGTCCCGAACGGGAGGCCGAGGGTGACCTCGACCGAGGATCGACTCGAGTTCGCATCGACTCGAGGATCGGCTCGGTCTCCGGGGTCGACTTGGACGTCGACGTCCCGGCGATCGGGGCAGCGACGCCAGCGAAGCCAGCGAGCAGTGCCCGCTGCTGGTCCATGAAGGCAGACAGTCTGCTCTCCAAGGCCGTCAACCTGAGTCCGAGCTCAGGTGACCCAGCAGCCCCCGACTCGGGCCCCGACGGCGTCGGGCCCGACGTCGGCTGTCGCGGAGGCGAGTCCAGGAGGACCACAGGACTTACCCGAGCAGGCAGCTCCGACTCCAGGCGAGGTCGCTTCGGGAGGTGCTCCTTCTCCAAGGACCCGGGGCGGCTATCGGGGCTATGCGACCTGGCCCTCGCGGAGCCAGGAGCGTCCACCGACGACGCCCTCGCGGGTTTCACCTTACGTCGACGGTCCCCGGAGGGAGAACCCCTGTCGGAGGAACTCCGGCGACGGTCCGAGCTGGAACCTTTGGACGCGGAGGCCTCCGACGAGGTCCGGGTACGGCTGGGGTCAGCGAAGATCCTATCCCGCTGATGCCGCCGACTTCTCAACGCTTTGGAGGACATTTTGCCGCAGGGCCCACAGATCATTTCTTCATGATCCGGGCCCAGGCAGCGGAGGCAAAAGTCGTGTGTGTCAGTTAGTGACATATTTCGGTCACACTGACCACACCGCTTGAAACCACTGGCAGCCATCGGGGGAAAAAGGGCCCCGGCGAGGTCAAAGGACCGGGCTGCCAGGGAAAAAACGAAACGAAAAACTGACTAAGTCAGAAAAACCGAAAAGTAGAAGAGGACTCGTGACCGGCGTTGCGAGTCCGGGCGGGAAAAAGACCGGCGTCGAACCGAAGGAAAAATAATAAAATTATGAAGAAATATCAACTTTTTCGCGGGGACAAGACGGGGACTGGCTAAGATGGCACCCTTGGGCGGGAAGAGGACCGCGCATGCGCGCTGCAATTCCCAAAGGCTTTCTTTGAAAGCTGGGGAAAATTGCTCCGCGAGGGCTCCGTCGGCGCCGACGTCACCCATAAGTGAGGACTGACTTCCTGCTTGGTCCTGGAGAATTATTATTATTTATAGTAGTAGTAGTACTACCACAGAGCAATAGAGGTATTACAATAGCCTTTATTTTATTCTCCATTCCTTTCCTTATGATTCCTACCATTTGCTTTCTTAGCCACCACTGAACACTGGGCAGAGGGTCTCAAAGTATTATGCATGATGACGGCCAGATCCTTTCCCTAATGTGGAACCTTGCATCGTTTAACTTTAGTCTGAGTTGTTCTTCCCTAAGGGCAAAACTTTGCACTTGTCCACATTAAAATGCATTTGCCACTTGGACACCCAATTTCTCAAGGCCTTTTTGCATTCTTTTTTTGTGTTTTTTAAACTTCTTTGAATAATTTTTGGTCATCTGCAAATTTGATTGCCTCATTTGTTCCCATCTCCAGGTCATTTATGAAAATGTTAAAAAGCAGCAGGCCCAGCACAGATCCCTGGGATACTCCACTATTCCTTTCTCCATTAAAAAAAAAATGGCCATTTAGTCCTATTCTATTTTAACCAGTTCCTAATCTCCAGTAGTAGTACACTGCCTCTTATACCTTGACTTTTTTTTTTATATACCATGAGAGATCTTGTCAAAGGCTTTCTGAAAATCCAGATACACTCCTGATCACCCCTGCAACCCTTTTTAAAAATTGGCATTACGTTGGCCACTCTCCAATTTTCAAGTACTACAGATGACTTTAATGATAGTTCAGAGATTATTAAGCAAAGGTCTGCAATCTGATATTTTAGTTATTTCAGCACCCTGGATTTGGAGGCTTCCCTGATCAAATCATGTAAGGCTGCTGCCCATCTCTCAACTCCTGGTGGGCCACCTCTGGACTATCCAGTAGTTGTTGCACCGATAGCAGAAGTGCCCTGGCCACAAGACTGGCACATAAAGCTGTCTGGAAACTCAAAGCTGAAGCTACAAAGGCATTCTTCAGGAGAGTCTTCACCCCCCTATTGTGAAACTCCCTCAGCACTGTACTGCCTTCCACAGGAATAGCGGTATACTTCATCACTGCTGTGAATAGGGTATCCGCTCATGTCAGCCCAAAAAGCTGATCCAGCTTGCTTTGAGGAAGCATACAAATGGGACTGTGTGTTCAGCCTCTTGAGGACCTACCCTAAGTGTTCCCACTAGGAGACAAGGAGCTTCTCCTGCATCTCTGGTACTGGGAAAAACCCTGAGAATACTTGATGTCCTCCAAAATGCAATTTCCCTTGGATGGCTGGTCGGGAAACAGGTTTTTCTAGCCCCAATACCGACTTGGCATCCCAAATCAAGACTGGGAGATCCTCACGGTAGAAAAGATAGAGCACTCGTGTCGAACAAAGCTCCTAGATATATGAGGCGCTGACTCGAAGTCAACTGACTCTTGGCTCGATTGACCACCCAACCTAAACTTTCCAGAAATTCGACTACCCGTGTGGTCGCCACCATCAACGGAGCCCGAATCAGCCAATCATCCAGGTAGGGATGCACTAGAATTCCCTCCTTTCGTAATGCCGCCACTACCACCACCATCACCTTTGTGAAAGTACGTGGAGCTGTAGCAAGTCCGAACAGCAACGCTCGGAACTGAAAATGCCCCAAGGGTACCGCAAAGCTCTGGTCTGATGGGAATGTGCAAATACGCCTCTGTCAAATCTATGGACAAAAGTACCTCGTTCTACCATACGGACCGGATCACCGACTGCAGGGTCTCCATCCAAAAATGCGGCACCCTCAAACAGCGATTCACATACTTGAGATCCAGATTCGGTCAAAACAATCCCTCTTTTTTGGGAACCACGAAATAAATTGAGTATTGACCTAACCCATACTCGTCCTGCGGTACCGGAACTATCGCTTGAAGGTGCAACAAGCATTGCAGCATGTCATTTATTGACTTTGCCTTTGATGGAGAACCGCATGGAGACACCACGAAAGCTCCCCCTAGTGGCTGCGCAAACTCCAGTGCATAACCTTCGTGAATGATCTCCAGCACCCACCAGTCCTTAGTTATCGTGGCCCAGAGTTGAAATTCCGTAATCGACCTCTTATTGGAACCTCCGTCTGGACCACCCTCCTTTCATTGCGGCTTTTTAGAGGCATTTGGCTGGGGACTGCCATACCCCCTACCGAAACCTCTAGCTCCTCGAAAGGACTGACCTCTGGCTATAAACCGGCCTTCTCTGATATGGAGCAAACCTAGTACCCCTGAATCTGCGAAACTCTGCCTTGACTTCTCTGCAACGAGTCAGGCTTTGGACCCTTCGGACGGTCCTCCGGTAGACGCCCTCCTTTGGAGTCTCCCAAATCTTTCACAATCTTCTCTAAGGCTTCTCCAAAGAGCAGCTTGCCCTTATAAGGAAGCTTACTAAGGCGAGCTTTAGAAGATGCGTCCGCCGCCCAATTCCTCAGCCAGAGGAATCTCCGCACGGCTACCACCGACGCCATTGATTTTGCCGAAATCCTTAACAAATCATAGAAGGTATCGGTGAGATATGCCGACACCGAATCCAATTTTGCTCCCTCCGGAGCAGAGACCACTTCCCTCTCCGGAGTAGTCTCGGCCTGAAACCACCTAATCGAAGCTCTGGCCACATACGCTCTACAGATGGAAGCCTGTAACGCTAGTGCACTGGTATCAAACGCCTGCTTAATCATAGACTCCAACTTTACTATCCCAGTAGAAGGGGCAGCAGCTCTTAAAGATCTGCAGGATAGAGTCTTCTTTGTTACCGCCGACACCAAAGCATCCACCTTAGGCATCCGCAGCAACTCTCTCTCCTCCTGCGGAACTGGATACAGACGGCCAATGACCCGACCACCTCTCAAGGTGGCTTCTGGACAGTCCCATTCCGATTCCACCATTTGTTTAATCACTCTGTGGACTGGAAAACACTTCTGTTCTGCTCTAAAACCTTGAAGCAAAGGGTCCTCCAGGGGTTCCGCTTGTACCGCTGGTAATGAAATATTCAGAGCCGAGAGAGAATGAGTAATAAGAGCCCCTAGCTCCTCCTTATAAAAAACTCTGATAACATTCGGGTCTTCCCCTGCCGCCAATTCACCATCTTCTAGCTCTCCTGGCCACGGATCCATGCCTGACTCAGAAAGGATCTCCCCTTCTTCTGGTAACTGAGAGTCAAAGCCCTGCTGACTGAGACCATCAGCTGCCTCCACTATTGCCAGAGTACTTTTTGAAGACCCCTCAACCGGGTCTCCTGCAGCGCCATCCTTATGCGCCAACTCAGCTAGGGGAACTACCCCTGCTCTGCTCCTGTTCCAACTTCAAACAGTACGCCCTATGAAGGGAGAGAATAAAATCCGCCGAGAACAAAGACTTAAAATCCCCTTGTGCCTCGGCAACTGGTGTCTGGCTCAAGATTTTTGCTGGGGCTGACTTCTTGGACTTTGTTTTCTTTTTTAATGTCTTCTGCAGCGCGGGCAAAATGTCCGTACCCCCTAAAATGGCGGCCATTCCCGCCTTTTCTGAAGCGGTCTGAAGCCTGACAGAAGAATCCTGCACCACCGACTTATCCTCCATAGTGCCGTCTAACAAACGCTCCAACCTGCTGCCCTGTCTAAAGCAGAAACGACACAGCCCCGGACCGGACAAGCCCCAGTGGCTCCCGCACTGCGCGCATGCCGCCGGGCCCGGCAGTATGCGCCTGCTCTAAACTGCTCCCGCTTCCGACGGTCGCAGCCCCCCAGCAACTAACAACTAGCAAACCAACGCACCTGCTCAGTTCATTGCCCCTCCGAACTATCTACCATCGCTGCCAGCGGAAAAGACAGTTCGGGCTCCGAAGGCAGAGAACTGGACTCTGGGGGCTCCCAGCTCCTAGCTCCGCTCTCCCCGACAGCTCTGGTCCCCGAGGCAGGCTCTGCTTCTGCTGCCCGTGCACAATGCTGTATCGGCAGCTGACCCCGTCCAAATTTCTTTTTTTTTTCTTTTTTTTGTACTAACTTTAATTAATTACCACAGTTCCCCTGGTTTTACACCCTGCTAGGGACACTCAGGAAAATTTCTAATTAAATTAAAACTTATATTTTCCTCTTCGTGTGACCGGGAGCCTGTCAGGAACACCTCCTTCCAGCTGCTGAGGACTGAAAGACTGGCTGTCTGACACCAGGGGGAGCGAGGTAGGCTGTCAGCAAGTTTTTGTGAATTCAGTCCTCAGCTGCTGAAGGAGGTTGACTACCCTACTGTTCCTGGACTGGCCCGGAGAGACGAAGAGGAAGTTATTTTGTAATCAAAACATACTTGTGAACTTTTCCAATTCTCCATCAGATCACACCCCATGACTTTATAAAATTACATACTATGATTGTAATTTTAAAACAGGTCACCTATTTTGAGGCTATTTTGTAAAGATGCATAGGCTTTTATGTGTTTTTATAAAACAGCATCATAGCTAAAATGTGACTGCACACTTTTAGACCAGTTTGGTGAAGTATGTGAAAAGATATTTTATAATCTACTCCTGCGCTCTGCCGAAAGTATCTAGGCTACATTTGAGGAGGTTAATTTTAAAATTGTACCTGTTTCCTATTACCTGAGTAAAAGATTTTCAAAATTGTCCATATAAACACTATTTCCATTTAAATAGCAACCAAGTCCACTCTGGAGCATATTTAGTAAACATCACTAAGAACTGGCATCTTTGCACCTAATTTAATGGCAAAAATTAGTACAAGAGATGTGACCAACATGCTTTTTTGGGAGCATTCACGGAAAGTCCATGCAGTTAGTATAGTAGGAAGGACCTCACCACGCTAAATCTGCAAGAGCCACACATTAAAATGACAGTAAGTGCATCTATGCTAACTGCAGTATGGATGATTAGCACATGCTGACACTAATGCTAATTGAACTGTGCAAGCAACACTCACTCTACACCCCTAATATACCTAGTCCCCACTCAATCGTGCAGTAAGCGGTTACCATGGGATTTTTACTACGCGGGCATATTTGGTGCATGGTAACAGTTACTGCAGTCCCATGCTAACCATTTATCATGCACTAAACCCCAGGCTAACCATTAACACAGTTCACTAAACATGCCTCTTGATTATCCATGAAATACTAAAGATTACTTTTTACTTACCAGATAATGTTCTTTCCTGGAGTCCTGCTGACCAGTCCAGATAAGTGGGTTAGGTCCTCCTGCCAGCAGCGGTGGAGACAGAGAACAACTAGAAATTTCTGGTGACATCATCCTGTTACTATTCCCAGTACAGCTAGGGGCACACAAGCAAATGGTCAAGAATCTGATCGCACAAAACCTCACTGTGAAAAACAAGACTGAACTATGTACAATACAGCTGCCACACAGAGCAACTGCTAGAGGATCAAAGCCTAGAAGGCTAACTGCAAGATAACAGAACACACAAGACAGTTCTTGGACTGATTTAGTAGGACTCTAGGAAAGGAATCATCAACTAAGTAAAACATCCCAAAGCTACTACTCCACTGCATAGGAAAACGACACGTCTGCCTTCAAAATTACACCAAAGGCCGCGTCCACCCTAGTTTGGACACACAAGTGGTAGTGATTGACAAAGGTCGAGAGAGATGAGCAAGTCTCTGCTCTGAAAATGTCAATAGGAGTGATCAAGCTTCGCTCCACCTAGCATAAGGCCTAAGCCCACACAGAGTGCACCCGCAAAACCTCCGGGATTGCACAGCTGTGCAAAATCTAGGCTGAAGACATGGATTCTTTAATCCAATGGGCCAAAAGAGGCTGTGTCTTCAACCTATCTTTTGCACAATCGTGTGGTCCCCGAGGTTTTGTGGAGGCCACTTTGCCCTTACATGGGCTTGTAAAGAGTACAAACAATCTGTCCAACTCAGATGTAATTGGTGACCTTCAGGTATCTAAGAAGCACCCTACATATGTCAAGATGATGAAGATTTTTGTCCTTCCCCTTATATTATATTCAGAAAAGGACAGAAGGTAGACCACCTGATTAACATGAAGGGCTAAAACTACCTTAGTAAGAAAGGAGGAACCAGTCGGATCAACACAGCCTCCTCCGAAAAGGACAGGTGTGGGTCTCTGCTTGAGAGAACCTACAACTCTAAGTGTGATGTGCCGAGTAAATGGCAACCAAAAAGACTGATTTAAGCAAGAGATCCTTAAGAGTGGCCTGCTTTAAGGGTGCAAATGGGGCGGACAATAGGTCCGGAAGAACAAGACCCAATCCCGAGGTGAATCTACTGAATACAAAGGTGGCCATAGGTAACCTAACTCCCTAAGGAAGCATACCACATCTGGGTGAGAAATGATGGAAACTCCCACTAGCAGGACTCAAACAAGATAAAGCTGCAACCTGCACTCTCAGAGACTTGAGGGACAGGCTCTTATCAAACCCATCTTGCAGCAAGGCTAATATGGATGGCAACTCCACCTTCCAAGGGAGCAAATGGCGCAACATACTCCTCACATAAGTCAGATAGGTGAAACCTCACTTTACCTTCAAGCCAGGTAAATGCTGGAAAGCAATGAGCACAAATGCTCGAAGCTTAGCCAAAAAAATTCCAGACCTGGAAGCCCTAATGGTGGAAACGGATTTGGACATCGTGGCCGTTACGGAAACATGGTTTAATGAATCGCATGATTGGATATAGCCATAGCTGGCTATAATCTATTCAGAAGAGACAGAGAAAATGGAAAAGGAGGAGGAGTAGCCTTGTATGTCAAAGCAGTATTAAAGCTACTGAAATGCAGGGAACATGGGAAAAGAAGAAGCGCTCTGGATTGCGTTGGAAAGAGGAGATGGCACTCTCATCCATATTGCTGTAGTCTACAGACCTCCGACTCAAATTGAAGAGAGAGATAACGAATTGATTATAGATATTGCCAAGATAGCAGCAAAGGGGAAGTGATCATATTGGGTGACTTTAATCTACCTGATGTGGATTGGATTACTCCTTCTGCACATCTGGAAAGAAGCAAAAAATTGTGGATGCTCTCCAAGATGCATTACTTAGACAAATGGTGATGGAACCAACCAGGGAAAGCTCAACGCTGGATGTAGTGCTTACCAACAGTGATAACGTGTCAAATGTCTGCGTGAGTGCCCCTGTGAGCAACAGCGACCATCACACGGTGTGGTTTGAGATAAAAGCCATGGTACAGGCCAATCATAGCAAGCTCAAAGTCCTAAACTTCAAAAACACTGACTTCAATAAAATGGCCGAGTACTTAAAGGAGGAGATAACGGGGTGGAAGAAGATAAGGGAAGTGGAATTGCAATGGACTAAACTAAAGGCGGCAATAAAAGGAGCAACAGATAAACATGTAAGAAAAATAAATAAAAACAAGAGGAGAAGGAAACCTATTTGGTTTTCCAAAGAGGTGGCTGCGCAAATAAAGGCAAAAAACACAGCTTTTTCAAAATTCAAAGCTTGCAAACAGAAGAACACAGAATGAAAACAGGAACCAACACAAAGATACTAAAAGATTAAAAAGGAAAGCAAAAACAAAGGCAGAAGAAAAAATGGCAAAAGATGTTAATAGTGGCAACAAAACTATCATCAGGTATATTCACGAAAGGAAGAAGATAAGATTTGGAATTGAAGTACTCATAAGTGCTAGGAAAGGACTCGTGGAAAGTGACACTGAAAAAGCGAAATTGCTAAACAAATACTTCTGCTCTGTTTTTTACTAAAGAAGATCCTGGAGATGGACCAGCTGTGACTCCCAAATATAAAAATAGGACTGAAGTAGATACCACACCATTCACAGAAGATGAGGTGTTAGAACAACTTGCTAAACTGAAAGTGGACAAAGCCATGGGACCGGATGGGATACATCCCAGATACAGAAAGAGCTCAGAGAGGTTCTTGCAGGACCATTAAAGGATGTCTTCAACAGATCCTTGGAAACAGGAGTGGTTCCTCAGGACTGGAGAATGGCTAATGTTGTACCTCTACACAAAAGTGGTGAGAGGGAGGAAGTGTCAAATTACAGGCCCGTGAGCCTTACCTCGGTGGCAGGAAAAGTAATGGAGGCGCTCCTGAAAGAGCGAATAGTGAACTTTCTCAAAACCAACAGGTTGCAAGATCCCAGGCAACATGGTTTTACCGAAGGACGGTCTTGCCAAACAAATCTGATTGAGTTCTTTGATTGGGTGACCAAGGAACTAGATCTGGGGCATGCAATGGATGTCATCTATCTGGATTTCAGCAAAGCCTTTGATACTGTTCCTCATAGGAGGCTTGTCAATAAACTCAGTAGCTTGGGGATGGTCCCAAAATAGTAAACTGGATTAGAAATTGGTTGACTGACAGACAACAGAGGGTGATGGTACATGGAGCTCACTCGGATGAGAGGAAGGTGATTAGCGGGGTGCCTCAGGTTCGGTCCTGGGCCCGGCACTGTTCAATATATTTGTGAGTGATATTGATTAAGGACTGTATGGAAAGGTCTGTCTTTTTTCAGATTACACAAAAATTTGCAACAGAGTGGACTCCCCAGAGGGATTGGATAACATGAGGAAAGATCTACAAAATCTTGAAGACTGGTCTAATGCTTGGCAACTACGATTTAATGTGAAAAAGTGCAGTGTCATGCACTTGGGTAGCAGAAATCCAAGGGAAAAGTAACAATAGGGGTGAGAGGTTGGTATGCACGGTTCAGGAGAAAGACCTTGGTGTGATTATCTCTGATGATCTCAAGGTGGCAAAACAGTGCGACAGGCGGTGGCAAAAGCCAGGATGATGTTTGGCTGAATTAAAAGAGGGATTACCAGCAGAAAGGAAGAGGTACTTATGCCACTGTACAAGTCACTGGTGAGGCCTCACTTGGAATACTGTGTTCAGTTTTGGAGGCCATATCTTGCAAAAGATGTAAAAAGACTGGAAACTGTTCAGAGAAAGGCGACCAAAATGATTTGGAGCCTGCGTCAGAAGCCTTATGAGAGAGACTTGAAGACCTAAATATGTACACTTTGGAGAGAGGAGGGACAGGGGAGATATGATTCAGACCTTTAAATACTTAAAGAGAAATGATGAACAAACAAACCTCTTCCAAAGACGGGGAAGCTGTAAACTAGAGGGCATAACATGAAGCTGCAAGGTGGTAATTGAAAGGCAATGTCAGGAAATATTTCTTCACTGAAAGGGTGTGGATGCTTGGAATACCCTCCCGATGGAAGTGGTGAGGGCAAACACGGTGATGGAATTCAAAACGGCATGGGACAAACACAGTGGATCCCTTTACAGCAACAGGATAAAAGCAAATAAACAGTACCATCTAACTTCTGAACTATCTAGCATCTGAACAAATAAGGGTGTCCTACATGGAGTGGTGGGTTCACCCCTAAACAGAAACAAAAACATGGGGAGGGGTGGCCTGCACAGAGCGACAGGTGCACCTACCCTTGCCATCTTGCTGGGCAGACTAGATGGACCATGCTGGTCTTTATCTGCCGTCACTTACTATGTTACTATGTTACTATGTAAGAGAGTGGAAACCATGGTCTGTAAGAGTAAGAGTTGCATGCTAAGTGTAAGAGTAAGAGTAAGAGTTGCATGCTAAGTGCCACCTTTCAAGGGCCAAACCATAATCAAGAAGTTAGCTTGATCTTCCATCAGGACAGGCCCCTGGAACAATAGACCCTGGGATTGAGGAAAGCCCAGCAGCAGACCATCCAGGATCATATCAGATCTGCAAATCAAGGCTTTCGTGTCCAATTCAGCACCACCAGAAACAGCAGACCTGGGTTATGTTCAATCCAACAAAGCACTCACTTGACCAGAAGCTGGCATGGGAACATGTACAGATGAGGCATTCAAGGCCAAGGCTGACCAAGGCATTGATGCCCTAGGCATCAGGAACTTTGCATCAACTAAAGAAACTCTCTACTCTGACATTGCCACATGTCTCCATCAAATTCATCCAGTGACAACCCCACCGTTCCAGGATCTACTGGAATGTGGATGGTGCTAGCTCCCACTCTCCTTGATCGAGGGGGATGACAATTGAAAAAATCCACTTCCACATTGTCCGTGCCCACAATGTGTTGCACTAAAAGGGCCAGAAGATTCTGCTCCACCGATGGGAACAAGAGGGTCATCTCCAGGGCCACTCCTACATACTTGGTACCATCTTGACTGTTGACATATGCCACCGCCATGGCACCGTCTGAGAAACCCTGGACCACTTGACCTGCAACCAGATAGCAGAGATGCCAAAGGACCAGGAAAATGGCATGCACTTCTAGGGGACTGCTGGGCCAATCTGCCTTGCACCTGGACCAACGCCCCTGTACAGACTGATCTTTGCAATGAGCCCCCAGCCAAACAGACTGGCATCTGATATTAGGGTAAGCCACTGAGGATTGTCCCGAGGCATTCCCTTTTTCAAACTGGTGGGTTGGGACCACCAAATCAGGCCGGACGCTACAAAATGCAGAAGGGGCAGCCTGATCGCAAAGTCTTGCAAGCAAGATGACCAACAAGACAGCAGGGACTGTTGGAGAGGTCGCATGTTAGCCCTTGCCCACAGGATCAATTTCAGAGTAGCCGCCATAAAGCCCATGAGCTGAAGATAGTTCAAAACCTTGGGAGATTGTCATTGATGGAAATTTATCAATTGTGCCAGATACTTCGAAACTCTCTTACCAGCCAATAGAACCTTGCCTATGCAGGTACTGAACAGCACTCCAAGATACTCCAGGGACCGAGTGGGGATCTTACTTGGATTCACCACCCAAATGAGGCCCTCCAGAAACGGAACCATTCACATAGTTACTGTAACCACCAATAAGCGCAACTAGGCATGAATCAGCTGGTTGTTGAGGTATGGATTTACAAAGATCCCCTTGTGCTGCAGAGCCACCACTACCACTACCATGACCTTGGAAAAGTTCTTCTGGTTAACGCGAGGCCAAAGGGCAGAGCACAAAACTGAAAATGATCACTCAGCAAGGCAAAGCATGCAAACCTTTGCTGGTATTCCTGAATGGGAATGTGGAGGTACGCCACATCCAATGATGTGAGCCACTCCTTGCCACGGATAGTCTGAATGATGGACTGGAGCATCTCCATCTGGGAAGAGTAGGGCCCTCAGACAGGCATTTACCTCTTTCAGGTCAAAGGATGGGCCTGAAGGAACTATCCTTCCTTGGTACAACAAAGTTTATGGAGTACCGTCCAAAGTCCTGTTGAGCGGGAGGGTAAGGGAAAAACAGCCTGAAAGCACACCAGCTTCTCTAGGGTGGCCCGAACTGCTACCCAACAATCTGCAGTGACTCAAGCCTATTCTTAGTGAAACAGATGTAGACAGCCGCCCACTGGAGGCACCTAGGAATAAGCCCCCTACCTGTCATTGCCCTGGACATGTTGACCTTCAAGGAGGAAAAGTCACTGGATCTGCGCACCCCCATAAAGGGGCTAAGTCCTCACCTGGGCTCCTAAGAAAGCAAGTGCTGACTTTCCTGATAGTACTATCAAGAGTCCCAGGAGTCCTAGAATCAAGATCGAAGAAAACATGAAGAGAAGGAAGAGGAAGACGAAGAGGGGGTATACCTCCAAGATTCTCTGGGCCTATCTTCTTGGAGGCGCTGAGTTTTGGAATCTGTCAGGTCCTTTGCAAGTTTCTTGAGAACCTTGACAAAGAAGAGCTTCCCCTTAAAGGTGAACTTGGTCAGACAGGACTTAGAAGCTAAGAAATATCGTTTCACCATTGTGGTCACTGCAATGTCCCTGACAGTTAGCTAGGCAAGATCATACATGGTACCAGTCAGGTAGGCAGCAGACAACTGCAACCAAGCCAAAGCTTCATCTTCTGGGAGCAATTTCACCTACTGATGTAGAGCCCAGACAGTCACACTTCCGCATATTACTGCCTGAAGGATAAGGGATAAGGCTGAGAACTCAATCATGAGGAGCACCTCCACCTTATGATCCAGCTGATCCTTACGTGTGGCCCCACGCACAAGTGGGATAGTGGTATGCCAAGTGATGCAGAAAAATGGACATCCGCCTTTGGAAAATATAGCCAGTTATCCAATTCCTGCGGAGGAGGGGCATAGAGCTTCTTCAAGACTCTGGTGTCCTTCACTGAAGCATCTGGAGAATCCCACTCTTCCGACATCATGTCCTGGAGAAAATGCAGAAAAGGAAAAGCCTTAGCAGGTCTATGGACCCCCTGGAGAAGATGGTGACCTTGCAATTCCACACTGACAGGAACATCTGAAATCTGCAGGGAAGAAGCCACCTGAAAACTCAAGATTGCCAATTCATCTCTCCTTTAAAGTCAGATGATGTGAGAATATTCCAGCTCTTCCTCCCGTGAAGAATCCTAAGCAACCAGCCCAGGCTCATCATCTGAGTCAACCTTTGACTTGGGCTCCTGAGAAAAGCGCAAGTCACTAAAAGCCTCTCAATGTCTTAAGTGCTTACAAGGAACATGCGATAACTTGACCCGGTTGCCACAAGTCGAGATAGAGGAACCCAGCAGTGCCAGAACTCAAAACGTTTCTCCACTCTGACTCCCACTGCTTTGCCAGAAGAAGAAAACCTGCTGAAAGAAGGCTAGGAAGTCCAAAGATAGGGACCCTGACCCTGAGGGCAGGACTGGGGCTGTCTCTCTGATCACCCAAGATGACTGTTCTTTCCCGGATCCTGGCTGGAGGAGCAGCCGAAGGGGAGAAGGCAGCAAAAGGTTGAACTAGAGCTCTGCAGAAGTCCTTCTTGGCTACAAATCCAGACTCTCAGAAGCATCCTTGTCAGCGGAGTCCATTGTAAAAATGTGTTTTCTTCCAACATGCAGTGCTCACACAGCGAATCCATAGGTTTGTCCCAGTGTTCACCACAGCCAAAATGGCACTGCTCAGTACAAAAATGTTCCACAGATTTACACATGCAATTTTGTACGTGGACCTACGGCACTAGCTGACAAAAGCAGGCACAGCAAACAAGTCAAGGGCTGCACTTACCCTGTGGAGTCCAGAACCAAGGATGGTGCTTGACTCAGGCCACTCCCAGCTGCCCTGCACTTTTTTCACATACCTTCACTCCTTCTGTTCATTTCCTCTGTGGGGATAGAGAACAGAGGCGAAGGGAGGCTCAGGTCTTTGTGAAGACAGGGTCCTAAATTTTGGGCTCTCAACCAGTCAGGGATACTGACAGAGAAGACGCCCTTTTTCTCCTCCAGGCGGGAAACATCAGCAAGGTACTCCTAGATACACTCTGGAGACATCCGTCTGAGCTCTACTGGGTCCACAGAGGCCTCTTGGGATAACTTCCCAGAAGTTAATCTACTTCCAAAACTGAGCTGAACTGATCTTGTATCCACCATCTGCTGGACACAGAAAAATACTGAGGTATAATCAGGGCCAACCCAAGGTTTCTGCTGCCCTAGGCAGAAACCCCGGTCTCTCCGCCTCCACCAGCTGCCGCCGATTCAGTCTCAGAAGGCTGCAGCAGGCAGCGACAGCATTTCAAAAAGCGGCGGCAAAAAGCAACCGCTTTTGGAAATACTGCTGCTGCCCGCCTCTCCCCCCAAATGGAATTAGCGGCAGCTTGGTGGGGAGGAGGGGGGCAGCGCAGCCAGTCATGTATGCAGCTGCCATCACCCACCTGGGCCGGCCGGCCGCCGTAGGCAGCCACCTAGCTCGCCTAGTGAACAGACCGGCCCTGGCTGAGCCTATAGCTGTACTGAGAATAGTAGCAGGAAGATGTCACTAGAAGTTGTTCTTAGTCTCCACCACTGCTGGCAGGGGACACAACACACTTGTCTGGATTTATCTAGCAGGACAATCCAGAAACTTATATATTTACAATAAGACAAATGTAGCAGAATGCTGAAATAAAATTATGCCATGTCTGTTAGCATAAAGCATAGTTACTCACCTGTAACAGGTGATCTCCGGGAACAGCAGGAATTTAATCTTCACATATGGGTATCGTCGGCACCGACAGAGCCGGTGCGGGAACGTTCCCCAGCGTCTAATAGGAACGCTTTTGGGAGCATCCCTCAGCACATGCACGTTGCCTTCCCACCTTTCCAACTGTCCCTCTTCAGTTAAGTTTGTAGCTGAGTGAAAAGATAGAGGGAGAGAGGAAAGAGACAGAGAGATAGAGAGACAACTCCTAGGGGAGGTGGGTGGGTTGTGAAGACTAAATTCCTGCTGTTCTCGGAGATCACTTGTTACAGGTGAGTAACTATGCTATCTCCAGGAACAAGCAGGAATGTAGTCTTCACATATGGGGACTCCCTAGCTGAAGATGCCAGGGAGATAGCCCCAGGAAGCTGCCACCCAAGTAAGGTGGGCCATGCTTCCTCCCATGGATCTCTGGCATCCCACCAGGGTTGGTGGGTAGGAGCTGAATTAGGTCTGGAAGAGATTTTGAAGAACAGCTTGGCCAAAGAAGGCATCCCGACGGGAGGCTTTATCTAGGCAGTAGTGAGCTGTAAAGGTGTGTACCGAAACCCAGGTGGCTGCTCGACAAATGTCATCAATAGACACAGAGTAAAGGTCAGCCATAGAGGCTACCATGGCTCTCACATTATGAGCTGTGACATGGCCTTGAAAAGGAAGACTTTTACTCTCATAAGCAAAGGATATGCATTGTGCAATCCATTTGGACAGAGTTCTCTTGGAGATTGTAAGTCCCAAATGACTAGAATCAAAAGCAATAAAAAGTTGGGAAGACTTTCTATGTTGCTGTGTTCTTTGTAGGTAAAAGCCAAGGCTCTTTTACAATCCAAAGTATGAAGGTTCCTTTCTGCATTAGAGGCATGAGGCCTCAGAAAGAATACAGGAAGATAAATTGATTGATTTAAATGAAAAGGCGAAACCACCTTTGGCATAAAGTGTGGATGAGTTCTAAGAACAACCTTATCATGGTGAAACCTAGTATAAGGAGGATCAGCCACTAAAGCTTGCAATTCACTAATGCGACGTGCAGAGGTGATTGCAATTAGGAAGATGACCTTCCAGGACAAAAGCTTTAGGGTTATAGTGGCTAAAGGTTCAAAAGGCAGTTTCATGAGCTGCCCGAGAACTAGGTTTAAATCCCATGACACCGGCGGTGGCCTGATGGGAGGCTTTGTTAATAGAAGACCTCTCATAAATCTTGTTATGAGTGGATGAGAGGAAATTGGTTGTCCATTTAGAGGCTTATAGGAAGCTGCAATTGCACTAAGATGGACTCTTACTGAATTGGTCTTTAGACCAGAATTTGATAGATGAAGTAGATACTCTAGTATCGATTCCAAAGGTATCATATGGGGGTTTAACCCCTTCTGTGAACACCATATAGTAAAACGTTTCCACTTGAAGGCGTAAGAGCATCTTGTGGAAGGTTTTCTAGAAGCCTGAAGGATATCCTTTACCTGTTGGGAAAGGTTAAGATCCTGAAGGTCTAAGCTTTCAGCAACCATGCCCTGAGATGCAGGGACTGGGGATTCGGGTGCCATAGCATTCCGTTCTCTTGGGAGAGGCGATCTGGAGCACAGACTAACTCCAGAGGTGCAGCTTGAGAGAGATGTAGAAGCAGGGGATACCATGTTTGGCGTGGCCACCGTGGCACTATGAGGATCATACAACCCCTGACTCTTTGAAGCTTGAAGAGTGTTTTGGGGATGAGGGGAATAGGTGGGAAGGCATAGAGGAAGTCGTGACCCCAGTGAAGAAGGAAGGCGTAACTTACCTGTCAATTTTGAGCCGGAATCCTGGAACAGAACCGGGGAAATTTGGCATTCAGTGGACTTGCAAATAGGTCTATGTCTGGGGTTCCCCAGATCCAAAATATCTTGGCCACCTGGTCTAGGTGGAGACACCATTCGTGAGGCAGCAGTACTCAGCTGAGTTTGTCTGCCCAAAGGTTTGAATGCCTGGAAGATATACCATGAGAAGTTGAATTTGATGCTCTCTGGCGAGGGCCCATAGTCGTAAAGCTTCATTGCATAACGAGAGAGAGCCTGTTCCACCCTGCTTGTTCAGGTAGAACATAGCTAATTGATTGTTTGAACAAAGACTGTCTCATAACTGAGCTGGGCATGGAATACTCGAAGAGCTAGATAGATTGCTCTGAGTTCCAGGAGGTTTATGTGAAGACAAGCCTCTTGTGGAGTCCAGGTACCCTGGGTAGAGAGATGATGCAGGTGTGCTCCCCATCCCACCTGTGATGCATCTGTTAGGGTGGCCTGGAACAGGGGTTGCTGGAAAGGAGACCCCACTAGAAGATTTTCCAGTGATTGCCACCATTGTAGGGACAAGATCAGTCGTTCTGAGTTTGATACCTTGTCTGAAAGACATCCTGTGGCCTGTGTCCACTCTGTGGATAGGGTCCACTGGGTTGCTTGCATATGAAGGCGAGCGTAGGGAACCACATGAACCATGGATGCCATATGTCCCAATAGTTGTAGTAGTTCTCAAGCAGTTAGGGAGAACTTCACCGGTGCTTGAGAAGCTAGCTGCATTTTACGAAGACAGCGGGGTTGTGGGAGAAAAGCCCTTGACTGTCTGGTATCAAGACGGGCTCCTATGAACTCTAGGGACTGAGATGGAGCAAGCTGGGATTTTGGGAGGTTTATGACCAATCCCAAGTATTGAAGGATTCGCATTGTGCGAGACAGTGCAGATCTGGCTTCTGGAACCGTGGGGGCTCAAATGAGCCAGTCGTCCAAGTAAGGGAAGACGAATATCCCCAGGGTTCGCAGAAATGCAGCTACTACTGCCATGCATTTCATGAATACTCTTGGTGCCGAAGCCAGACAAAAGGGAAGAACCCTGTATTGGAAATGTTTTCCCTTGAAAAGGAATCGTAAGAATTTCCTGTGATCTGGATGGATCAGAATGTGAGTATATGCATCCTTTAGATCTAGAGAACAAAGCCAATCCTGACTTTGAAGGTATGGCAGGAGTTCCCAGAGAAATCATTTTGAACTTTTCTCGGAAAAGATATTTGTTCAATTCTCTGAGGTCTAGAATGGGTCTGTGTCCTCCTGTTTTCTTTGGAATAAGAAAATAGGGGGAGTAGATCCCTGCACCCTGCTGAAGAATGGGCACTTCCTCTATTGCTCCTTGAGCAAGGAGTGTTGAGATCTCTTGATCCAGTAGATTGCCTATAGAGATTTGGGAATTGAACTGTCTTATGATTGTAGGAGGGTGAATACTGTGAAAATGAAGCTTGTACCCCTCTCCAACAGAGACAATGGACAGAGTCCAGTTTTCTGTTATTAGGTGCCATCTGTTGGCAAAATGACACAACCTGCCTGGAATGTTTAGGGGTTCTGGCAACTTCAGAGGCAGGAAGGCTAAGTTCTCTATGAAGGAGTCAAAGCCCTTGAGGGGGCTGGGCCTGCGGAGCTGGTTGAGCCCTAAGGCCTTTTGGCTTCTTTTGTCTGGATTGTTGTTGTTGACCCTTCTGGGCAACTTGACCCTGAGCTTGCCCTTGCTGGGTATAGGATGGATAAAACTTCCTCTTTTTGCTGAAAAAGGGTTTTTTATAGGGTTTATTTTTGGCTGGGGTGGCTGTAGATTTTGACAATCTGTCTAAAGTGAGATTGTCAGTATCTATCTCATTAGCCTTCTCCTGCCAATTCTTGCCAAAGAGGTTTTCTCCTGTACAAGGGATGTTTCCCAATTTATCCTGTACCCAAATCTCCAAGTCTGATGCCTGAAGCCAGGCAATCCGATGTGCACCAATGGCAATAGCAGAGGTTCTGCTGATGCATTCAAAGCAGTCAAAGGCTGCACGGTTTACAAACTTGGAGACATCTTGAGCATGCTTGACCAGAGTGAGAAAGTCCTGTAATTTGTCCTCAGGGAGAAGGGGGCTCATAAGCTCCAAATCTCCTGTGACCTCTTTGAGGAACATTCCCAAATCTCAAATATATGAACTGTTCCTAGCTGAAAGCATGGAAGCCTGAAAGGTTTGATGCCCAAAAGCGTCAAGAGTCCTGCATTCACGACCTGAAGGATTGGATGCATGTCTCTTTGCACTTTTCATCCTATGCATGGCTGACTCCACTACCATTGAATGGTGTGGCAGCTGAGTCTTTTGAAAATCAGGACATGGTGGAACTCGATATATGGTATTGTGTCTCCTAGAATGAGGAGATGTGGTAAAAGGTGTCTCCCACATTCTGAGCATCAAATCATGAAGAATTTCATGAATGGGCAGAGTGGCTGCTTTCTTGGGAGCCTTAGGGTATTGGAGAATTTCCGATTCCTTTGCTCTAGGTTCTTTATCAGGAGCTACCGTGATTGAAAGGCCTCGGGCCACATCATTTTATTTTATTTTATTTTATTTAACATTTTTATATACCGCGCTATTTATTATCAGCGCGGTTTACATAGAACTACAAAACATCAGATAAGATATGAATAAAATCCTGAAAAGACATGTCTTCCGGAGGAGACATTCTGCGTTGGGGAGCAGAGGAGTCTTCCGGGAGAAACACTCTGGTACCGGCAGAATTATCAGAACCATCGGAATCGGAGGATTCGAAGTATCTCTGATCCCGATGTTCATGCAAAGCACGATCTCGGTATCGATCGAAGTTGGTACCGAATTGGTCCGGTACCGATCTGTCGATGCCAGATAAAGTCTACATGGGAAGGATTCCCAACGGGGCCGGTACCGTCAGTGCTGGTACTGGTATCGGTGCTGGTACTGGCATCGGTACCGGTGCCCATTGAAATCACTGGTGTCAACGGTACCGCAGCTGTAAGGAGAGCTGCAAGACTGCGTTCGATAGCGAGGAATCTCTGGTTTATCGACGCTGCCGATGCCTGGGTATCGGTACCGGTAAAAGCGGCCGGAACCCCTGAGCATGGCACCAGTAGTTCTGCCGAGGTTGAAGCCTCGAGAACATCCTGGAACCCCGTTGATGCTTTGGAGGCCGAAGCCTCCCGCCGGGGCTGTTTTGCCGGTGTAGTTTCCTCAAGTGCAATGCTAATGGCCTCTCGATGCTTTGAAGGAGAGCTACCCTTTGAGGACCTGCTCTTATGTTTAGTTACCTGAGATCCATGGGAGGAAGACAAGGCTCTTGAAGACGTCGATGCAATGGACCTGGTATCCGAAGAAAAGAGGATACTGAGCTGCAGTCTTCCTCTTTTAGTCATCCCCATACAAGAGGAACACTCAGATGGAGAATGGTCAGGGCCTAAACATTTTAGACACCAATCATGTCAGAGATGGTACCGCCACATTTAGTACATTTTTTAAAACCACTAGCTGGTTTTTCCATCTTTTGGGAAAAATGGGGCCTAATGCCCAAAATGAAACCAAAAGAAAACGTTTCTGAAGAGAAACGGTTTAAAAAAAAAATTATATATATATGTTTTTCTTTTTTAATGAAAGAACAAACCGGCGGTACAGGTAGGTGTCGTGCGGAGGAAGGCGCAACCACAAGAAAACAAGTTTAAAGAAGATATTTTCTGCGGTGACAGGGTATGTGTCCTGTCGCTTCTGCGGAAAATGAACAGCTGAAGAGGGACAGTTGGAAAGGCAGGAAAGGCAGCGCGCATGTGCTGAGGGATGCTCCCAAAAGCGTTCCTATTGGACGCTGGGGAGCGTTCCAGCGCAGGCTCCGTCGGTGCCGACGATACCCATATGTGAAGACTACATTCCTGCTTGTTCCTGGAGATAATACTTATACAAAATGGTCTTAAGTGTGACTGGTTTAATCAAATGTCTAAAATAAATGCTCTGAAAGCCACAGTAATCCAAGTTTGACTCCTTTGGGCACTATAATACTTTTGTGCATTCTGTACACACTCATATAATATGTTTGCATCATTCCATACATTCTTTTCCAGAAATAGTTTAAAAGGCATGTAGTGTCTTTTAAAATAGAGCCTTTACACTTCAAGGGTAAATACAGTTGAGCAGTTACCCCTGCAGTCTTTAAAGGCCAGAGTTTGTTATAAATATTATCATTTACCTTATGAGCAGGCATCTGGGGGGTAGTATAAAATGTTTTTCACTGTAGTTTTATTTCTGGAGAATAAGCTACTGGAGTTATTACTAACATAAACCTGAAACTGCATGGCCACGCTTACCCCCTTGGTGCCGACATGGACTAGAGTTCTTGCCAGTAAGAACTGCTGCATTTTAGGTTAGTTTCAAGTGCCTGAAGTCCCATGTATTAGCAAAACAGACTCATGTTCTGACATATGCTACATAAAACCCTAAGTTATCAATAAATGCAGCACCACAATAAATATATAGGGGGGTATTCAAAGACATTTATGAAGTTTGCAAATCTTGCACAAAGCTGACAGGATACGTAAACAATGGGGGTCTTTTACTAAAGGGCACTAGTTGGCAGTATGTGCTCTGGTGCATGCTGAATGCACACTGGGGCATGCACTGCCAGCTAGCATAGGGCCACAACAGTGCACCACATCTAGAACTCTCTCTCGGTCCAACTCCCTGGTCACCCAATCAAAGTAATCAATCAGATTCGTCTGACAAGACCTGTCTCTAGTAAACCCATGCTGCCTCATATCCTGCAATTCATTGGACTCCAGAAACTTCAATTTTTTCTTTTTTAGCACTGCTTCTAATAATTTACTCACCACAAAGTTTAGACTAACCGGCCTGTTGTTTTCAACCTCATCCTTACTTCTGCTTATGTGTAAAGGGACCACATGTGCCATTTTCCAGTCCTCAGCTACTTCTTTTGAGAACCAGTGGCCTCCCTTTCTTTTTACATTTATTTACCTTGCTAACAAAATGGTTTGTTGCCCTTAAAATATCCCCTTTCAGTTTTGCTTTTCTACATCCCACAGCTCCCATCCTGCTAACAACTCCTTGAGGTATTGTCCTATCTTAGCAAAGTTAGTTTTCCTAACGCTCAAGACCCTCACTTTTGAATGGATTTAAACAGCCCTAGTTCTAGTACTGAACCACACCATCTGGCGATCACTGGATGCAAGATGATCTCCCACTATGACATCAGAAACACACTGTCCATTAGTAAGCACCAAAGCCAGTATGGCCCCTTCACATGTGGGTTCTGTTACCAGTTTTTGGAATAGTTCTTCCTGGAGAGAATCCAGGATCTCCTTACTTCTACAGCAGGATCTCCTTACATCACAGCAGGGATGTGCCAATCAACATCTGGCATACTGAAGTTACATATCAGTAGTGCTTCTTCTTTTGTGGCAATACTGCAGATATCTTCTATTAAATTTATGTCCCTTTCTTCTCCCCGTGAAGGGGATCTGTGTATCACTCCAATGTAAATGGATTTCCCCTTTCTAGTTTAACCCACACTCTGCTCGGTCCCTTTTAAGCCCTGTAATTCTATAGCTTTAATATTTTTAATATAGCGTGCCACTCCTCCTCCCCTTCTTCGTACGCCGTTCTTCCTGAATAAAGTATAATTATAATTACATCCCAGTCATGGATGTCTGTGAACTTTGTCTCCATAACCGCCACTAAATCCAAGTCAGCCTCTTCCATTAAAGCCTTAACATCTGGGGTCTTATTTCCCATGCTACAGGCATTTATACAACTGCTTTCCAGATGTTGCCCCTTTTATCCTTTTCTACAAAGGTATTTAATCTTTCACTTACCTGGGGGCTTTCTTCACCCATCCCCAACAAATCTAATTTAAAGTCCTCTTCTGTAGGGATAGCTAGTCTGCTGCGGAAGATACTTCCTCCCTTCTTGGACAGATGGACGCCATCTTTATATTCTTAGTCATGTCCAAATTAGATTATTCTAATGTTGTTTACCATGGCCTTCCTGAATACGAACTAAAGCCCTTAGAAACTGTTCAAAACACTGTTGTAAGATTATTACCACATGCTTCCAAATATGACCACGCTACGTCTTTAATAATATACTTCCACTAGCTACCCATACAGTCAGTATAAAATTCATACTATAGTCCATAAAACATTACATACAGGTATACCTTATCTCTCATCATCATTCTTCACGCTCCTCATCAGCTTCTTTCCATCCACAATAACCAACTATCTTCCTCCTGCATTATGGGCTAAATATGAATCCACCCAATGTTTGACTTTTTGTTATCTTGGCTCCAGGCTATGGATCAATCTACCACCAGATCTCCATTTAGAACCTTCATACACAAAACCTGAAACCCTTCTCAAAACCCACTTATTTCAAATAACCTATGATCTCACTCGTCAATGATATAGATGACCTCTTTAAAGCTTTAATCAAGACACCCTCCTCCAATCAAGCAGTAGTTATCCACCCCCAGTCCTTCGCTGAATACCTACAATCTAAAATCATAAAGACAAATATTACACAAAGCTCCACACCCTGCTTCTTCCCCCAGATACAGCAACCATTAACAAAATTCACCTCTCCGCCAGAGAAGTACATTGTTGACCTTATTGCCACCATCAACACTACCACAGCTCCTAATGATCCTTGTCCGGCTCATTGGATTAGATCGATGCGTGTAGAACTCAATTCAACTCTATCCTACATCATGGAGCTCTCCTTCACAACAGGAACATTCCCAGAAACACTGAAATAAACTTTAATACGCCCTCTCCTGAAAAACAACAAACTTGACCCAACAAAGACAGACTCATACCGCCCGATCTCAAGTATACCCTATCTAGCCAAATTTATAGAGAAGGTGGTTCAAATGCAACTACAACACATTGATATATCAGCCCCTCTTGATCCCTGTCAGCATGGTTTCCGAGAGTCACATGGTGTAGAGACCCTACTCACTATACTCATCAATACATTATCCAAAGGTATTGACAAAATTGAGAATGGGTTTGTACTCATATTTCTTGACATAGCAGCTGCATTCGATTCTGTTAACCATGTACAACTCCTCTACCGCCTCCAGGAAAAGGGAATTCATGGTCTTGCCTGGGAATGGTGCAAATCCTATCTCACGAACCGCTGGCAACAAGTACGGATAGGTTCCTCAACTTCGGAACCATTCCATCAGCAACAAGGAGTACCCCAAGGATCATCCCTTTCGGCTCTACTCTAACATTTATATGCAACCCATTTGTGATGTGATATACGTTCTTTTAACATTTCCAGTCTGATCTATGCGGACGATGTACTTATCTTCGCTCCAATTGAAATCAAGCACCCAAACCTTGTTCCATTTATTGAATGCTTCAATGCAATTACTGATTGGCTCCTGTCCCAAAATCTTCGCATAAACTTTAAGAAAACTGAAGTCCTTTTCATAATCAGGAACGGAAATTTCTCTCCCCCTACCTCATTGAAAGTTCGTGACGCTGAGCTCCCATGCAAGACTGTAATACGATATCTAGGGGTTACAATTGACCAGCAGCTCAACTTCAAAGAGCATATAAAGAATACCACCAAATCCATTTAAAACAAAATACGAACTCTACGACAGCTGAGACCTCTACTAACCCCAGACGACTTCAGGACAATATTCCAGACACTCGTAATGCCACACTTTGATTATGCCAACATCATCCTACATGGACTCCCCAAGAGCACCCTCAATCCCCTTCAGATGGCAATGAACACAGCAGCCCGTATTCTCTGCGGCATTTCCAGGAAAGATCACATAACACCCATACTTATGGATCTACACTGGCTACCATTGCAATGCAGAATCACCTACAAGGCGTTAATCCTATCATTTAAAGCAATTAACCAGATATCTGCCACATCCCTCTCTTCACTCCTGACCAGGACCCCATATAACAGGTTAAGAAGGTCAACAACTAGCAACACGCTATCTATACCACCTGAGTCCACTAAATGAACCCAAACAACTAGAAACAGAGCATTTACATTATATGCTCCTAAGTGCTGGAACAATCTCCCACCTCATATACGAGCAATAGCTGACCTCTCACAATTCAGAAAAGCTATTAAACATCACTTATTCTGCCCACCCTACTAACCTAACACATTCACATCCAACACCTTATCTCACCCACAGAGCATCTGACGTACCAACAACACAATTCTCATGATTTACAAAAGAAACTCAACATCAGGCACATTCTCAATGAGCATGATTACATTATGACTCTATTAGATAATATTACTTAAATAACTATGAGCTCCTTTGTTTTGAACTGTATATAGTTACCCTGTTACTTCCAAGTTACAATCCCTGTTACAATGTAAGCAAAAGATCTTGTTTCTAATGCAAAATGTTATTATGTAAACCGCACTGATACTAAATAGCGCGGTATATAAGAATTTGTAATAAATAAATAAATAAATAATAAATAAAAATAGATGTTTGCTTTCTAATACCTTCCCTCCCCCACCCACTGTACATTAGATCGAATAACCTCTATCCATCTTTTCTTTCATTGTAAAGAATGATTGCTGCAATTTTCTTTTATCTGTAACATTGGAGTTCCTTTTTAATTTCCTTTATCCATATATTTTAACTTATGTAAACTGCCCTGCTGGATAAAAAGGTGGTATATCAAGCTTTTAATAAACTATAAAATGTGCCTTCACATGTGCAACATCCAAATGGCTTGAAAGTGTTTTAGCTTTCCTTTAGATTCTGAGCCTTATGCCTGGTGCATCTCGCTCTATGTCATGAGGACTGTCTAATTGTGATTTTAGCTTTGGCTCTCTATTTTTCTCAGTTGGCAATTGTTAGAGATTTTAACCTTTGTTTTGGCTTGGTCTTTCTGTCTTTTACGGTGAATGGTTTTCTATCCATCATAATCTCCCTGGAATTTTCACAATGGTTGTGGGTACAACACATGAGAAGGGGCACATTATAGATACTGGGCCCGATATTCAAAAGGCATTTACACAGTTAATAGCCAGTTAACATGTAAATGCCTGCTAATGGAATATTCAACGGCACATACAAGGGAAGTGCCATCAAATATCCCCGACTAAGTTCCCAACACGCCCCGATGTTAGCTAGCTAGCATAGGGGTGTGCCAGGGGCGTTCCAGGGTGGAGAGGAGGCGGGGGCCAGCACTAATCGTGTAGCACCAATACTGGAAGCTGCACGATTATACTTGGTGCCTATGAGATAGGTAAGGAAAACCCTTGCCTATCTTATAGGTGCTGAAACAAACCGTGTAGCATCCAATATCAATGCTGCACGGTCAGCCTTGGCAGCTTCCGGGCAACACGGCCAGACCCAGATATTCACTTCTGTTGCCATGGAAGTGAATATCCAGGGTTTGTGGGTTGGTGGGCAGGTCTAAGCGGCTACGGCACTTAGTCCTGCCCAGTTGAATATCAGGCCCATTGTCTTTTTCCTCCAGCTATGATGACGTGTGAACTAGTGGTCCCACCCATGAGAAGTGTGGGTCCTTTCATGGATTATCATCTACTAGGTAAACTTTAGGAAAACTAACTTTGCCAAGATGGGACAATTCTTCGAGGAGTCATTAACTGGATGTGAACAGGTGGAGGATGTAGAAAAGCAATGGGCAAAACCGAAAGTGGATATTTTAAGGGCAACAAACCTTTTTGCCCAGAAAAGTAAATAAATGCAAAGGAAAATGAGACTGCGATGGTTCTCGAAAGAAGTAGCTGAAAAGGTGAAAAAAGAGGGTTGCCATAAAATAAAAGAGATCACAGAGAGAGGAAGACAGGCATCTATAGTGGAAAAATTTAGAGAAGCTAGGAGAGTAGTCAGGAAAGCAAAGATACAAAAAGAAGAAATAGCCAATGCAATAAAATGGGGGGGGGGAGGGGATAAGACATCTTTCAGATATGTTAGCAAGAGGAAGAAGCACAAAAATGGTATTGTCAGACTCAAGGGTAAAAGGAAGGAATTTGTAGAAGCTGATGAGGATAAAGCAGAATTGCTTAACAAATATTTTTGTTCTGTGTTCACAAATGAAGGGCCCAAAGCAGGACCTCAAAACACACTGACAAATAGGAAAAGAAGTAAATGGGATCTTGAACAAATTTCAGAAGACTGTTTGTAAGGAACTAGCTAAACTAAAAGTAGACAAAGCGATGGGGTCGGATGGGTTACAGTACAGCTGAGAGTATTGAAGGAACTTGCGCAAGTTCTAGTGGCTCCACTGACTGACCTTTTCAATGTTTCTTTAGAGTCAGGAGTGGTCCCAGATGACTGGAGAAAGGCACATGTGGTCCCTTAAACTAAAGCAGAAGTAAGAATGCGGTTAAGAACTACAGGCCAGTTAATGTGACCTCTGTGGTGAGTAAATGAATGGAAACGCTGCGGAAATAGAGGATAGTGGGTTCCTAGAGTCCAATGAATTGTAAGATATGAGACAGCATGGGTTTACTAGAAGCAGGTCTTGTCAGACATATCTGATTGATTACTTTGACTAGGTGACCAGGGAGTTGGACAAAGGAAGAGCCCTAGATGTGGTGTACTTAGATTTCAGTAAAGCCTTTGACACCGTTCCACATGTGTGACTTATAAATAAACTGAGCACCCTAGAGATGGACCCTAGAGTGACTGACTGGGTTGGAAACTGGTTGAGTGGGTGGCGACAAAGGGTGCAGGTAAATGGAGCTCACTCTGAGAAGCTTACCAGTGGTGTGCAGCAGGGATCTGTCCTTGGTCCGATTCTTTGTAAAATTTTTGCTAGTGATATTGCGGAAGGGCCATCAGATAAGGTTTGTTTCTTTGGGGGATGATACCAAAATCTGCAATTGAGCAGATACCCAGGAAGGAGGAGATAACATGAGGAGGGATCTAGTTAAAGCTTTAAGAATGGTTGAGAATTTAGCAGCTGAGATTTAATGCTAAAAAATGCAGGGTCATGCATTTGGGGTGCAAAAATTTAAGGGAGCAGTACAAGATAAGGGATGAAGTATTTCTGTCCATGAAAGAAGAGCAGGACCAGGATGTGATTGTGTCTGATGATCTTAAAGTGGCTACACAAGTAGAAAAAGTGAAGGTGAAAGCCAGAGGAATGCTTAGGTACATAGGAAGAGGAATGGCCAGCAAAAAAAGGAGGTGATAGTACCTTCCTATACGTCTTGTGTGAGATCTCTTTTGGAGTACTGTGTGCAATTCTAGAGACCACACCTTTAAAAGTATATAAACAGGATAGAGTCTGTGCAGAGGGTGCCTACCAAAATGGTCAGTGGTCTTAGTTATAAAGCATATGGCGACAGACTTAAAGATCTCAATATGTATACTTCAGAGGAAAGGCAGGATAGAGAAAATATGATAGAGACGTCTAAATACCTCTGTGGCATAAATGAACAGGAGAGCCTCTTTCAATTGAAAGTAAGCTCTGCAACGAGGGGACATAGGATGAGGGTGAAAGGGGATAGACTTTGGAGTAATATGCAGAAATATTTCTTTATGTAAAGAGTGGTAGATGCATGGAATAGCCTCCCAGTCGAGGTAGTAAAGACTAGGACATTATCTGAATTCAAGAAAGCATAGGACAAAGAAAGGGGAAGGCGGCTAAGCCTCGCCCGGCTAGTCGCACCTCTTCCTCTAGTTTACTTCTAGCGAGCCCTTGGACCGTTTTCTCGCTTTGCCTATGCAGCAGCAGCAGCCAGTCTTGAGCAGAGCGACCACTGTCATGGTTGTGGGGATGCCGGAGCGAGGAAGCTCGGTGTCCTCTTCGGGAGCTGACCAGACTCCTCCGGAGATGCAGTGCCCAGGGAAGCGCTTTGACCCCGCCGTGCCTCTGGAGCCCAGGGGATCGATTGGCAGCCGGAGTCTGTGGAACCATGTGATCTAGGGGGACTGGAGCCCAGAAGTAGCAGGGCCAATGTGGAAACCCTGCAGGATAAGCAAGCCGGCGGGAGCACGGCTGGAGCAGCAGACACTAGCAGGGCCGCTTCGGGGATTGAGCACACAGAGATGAGTGAGCTACAAAGAGGGGTTGGTGGAGTTACTTTGGATGTGTTTCTGACGCCACCTGAGCGGGTAACCCTTGATTCTATTTGGTGCGCTATTAAACAGCTTGCAGAGGCGTTGTTACCTCAAGTTCAGTCCATGAAGTTGCAGCTTCAGTCTACACAATCTGACTGTTAAGAATTTGTAGATTTCTAGTTTGCAAGCAGTTAAGAATGACTTATCTGGGAAGCTGGCAAGTATGGATGGCAATATACAGGCTACAATTAACGATAATACTTTTTTGAGAATGAAGATAGAACAATTGGAGAATGCTTTGAGGCTATCAAATCTTCATCTTATTAATTTTCCTGATTCTTCACTGGTACCACCTAAGGGGATGTTTAAGAAGTATCTGATAGAGGTGTTAGGAGTTCCTGTGGAGTCCCACCCGCCGGTTACAAAATATACTATCTCCCAAAAGATAAGTGACCCTCTATTGCTGGGGAGTCACCGCTACCTTAAGGAACTGGGAAGTTGGATGTATCTGCAATTTTGGAGACTACAGATGAAATTGTTCCTGCAATTTGTTTAGTCCAATTTGCTCTTTCATCTGATAGGGATTGGTTTTTGCATTTGTTTTTTAGGAAGCGCAGCATTGGATTTCAGGGGTTGCAGGTTTGTGCTTTTCCTGACCTGGCGCGGGAGACTCAGCAGCGACAGAAGGAGTTTCTCCTTCTTCGCCCTAGGATCTCTCAGTTAGGCGCAGCGTTTTTTTCTCAAGGACCCATGTAAATGTATTGTTAAATTTCAGTTGCATACCTATGTGTTTGTGCATCCCCCTCACAAAAGCTCACTAAGAATACCACACAGCAATGTATCCATCATCTTGACCCACAGAAATTTGCTGACTACGTGAGAGCGAAAAATCATACCCAGACATGCTCCACCATACAACAAAGGGATGATTATGAAATGAAAGAGCAACATCATATCTGGGAGGATTTCAGCATACCATCAGAATACCAAATCGAGGACATAATACATGGGCTCAACACAACCACCTCACCAGCAGACCCTTGCCCAGTGGCTTGGATAAAAGTTACAAGAAGCCAGCTATCCCAGCACATTCATAAAATTGTTAAAGACTCACTCCAACATGCCGCAGTCCCTCAAGCACGCCATGATACGACCAATACTGAAAGGTAATAACCTAAGCCCATCTGAACCAAAATCATACCGTCCCATCTCCAGTTTACCGTTCCTTGCGAAAATAGTTGAAAAGACAGTGCAAAAACAACTTCAGGACCACATTGACATGAATGCCCCACTAGACATTCATCAGCATGGATTTAAACCCCGGCACGGTGTGGAAACGCTACTCACATCACTCTTTGACAACCTCATAAGAGGTACAGATAATATACAGAATGGATTCCGGCTAGTATTCATAGACATTTCGGCAGCCTTTGACACTGTGTCCCACGCTAGATTACTGCAACGCCTGCAGCAGATAGGATTGCACAAGAACACTCTGAAATGGTTCACATCGTACCTGGAAGATCAAACACAGCAAGTCAAATGCAACCAAAAGAAATCATTGCAGGTCACCGCAATGCAAGGAATACCTCAGGGATCTGCCTTGTCATCAAGGCTCTTCAATATTTACATCCAACCCATATGCAACATCTTCTGACGACTCAAACTCCACTATCACATATATGCCGACGACATTATGGTGTATGTCCCAATCAATCTACTAACACTTAACACTAGAACAATAACTAAATGCCTTGAAGACATGAATGTCTGGCTCACAGACAATAACCTGACGGTCAACTTCGATAAAACTGAGGCAATGTTCGTCACCAGGAACCCTAGCTTCATTCCACCACAGAATATCAGCATTCTAAACAAACTTATAATAGTCAAAGAGGAAGTTAGGTACTTGGGCATCACAATGGACAGAGCTCTGAACATGAAATCTCATATCGCCAAAACCACAAGCAAGGCCTATCAACGTTTCAGGACCATAAGAAAGATAAAACTACTACTCCGCCAAGACCACTTCCGCACAGTATGCCAAGCACTCATCACACCTCTGCTTGTTTATGGAAATTCTTTATATCAACGCCTCCCCCAGCAGACCTTACACCCACTACAAATGGTGCAAAACACTACAGCACGCATCATCACTGACACCCCAAGATCAGAACACATCACCCCTATCTTACAGCAACTACACTGGCTACCAATGGTAGCCAGGGCAAAATTTAAAATAATCCTGAAAGCATACCATAAGAGGGCTTGGGCAGGGGGGCATAGGTGCGTAGGGCCTACCAAGGTGCCTCAAATAGGGACGGGCTTGGGAGAAGAACTCACCCCGGGCCGGTCAGTCTTATTTCTTTATACTCTTCAGGTTGGGTCACCCGGGCTTAGCCCCCCTAGTTTGGTTTTTCTTTCTGTTTGACTGGTTGCTCCCCCTGAGGGGGTTGGGGGTGGGGACAGCTGGCTTGCAGTTTTGAGCACGCACTGTTCTTTGGGACCCTAGTTGCCGAGGTGGTCCTCTGGTATATGGTATTCCCTTGTATGCTACTTTTGATTGTATGCTAAGCAATGTTGCATATTCTGGGACTGTTCGGTATTTTGTTGTTCCTTATCTGTGGACGGAATGGGCTCTGAGGTCCATATGTGATTGTTCTGCTGTTATTTGTGCTGTTTTGCTATGCTGTTGATATTAGGCATGCTAGCTGTATGGGCTCATTAAATACTAATAAAACAGTTTGAAACTAAAATAATCCTGATCATCTTCAAGATCATCCACCACCTTTCAGCAGATGTACTACAAGAAAAAGTAACAAGGAACATCAGTAATAGACCAAGAAGGAACAATTATAACATGATCAGCACACCTTCAGGATATCACAAGACTAAACAAAATACATCAAGAAGAGCTCCATCATTAATGGCATCCACACTATGGAACTCCCTCTCAACGTGCCTAAGGGAATTAGAGGACATCACAGATTTCCGCAAGGCCCTTAAAACCCTGCTCTTCACAGAAACTTACGAGCAGATAGACAACAGTCCCCACCAGATACACAACATCCCCCACCCGAGCGGGACTGCAACATACACCCCACTGCAAACTCAATACCTAACCAACCCAGCTAGACTAACGACACCATCATGATGAATGTAACCCTCAAATTGTGTTGTCTTAATGTTGTTAAATGCAATGTTAAATGTTGTAAAGCACCCACATGTTGAATGTAACCCAATTGTGATGTGATGTAACCACTTTGATTGTAGGATAAGGTGGTATACAAGTATATATAAATAAATAAATAAATAAATAATGCTCAACCCGTCTTGGCTACTGTTGTGGATATGTCTGAACCTGGCTTAAGTTAAAGGTATTATGGCTCCCTTTTTCCTTCATGTATTGTAATTAGTTTTATTTTCCTCTCCATGGATTCTACCCCTGTAGTGGGCTAGGGTTTGTTACTGATTTATCTTGTTTTCTGTTTTGTTTTTCCTGACAGATACAGCATTGATGATTGCATCAGGTTGTTTATTGTTCCCAGTTCCCATGCTTTCTTTGAGTAGAGATTTCTACTGTGGTATATTGTAAAATGCATAAATATAAAATTTTAAAAAAAAGAAAGCATGGGACAAACACAGAAGATCTCTAAAGGAAAAAAAGGGACTCTAGTAGTTGATATGGAAGTGCAGACTAGATAGGCCATCATGTTTCTATAGTCATAAACCTCACTCCTAAGCCAGAGTATATTCATTATGATCTCAGTCTCTCCAATGCTAGTGATTGCATTGTGCCAAAGAAAGCTTTCTTCTAAAGTTCATACAATACAATATGTATGGGTAATTTATCAAGGTGTGATTGGAAATTCTGCTTAATCAGGCCTGTGGTCCCTAATATAATGGAAAATATTTCTTTATCTTTCTGACACGTTTTCTTAGTCTCTAACTGTATTTCTTGGTACTTCAGGATCTTTTCCCTATTCACACAATTTACAGGATAATCGCTTGGAACTGACACCTCTATTATCAACGCCGTTCTAGTGTTTTTTTTCCTTTATCGCTATGTCAAGTTTCTTTGCCTCCAGTTTCTCATTTATCAAAATGAGAATGTAAGTTATCAGAACTTCTGCATGGTGTTACAGGAGCCTATTTTAACTTTTCCACCAGGAACCTATTCAGTTCTAGCTATGTCACTGTCCAGAAATGCATACCTGTGCCAAAAGATGCATCATGATTAGTTGTATTGCATTCATTTTTCGATGTAAGTCTCTGGTGTTGACAGTTGCACATATATTAGCTACAGAATGACTAGCAGCAAAAGGAGAAAGCTCTCATAAATGTGCACTTTTTCAAATTAGCTGGGAACTTTGCAAAATGTGTTTTTTCAGGGAGTAGAGCAGCAGACTAAAGACTAGTGGCTAAAGCAGTGAACTACAAACCAGGGATGTCAGTGATCAAATCCCAATGATACTCCTCCTGACCTTTGGCAAGTAATTTAACCCATCGCCGTTTCAGTTATACTTGGGCAGGGAACTACCTACCTATTATACCTGACTGTAACTCACATTGAGTTCAAATACAGAGAAACAAGTAATTAAACCTAAAAAAAATATTCAAGAGTAAGATCCCCACTTTATAGGCAACTCACAACAGGAAAGATAAGCTTTCAGAGTTTCAGGAATCAGAGTAAGGGTGAACCTGTTTCATGGTCAGATTCTGTGATTGTGGGTAAAGTGTTTGGGAGGGGAGTTTGCAAAGAAATGAATTACCCAGTTATGCTCTAAACCTTCAGTTGTTTGTGTTAACTTCTAGGTATTTTATGGCTTAGAGTGCAAGTAAACATCTATCATTAGCAGAGGTGTACTGCCATTTGTTCTCTGCTTAACTTATTTTTTAAATTAAATAAAAACATTTAAATCTTAACATAAATATTTATTTTTTACTCCTAGCACTGAAGTTTAATGCATAATACTGTAGGTGGTCGTGTACTTTATTTATTTTATACCATTAAAGAAAAGTATTCCAAAGTGTAAAATATTACATAAGCAAGAATTATACCATTCTACTATTTAGTTTTATAAAAATCTGTATCTTCTGTACTTAATATAAGCAATGTCTCATATCTTCAAACGCTGCAGCAAAATATTTAAGAAAAACGTTATTTATCCACAACTAGGACATTTTCCAAAAAGATAAAGGTCTATAAATTACACAAATTTATTGTGACATTACAGAGCAAATCCTCCTCCCCCCCCCCCAACAGCAGTAGCAGATCCTCTCAGTAGTCCAGAGAAATAAATACAGAAACATACTGTAGAAAACAACAGCAGATGAAAGCCATACATACTATCCAGTCTGTCCATTCGTAATAACTATTAAGTTCTACAATCCCTTCCTCTACCTCAGAGATCCTCTGTACTTGTCCCATGCTTTCTTGAATTTTAATACAGTTCTCATTTCCATCACCACCACTAGGAGGTAGTTCCAAGCATCCACCGCCTTTTCTGTAAAAATATAACTGAGCCATCCTATGATCCCTTGATCCCAGAGCTTCCTTTCAGCTGGAAGAGGGCCACCTCCTGTGCATTTATTCCATGGAGGTATTGCACTACTTAAACTCAGTATAACTGCATTGTCCCTTCATAGGCCTGGTGAAGAGTATAGCTCTTAAAAGCTTTTCAAAAATATATCATTAGTCCATAGAAACATAGAAATATGAAGACAGAAAAAGACCACATGGCCTATCTAGTCTGTCCTTCCATATCAACAACTACAACAGTCCCCTTTTTACCTTTAGAGATCTTCTGTGTTTGTCCCATGCTTTTCTGAATTCAGTTACTGTCCTCATCTCTACCACCTCCACTGGGAGACTATTCCACGGATCTACTACTCTTTCAGTAAAGAAATATTTCCGCATATCACTCCTGAATCTATCTCCCTTCACCCTCATCCCATGTCCCCTCATAGCAGAACTTGCTTTCAATTGAAAGAGGCTCTCTCCCTGAACATTTATGCCACGGAGGTATCTAAACATCTCAATCATATCACCTCTATCCCGCCTTTCCTCTAAGGTGTACATATTAAGATCCTTCAGTCTGTCCTCATATGCTTTATAATGAAGACCACTAATAATTTTAGTAGTCACCCTCTGCACCGACTCCATCCTGTTCACATCCTTTTGAAGGTGCGGTCTCCAGAATTGCACACTATACTCCAAATGAGGTCGCACCAAAGATTTATACAAAGGCACTATCACCTCCTTTTTTCTGCTAGCCATTCCTCTCCGTATGCACCCAAGCATCCTTTTAGCTTTTGCCGTCGCCTTTTCTACCTGCTTAGCTACTTTAAGATCATCAGACACAACCATGCCTAGGTCCCGCTCTTCTTTAGTGGACAAAAGTACTTCACCCCCTATACTATATTGTTCCCTTGGATTGCTGCAGCCCAAATGCATGACCTTACATTTTTTTAACATTAAATCCCAGCTGCCAAATTCTAGACCATTCTTCAAGCTTAGCTAGATCCCTCATCATGTTATCTACCCCTTCCTGGGTGTCTACTCTATTGCAGATTATGGTATCATCCTCAAAGAGGCAAACCTTACCTGACAGCCCTTCCGCTATATCACTAACAAAGATGTTAAAAAGAATCGGACCAAGGACAGATCCCTGGGGCACACCACTGGTAACATCCAGTCCAGTAAAAAGTGTCACCTATAACTTGTTGGTTAACCTTTATATGCAGTGGGTATAAAATAAATGCCTCTAAATTTGAAATCACGCCACTATGAAGGCACATACGTTAAAGGGCAAAATCAAATGTCTCAGCATGGAATAATAAGAATAAAAGATACCTTGGCATTGATATCTACACCAAACAAGAGGAGTAGAACCAACTATATCACATGTTCATGTTTAAGGCTTTCAAATCTGACAATAATAAATGGAGCACATTATATTTTAGCTACTACTTCTTTTACTATCACTACTTATCATTTCTACAGCACTACTAGATGTATTCAGCACTGTACACACGACATAAGAGACAGATCCTGCTCCAGAGCTTAAAATATATTCAAAACACACAGGACAAAAAAAGATTAGGGAATTTCATTTCTTATAGGAAAGGATTTAAAAACACAGGGATAATGGAGAATAAAGGGTTAGCTGGCTTGTCAGGTACAGCATGGATAGGATGAACTGGCTACCTAGGGCTTCATAAGCCTGATTTTATAACAGGATGCCTATGTGAGAAACCTAGAAAGGCCCCTATTTTATAAAGGCAACATAGCAGCCTATGTGCCTGTATAAAATAGGCTCCCAGATCCAGACACAGGAGCGCACAAATATCAACGCACAAATTTACATTTGTTCCAAAGAAGGCATAAATGTTTTTGCGTATTCTACTTGTATACTAGTGGATTTTATAATGTACATGCATACATCACAATTTTGCCTTTATTATGCCCAAACTACGCTCCCAGAAATGTCTACATGTGCTATGTGTATAAACAGTTTATGTGTATACACACACTTTATAAAATACATCATTACATCAAAAGCCTGTCTTCACTTTTCCTATTGCGCCATCAACACTAGTCTTTCCACCGGGACCATTCCTGGAGTCTGGAAAAAGGCTGTAGTTCGCCCTATTCTGAAATTATCATCCCGTTTCCAATCTCACCTTCTTCTCTAAGAATCTTGGAAAATTTGTCATCACGCAAATCTCTTCTCATCTGACTGGCACAAATGCGCTACACCCTAGGGAATCTGGCTTTTGTCCTGGCCACTGTTCGGAGGCCACCCTGACCGCTTTGCTTAGTGAAATCCATAATACTCTTGATCAAGTCAATATCACTCTTGTGGATTTTTTGGAACTCTCTTCTGTTCAATCTCGTGGTTCTTTATATCTTCTGTTCTCGCCTCTATGACCTGGGTCTTTGAGGATCTGTTCTCGCCTGGTTTCATTCATTCTTATCTGACCATTCCTTCTCAGTCACCTTTGGTTCTTCCACTTCTAAGCCTTTCTTGTTTGTGGTGTTCCCCAGGGCTCTGTTCTCACCCCGCTTCTCTTTAATAATTGCATTGCCTCTCTTAACATCATAATACAGGGATCACTGCTTATTATTACGCAGACATCTTTTCACTTATCGCATCCAACTCACTACTCAGAACGTTACCGATGAATACAGATTCATACAGCATTATTCATGGGGAGGGATCATAATGATAGCAAGGTTGGTTTTGGGCTTGGCAACTAAAATCCAAGAGATGCTTAAAAACAGCCAGTCCAAAAATGCTATCTAGTCCTCCTTTTTTGTATGCAAAAAGTGCACAGAGTATGGCCACACTCTTTAATAAGCTGGGTCATGCACTCTGAGGTGACATTTTTCTTACCAGTTAATGTCCTTTCCTTGAGTCCTGCTAGACCAGTGCAGATAAGTGGATTGTGTTACCCTACCAGCAGTGTGGTGGAGACAAAGAACCAATGAAAAGCCTAGGTTTCAATGACATCACTCCCATGCCTCTATTCACCTCAGCCACCAGCAATCTCTACAGTATTCGTCCCAAAGCATATGGGAGAAACATGGCAAGCCTCACACAGCCTCAATCATGGGCAACAAGGAGTAAGCAATAGTAGAGAGCTACGTACAGGAAAGCATAAACAGAAAGCTGTCCATAGAAGATGAAGAAAGCGAAGTATAAAAATTATATTGGACCCAAGGGAACCACAACAGAACAAAGAAAATATAGTTTGAGGAGCGGGCCCTGGACTGGTCTAGCAGGACTCAAGGAAAGGACGGATGACACAGGCAGAGCAGAGGATCTCGAACACAGAGGATCTACAGCAGACCCACTCACAGACACTGCAGAGACTGGAAACACTCATAAATCAGCACAGTGCAAAACTGGATGACCTCAAAAATCGAGATCGTCAGAAGCACGTACGAGTCATCAGAGTAGCTGAGTCTGTAGCGGAGAGTGAGCTAAGAGGATTTTTGGAAACATGGATATTTGCCAACCTGTGCCTAGGAGAACAAGACAGGAAAATATTGATTGAACGAGCGCACAGGCTGGACCACAGAGAGAGGGCTCAAACTGCCCAAGAATGGTCATTGCAAGATTCTATAACTATGTGCGGAAAGAGGCAGTGTTCTGGGCAGCAAAGGTACAGCGGACCACCTCTAAAACTCCAATGGATCTGCTGATATTCCAAGACTATTCCTCAGTTGTTGGCAAGCAGAGAAGGGGCTTCACAGCAGTATGTGGACAGCTGGCTGCTAAGGGACTCTGGATTTCTCTGCAGTATCCGGCCAAGCTTTGGGTTAAATGCCAGGGCTGGAAGCTTTATTTTGCAGCACTAGTGGAGGAGTCAGTCTTCCTGGAATGCTTGGTGTAATGACTCAGATCTCCAAGTATGGTCAGAGAACCTGAGAATTGATAGATCTTCTGAGGCAGATAATGCTGACTGGACCTTGTACAATAATTCCCTTAACTGAGCCATTAACAGTAATAACGGGACTAGGATTTGCTTTCAGAGACTTTTTAAGTCATGGCAATGACCCCAGAGCGCTGATCTGAGTAGCCTACAGGCTGCTGTGCCTCCTGGCCCTGGTGGGGCCGCTGGATGGTTTAACATCAAAAGTGCAGTAATTACATAATGCTATAAATGTTTCAAATGTTATTACATGGACTGTGATATTAATATACCTCCCACATCCTAAGATAATATTCAACAATTTCCAGGTCTGACCCCACAGGATATGTCTGCACTTTTAAACCTAACAGCCCACTTTACCAGTGGTGCAGGCCTTTTCCATAATGGACGGGCTGATGCGGTATGGGCTCATCAGCGCCCTGTATGCTTGGTTCTCCCCAGGTCCCTGGAGTTGCCATGGGAGGGGGGTGCCCCGGGTCATGCTGCTGTTGGGACCCAGGGTAGCTTGCCTGTTCCAAGGACCAGAGAGCTCCCTGCCTGGGCGACCTGGGCCGGCTATGGAGTAGAACTCCTCTTACCGTGTTGGTAATCGATGAATTCAGGGGTTTGAAATTTGTTGTCTCATAGGGTTCTAATCAATGAGTGACTGCGAGCTGGATTAATGGGGACCATATGGGTCCTACAAGCCAGAGGTTGAAAGATGGGGTTGATGGGTGGGCATGAATGTGGGGGGGGATACAATGTTTCAAATTGTAGTCTGTGGATGTGAGATCAGTATATCTCCCCATCCAAAGAGAATGTTAAGAGAATGCTAAACTTTTTTTCAGGCCTAACCCCCAGGACATGTCTGCGCCTTCCAACTTAGCCCACTGTAATGACCGCACAGGCCGCTCCTCAGCCAGTGGGCTCATGCAGCAATCAGCTCTGCTCCAGCATCATGATCACCCGACTCCCCCGGGCCAATGGCATTTTCACATGGAGGGGAGCCCTAAGCCGCACCATTGTTGGGACACAGGGTGGCCTGGCTGTTCCAAGGGGGACCAGAAAATACCCTGTCTGCATGGGATGGTGTGGGACACCATTTATTGAGTTTACAGAAGGTGGGGTTTTGACACTCACTGTCCCACAGGGGTCTGAAAATGTGTTAATGTGAGTTGGATGAATTGGGATGAATAGGGGGACAACAAGTACAATGATGAAAGGAGGGGAGGAAGGGTGAGCGCGAATGAGGGGGGATTGTGGAGGAAGATAAGTCAGACAGAGGAATGATGGGGCACACATCATTATGGTAGGATCAGGTGAGGAGGTGGAGAGATGGTGGGAGTGGGAGAAGGCAACACCCTAAAACTGAATGATCAGCTATTGCACCCCAACCCTGTATTCTCTCTATATCAATCGGGAGATAGATAGCCTTAGTAGAGGGCATCTCATCTAGTGTTTTGGGTTGGTGCCATCACCAGCCGGATAGAGGGACATTTAATGAAGGGTATGATAGGGACTGTAAGGAAGAAGATGAGGGGCATTGGGTAGTTTTCCTATGGTGAGCATGAGGGAAGGAGAGCAGCATGGCCAGAAAGCAACAGGTGTGAAGGTGTGAATAAACAGGTGGACAAAGGTGAGTTGGTTGATATAGTGTATCTGGACTTTCAGAAAGCCTTTGACAAGACCCCTCATCAGAGACTTTTGGCAAAACTAAAGAGTCATGGGATAGGAGGCAGTGTAGTATTGTTTATCAGGAATTGGTTAAAAGATAGAAAGCAGAGGGTAGTCCTAAATGGCCAATTTTCCCAATGCAGAAAGGTGAATACTGGTGTACCCCAGGAATCTGTGCTGGGTCCGCTGTTTTTTGACATATTCATAAATGACCTGGAAAGTGGAATAACGAGCGAGGTTCTCAAATTTGCAGATGACACAAAACTATTTAAAGTTTTTAAAACCCAAGAGGATTGTGGAAAATTGCAAGAAGATCTTAATAAATTGGAAGGCTGGGCATCAAAATGGCAGATGAAATTTAATGTGGACAAGTGCAAAGTTATGAACCTAGGAAAGAACAACCCAAACTATGGTCACACGATGCAAGGTTCCGTATTAGGAACCACCATCCAGGAAAAAGATTTAGGCGTCATTGTGGATAACATGCTAAAACCCTCGGCCCAGTGTGCAGCGGCAGCCAAGAGAGCAAATAGAATACTAGGTATCATAAGGAAAGGAATGGAAAATAAAACAAAAGATATTATAATGCCTCTATATCGTTCCATGGTGAGACCGCACCTTGAATATTGTGTGCAATTCTGGTCGCTGTATCTTAAAAAGGATATAGCGTTATTAGAAAAGGTTCAGAGAAGAGCCACCAAAATGGTAAAGGGGATGGAAGGATACTCCTATGAAGAAAGGCTAAAAAGGTTAGGGCTCTTTAACCTGGAAAAGAGACGGCTGAGGGGAGATATGATAGAAGTCCATAAATTAATGAACAGAGTGGAACAGGTAAACGTAGATCGATTGTTTATGTTATCAGAATATAGAAAGACTAGGGGACATGCAATGAAGCTACAGGGTAAACTATTTAAGACTAATAAAAGAAAATATTTTTTCACTCAACATCTAAACAAACTCTGGAATTTTTTACCGGAGGATGTTGTAAAGGCTGTTAGTGTAGCTGGGTTTAAAAAAGGTTTGGACAAGCTCCTGGAGGAAAAGGTCCATAAACCATTATTAAAAAGGGACCCAGGATATCAATGCTTGACCCAGTACAAGCATTGTGGAACCTGTGTGTTCTGGGGAAACTGCTAGGTATGTATGACCTAGATTGGCCACTGTTGGAAACAGGATACTGGGCTTGATGGGCCTTGGTCTGACCCAGTATGGCATATCTTATGTTCTTAGGGGTTCGGATGGAGCCCCTACACGTGATAGGACTCATCAGAGTGCTCCAGATTGGAGTACAAATAGTGAGGACGCAGAGGGAGGGAGGGAAACTGGTGGGGATGGAGAGAGAGATAAGGGGTGGGGATGGAAAGGAGGGAGGGCAGGGGAGGGGGAATAGTGAATGGAAGGTGGGTTCTGCAGGCAGCCTCGCTCAGGCACCATATAACAGAGTTGAAGAGGGGTCCCTGGGCTGGGGTGGGGGGGACTCCCTGATTATCGTACAGCTACTATCTTTCTGCAGAAAATATTGAACCAGAAAAGGGCTGAGGGTCCTCTCCTGGAATGTCTGTGGCCTAGACACCCCAATTAAAAGATCTAAGATACTGCAGGGATTGGCACACCATAACTGTGATGTGGTCTTTCTCCAAGAAATGCACCAGACCGCCATGGAACATGCAAAGCTCTGCAGAGAATGGGTTGGTCAGGTATATGGCATGCCATTGCAACCCCGCAAGGGTGGTGGCGATCCTGATACATAAATGAGTTAGGTTTGAATGCATTAGAGGAATGTGCTGATCCACAAGAATGCTATATATATTACAGGCAGAGCTGGAGAGTCACCCCCTGGTCTTTAATATCCATAGCCCGGGGCTCTCGGACACTCCTTTTTATGCTCAACTAGCTTCCACATTGGAACAATTCCCTGAGGATCAGTTGATAGTTGGGCGTGATCTCAGTTGGGTATTAGACCCCTTAGTTGACACGTCTCGTAAAAATATTGACGCCCACAGTGGGACCACACACATACTGCAGCGTTTCCAACTTCGAATGGATCTGGTAGATCCATGGCGACTTCTCCAACCCAGCGAACGAGACTACACCCACCTATCCCAAGCTCTTGGAACCCGTAGGAGAATAGACTATCTACTGGCCTCCGCGTCCTTGTTCTCTCACATTTAGGATGAAAAAATAGATCCGGCTGCAATATCCGCTCATGCCCTTATCTGGAAAGGCATAGCATGGCACTCCACTGCTCGGGGTGCTTCCTGTTTGAGCTATATAGGGATGAGCAATTTCAAAATTATATTAGAGAACACTGGGAATCATATCTCCACCATAACTCTCAACACCAGGAAACATCCGAACTATTCTGGGAGGCAGCAAAGGCGGTTCTCTGCTGAGATATTTTGGCATTTGTAGTGTGACGACAGAGGCTACTTAATGCATGTGTGATAAGGTTGGAGCGCCGAGTGGTGTCGGTCAGAACCTGGAACCCAAGTTTTGAAATAAGAGCATGTTTCCTGGAAATCCAGACCACCCTTAACGAAGTCCTTCATCAAAGAGCGAAAAAATCTTGGATGCTTTACAAATTCCAATTATATCAGTATGGGAACAAAAATGGCAGGCTGCTGGCACGGTGCTTGTGAGGACATAGGAGTCCACAGACGGTCCCTGCACTTAGAGATGAACTAGGACACTTACACAAAGATACCCTGACAATAGCATGCCTATTTTGGACCTATTACCAGACCCCATACAAAGGGAACAGAGTTTCACCCACTAGGATAACAGAATATCTTCAAGATCTATCACTGCCCCGTATTACAGAATGGCAGGGGCACTCATTAGGGGCCCCCATTACTATATAAGAGTTGTCACTAGCATTCACTCGAGCACATTGTGGTAAAGCACCTGGACCCGACCACTTTATAACCAAATTTTACAAGCTTCTGCAAGAGCAACTAACCGGCCATTTGGTGGTGATGTACAGTGTCCGCTCTCAAATGGTGAACTTTTCATGAGGCGACAATCGAACGTTAATACCCAAACCTGAAAAGGACTCCACACAAGTGGAATTGTACCAGCCGATATCCCTAATCAATTTTGATTTGAAACTTTGGGCAAAATTCTTGGCTGAGCATCTGGCACAACTGCTACCTAACTTGGTGCAGAACTCACAGGTCGGGTTCATGAGGGGAAGGTATGCTGTTAATAATATGCATAAGATAATAGCCTCACTAGAACGAGTATGGGAAAAGCAGATTCCATCGTTATTAATAAGCTTTGATGCCAAGAAGGCTTTTGGCAGAGAGGGGTGGGACCACCTTTTAAATCTGCTTCCTCTGTATGGCCTTGGAACCTCTTTTATTCAAATGGTATGTGTGTTATACATCAGACTAACCCCGGCAGTGCTGGTCAATGGAACAACCTTAGAAACTTTTGACTTGGAAAGAGAAACATGGCAGGGTTGCACACCGTCCCCCCTCTGGTTTGTTTTGACTCTGGACCCTTTTTTGCATGCAGGGAGTACACATCGAGCATTCAGAATTTAAGATATCAGCTTTCGCCAATGATCTCTTAGTTCATCTAACCCAACTGCAGGTCTCTTTACAGCGGCTGCTGCTAGGGTTCACTGGTTTTGGACAGATCTCAGGACTCTGCTTAAACAGAGACAAATCTGAGGCCCTTGATGTTTCTGGGCAGTTGTGAGTCCCGAACATTATATCGGATTAACTGTATGGCCCTATTACGCCATATACAGACTAAGATGCGGACTGGGCACCTTTGCCACTGTCAATGATGGGACGACTAGTGGCTTTTCATATGACTATTTTAGTAGTTACCCCCGCTGTGGAGTATCTATGGCAGACTTAAGCCATATGTGGTGGACATGCTGGGCTGTGCAGAGATATTGGCAGCAAAACCATAACTACCTGGAGACGCTTATTGGTCAACCCATGAAATGGACTTGTACACTTATAGTACTAGATGAAATGACCCCCTCTCGACCCAAGGGCTCATGGACATGGCTTCTGATGCAGAAGGCTTGCGTGATGGGGAAACAACCACTCTTGCAGCACTGGAGGGTGACCACATCCCCATTGTTTTGGGAATGGTGAAATGGATTTCACCAATTGATGTTAATTGAACGCATGGCAGCTAAAGGGAGGGTCAAGAGCTGGGCGACCTTTCTGGCAGTGTGGGGAAGCTATATAGATACATTGATGCCAATTGCTCAGAATGAATTACTGGCCATATAGAGCTGGGCCGTTTAGGACAAGTGCAGGCTGCCAGGCAAAATGAGTTATTAAGAGAACTGGCTGTTGCCTGGCTGGGGCTGACAGATGACACGGGCTGTCTATGGAACCTACGTGGGGAGGGGAGGGGAGGAAGGGATACAATGAATGTGTTCTTGGACAGGAGAAATTCATTTCTTGAACTCCTTGTGTTTGCTTCTGGGGCACGGTGTAAGAGCACCCACTGCATTCACGGGAGGATTATCTGGCGCGTCTCACCTCATATGTGATTATAGATATAAGGAGGGCGGGGGGGGAAAGGGTTTAAACAAAATGCAAAAGTTAATGGGATTCATTTGATTTGTATCAGGTTCAAGTTTGTACCAATTGTTGTTAAAGGTTGTTATTACGAAAGTCCAATAATAAGATTTCACCAAAAAAAGAAAAAAAAAGAAAAAGATAACGATAAATCTCACAGATGCTCCTTGTGACTTTGGCTAGTCACTGATCCTCCCTTACCTCACGTATAACTACAACTAGTGATCATTTTGGAAAGCATTACAAGGCAGCGCTGCACAGACATGTAAAAAAACAGTCCCTGCTCATCAGAGCTTCCAATCTAGTAAAATATAAAATTCTGAGACAAATATGGAACCCACCTTTGAAGTTTCTGTGACTTCAAACAGTATAGAAAAGGCACAGTCCGTAACTTTATATTGGGGAGTAATTTTATAACAGGTTGCCAAAGAAGGAAGTCCAAGTAGATGCATATTTTGGAGATATTTCAGGAAGACAATACAGGCGCCTATGTGACTTTATAAAATAGTCTCACAAAATCTGCAGCAATCATGGGTAAATACACGTAAATTTACATGTGCTCAGGAGCAGGTGAAAATTTACAAGCATATTTTATAAAATGCACATTCCGCTCCACCCAAATTCCTTCCTCGAATGCGCAACATTCTGATCATATAAAAGTAGGTTCAAACATTCTCCATGTCTACTTTATATGTGTGTAACCTCAGGGCAATTTTATAAAATCTCTTTCCCATATATAAAACAGGGTTCGCCCAAGGAAAAAAAACTTTATAAAATGACCCTTACATGTTCAGATATATAGCCCCAGAATGGAAGGTGGTGTATTATGTGCGTGCGTGCAGGGGGGGGGGGGAGCGGGGAGGAGAGTACGAGACTAAGGGCCTTAGTTACTAAGATGTACTACTCTTGGCGTGCATTATTAATAACTACAGATGTGGTCAACATTATTGGCACCCTTGCATTTTAGGTATGTTGTATACAATATCTTGAGAAATAATTGGAAATATTCCAACTGTATGTCATCATAATATTTTACATTCAAAGGTATACAACAACAAAAAAAAAGGTCTGTGCAACTTAGATGTGGTAATTTCTGAGGGAAAAAAAAACAAAATATGACCTGGACAAGGTTAATGGTGGCCTACACTAATATTTGGTTGCACAACCCTTGGCAATGACAACAGCCTCCAAATGTTTCTTGTAGTCATCTATAAGTTTTGTACATCTGTCTGCTGGTAGTTTCTCAGACTCTTCAACTGCGATTTGTTTCAGCTCATGAATGATTCCAGGACTCCATTGACCAATGGCTGATTTCAGCTCTTTCCAAAGATTCTCAACCGGATTGAGATCAGGACTCATTGCTGGCCAGTGTAAAACAGTCCATTTTTTCCTTTTTAACAATTCTTTTGTACTTTTGGATATATGCGTTAGGTCATTCTCCTGCAGGAGGACCTATGACCTTCGACCCAAACCTAGCTTTCTGATACTAGGTAGCACATTTTGTTCCAAAATACCTTGGTAGCCCTCTGACTTCATGATTCCTTTAATACATTCCAGGCCTCCAGGTTCCTGAGGTAGCAAAACAGCCCCACATCATTATGGAACCTCCACCATATTTAACTGTAGGAAGGGAGTTTTTCCTTATAAGCTTCATTTCTTAGCCCATAAATGTATGACTGGTCTGCATTGCCAAAGAGTTCAAGTTTGATTTCATCTGTCCACAGAACACTATGGTTTCTCAAAGTGGGACTTGGCAAAGATCAGGCATGCCTTTTTAAGTCTGTCCTTGAGCAGTGGGGTCCTAACGACCTTCACCCATGAAGTCCTTCTTTGTTAAGTATGCGGCATATGGTGTGAGTTGAAACCACCGCTCCAGAGATTTTCCTATGCCCACAACATTCTGGGAATTTCTTACAGTTCCATGAGCAGAAAACCTCTTAACATTGCAAACTGTAGACACAGGAATCTCAAGGAATTTGGAGATGATCTTGTACCCCTTTGAAGTTTGATGTTTAATGGTAATGGCTTTAATGACAGTCTCAGGTAGCTCTCTTGTCTTCACCATTGTGAAAATGGAACAGAGAGTGAATGTGGCCATTTTAAACATTAGAGCCATCATTCATTGGTTGATTCAAGTCATGCGAGCACTGACAATTGATCACAGGTGTGTCTAATTTTACTGCAATTGGAATGTTGTTCTTCCGTTCAAACTGATTTGAATTGTTTATAAGAGTGCCAATAACCATGCCGTGGCAATGTCCCAGTTTTTATACTACTTCCCATTTTAATTGGTCTTGTTTTATTTCATTCTTTTATATGTCAAATATGTGTGCATATATAGTCCAAAGACATTTCACTGGCCACTTTCTTTTTTAGGAGATATTGGACATTAAGGGGTTGAACTGCAAGGGTGCCAATAATGCTGACCACAACTGTAGGTCCCACTGCATAAAATGGGACTTGCGGCAAAATAAAGTGCATTAGTGGTAAAATACCACAAGTTAATGGTGGTGCATCTTAGAAACTATGGACTCAATATTCAAAAACAGCAGCTAATGCGAGTACAGCGCCTAACCATCACCAATGAAGAGTTAACCTGGACATACAATGCCAGGGCCATATCCGAGCATCGGCACTGAATATCTAGGTCTCTTGCACAGAGCAATATGGCATGGAAGCTAACCGGGCAGCGATGATATTTAGCAACTTTTGCTGCAGGGCAGTTAGCTTTGGAAGCAAAATTTAGGACAGCTTTTGCTGTACCCAACTTTTACCACTGAGGGATAAGCAGGCAACAGCTGAATATCGCCACTGACATGTTATCCCCAGATACCATCCCTGGAACGTTCTCATGCTAACCATGTGGCATCAGAGTGTATAGAGGCAGTATCCAGAGATATTTATTAGCATTAACCATTATTAGTACTGCTGAATACACCGCTTAGAGACTGTTACATCATTTATAGGTCTGTAAACCGTATAACTGCTTTGGAATATCGAGTCCTATGGCTTTAAGAATTAAAGCAGAAAAAATGTATAAGGGTAAAATAGGTTGAGAAAAATAATTTTCCTTTCTGTAGTGAATGTGAGGCTGTCTGTAGAAGATTAAAGAATTGTTGGGACTCAACTCTACTGTCAAAGGTGTATTCTCTGATACTGCTTATATTCATATTGGAGACTGTTTACTAAGAGGTTAAGGAGTTTTTTATTACTACTAATACTAGAAGATTTACACATTTATAAATCAGGCATATACACAAGTTTCATCCACACATAAATGGCCATTTTTGAAAAGATCCAATTTACATGTATCTGTCCATATTACATGGGGTAGGGGGTTTGGTGTTTTAGGGGCCGCTAGACCACCAGGTTATTTTATTTTACAGGGGGATGGGGGAATTCAAGGGCCACTAGACCACCAGGTTATATTAGTTTAGTTTGGGGTGGGAGGTTACAGGAGCAGTTAGACCAGAGGTTATTTTATTTTTTATTTAATTTGGGGTGGGGGTACTGGTGCCATTAGATCACCAGCCCCGATAGTATTTTGATGACACTGGGGGCTTTTCCCAATGCCGCGATCGTCCCCAGTGCCATCAAAATACTGTTGGGGGGATCAGAAGCTGCTGGGCCACCAGGGATTTTGATTTCCCTATTTTGATGGCATTGGGGGTCTTTGCCCGATGCCTGATCATTTGAAGAGAAGATGATCTAGGCATCGAAGAAAGCACCCGATGCCATCAAAATACTGTTGGGGGCACGCATTAGAGGTTTAAGTCACCTCAGACCCTGCAGTCAAAATATTGGCACTATGGCTGGTTACAAAATCCTCTACGCCTGTCTCTGCATCAGCTGTAACCATGATTTGCATGCCAAACTATTATGAGCATGCGCTGGCATTCCGAAAAAATGGGGAAGCCGAATGTTTGTTTGCAGTTAAGCTAAGCGTTGAAACAGGGCATTACGATTTGTATGCCCGAAACGCAGTACTGGTCAAAAGCTGCTGACTCCTGTGAGTGTTGATGGAACATTGCCGATTCCTGCGAATTTTGACTGAATTTGAAAATTGTTACGATTCAGTTTCATTTTGGCATCAGATATGTAACCTTTTTTGGTAACTATTCGGTCAATGTCCTCTCAATGGTTTTTATGTGAAATTGGAAGTTATATATTTTGAACACGTTTTGTGTAGGGCACACGCTCTATGGTGTTTTTACCTACGTTTTAAAGCTCCATGTGGGGCTAATTAAAATTGAGTAAAATGGAAGTATAGCCACGACAGGTAGTTGGTATCCTCACGGCTTACCTTCCAACATTAGTACATTCACATATATCCATTTTTGCTCATGATTTTTGGGTTTTTTGCTCTATTTTTGTTTATGAGACTATTATGTGCAGCTCATTTTCCTACAATTTAAATTCATTTAAATACTCATGGCGTTAATTGGGCACTAGTATTTCCATCAGTGTTTACCTCTGTTTTCTGCATTTAAAAGTGCTTAGAGTGTGCTTAAACATGGCGTTATTGGTGCTTTAAGTCCAGGCTAGCTTTCTGCATTGGCCTGATAGTGCTCAACATCTCTAAATAGATAGCCAACCTGCTTAATTCATCCGACAGGGTTGATCTAGTCTTGGATTTACTTCACTTTATGCAGGGACTTGTAGTCTTACTTTTCTTATGAAAGGAATTTAGGAGAGCAAAAATTACAGGTCTCTGTATGCAATGGGTAAGCCTGGGACTGGATCAACCCTGTCAGGCAAATCTGAAGCCAGCTGGCAAGCTTACTCCTAAAAGGTAAACTACATATTTAATGAAAACTTATTTTCTTCCCTGTTTATGGGTTTTGTATATTCCGTAACTGCTTTTCCCCATGGCTCTCCATTTTCAATTATAATACATTAAGCGGCCAGCTGGATAATCATTGGCTAGAAATAAAAATAGCACCTGGAACATATCCCAGATTTACCAAGAAAAATGACTACTCAATATAAAAATGGATTTATTACCTGCATAGGGTTTAGTGCATGATATACATGCAGGTATATATGTATTTATTTATTATTAGTATTTAGCTCACGCTTTTCCAGGAGAAAGTTTTAACTAGTAATGGTATTATAATAACATTTTCCACCATCTGAAATGACAAATCAGAAATATGAAAAGGAGAAAAACAGTTCTTGTTAACTACCATGAGGGCAATATTCATTGCAATGCTGAACACATAAAAATATGTGTATAAGTTACATGGCTTTCTTTATGACTGTATACGGCTAACTTGCATGTATCGTTTGTACCACTGAATATGCAGTTGATGCTGAAGCACTGACCCTCACAAGACAGCAATTTAAATCCTCCTAGATTCTTCTTGTTAACACTTTCTCAAACCGCCAGTTCTAAAACTGAAGCAGGAGTTGAGATGACATCTTCCTGAGTCACTTAAAGTATATTAGTGGTTGTGACCCAGGTCCTCAAGATTGGTGCGATCCCCCAGACTCGCTCAAAAGATGAGTGGTCCTCTCTATGGGGAGGCTGCGGCCAGTATCTCTCTGTTCTCTGCAATGATAGGGTTCGATGATGATGGCTCTTCATTTTTGTGCAGTGTGCCTCACTGACATTCTCTAGCACCGATACCGATTATATAGAATCTTTTTCTATAATTGAGTGGAAAAGGTTTAGGTGTCTGAGGGACAAGATCTTAACTGGGGACAGGGACCTATGTAGCACTGGTGTCTTCTGGCTACATGCTCCTCATTAGTCTATGCCCTGGCATTGTCAAATGGTATATGCCTTTAAGCCCTGAAGTACATGGTATATGCATTTAAGCCCTGAAGACCTTTGTCATATAAGCAAGTGTCGCCACCTCCAGAGACAGAAAGGATTTTGTTATGGAAGACGTTTATAGAAGAATTCCTAAGAATAGGCAGATGTTTCTCTGAGCTCCTTGGTTTTCCAGTACGGAGAGTTTTTATCTACTTTCCACTTCCTAGGTTCTAGCCTATAACAGCCAACAGGATGATCATGTAGAACACCAAAGAATTATTTTTAAAGGTTCACTAAGCAGTCTACATTGAGGATTGAGTTAGTTACTCCAAGATGTTATGCGGATAACTGAAGGCAAGTCACTGGAACTATTTGACTATTTGTACAGTTCAGAGGGGTAACAACTACTGAGAGTTTGACTCCTCAAGAGGGTATACTCGGCAACTGATATATATTGTGTCAGGTTAATAGACACACAGTTCTCATTCTCATTTTCAATAGTAGGGAAAGAACATTGAGTAACTTAGCCTTCATTAACTTAAACGTCAGTGTTTAAATTAATGAAGTGACCACTGTGGCTAAAAAATATCCCCTACTTTCCTAACTTTAGGCTCAGGGTCAGTCCAACCATTAGATAAAATCACTCCACTGATGCAGAATCTTCAAATGAAACAAATGTTCCACACAAACAAAAAACATGTTCTGTGGAGAGCTTTGGGTGGCAAATGCCCGTTTGTTATAGCTCTGTATCCCAGTTGTTCTGAGGCCTTTTCTCCTCTATTTGTTTTTTGTTTGTGTGGAATATTTGTTTCATTTGAAGATTCTGCATCAGTGGAGTGATTTTTCCCTAAGTCTAATTTTTTCACTCTGGTATTGACCCCTTTTTGAATATTGCTCAACCATTAGGTAAGACTAGGTGGTCGGCTGAGGAAGCAGATTTTGAGGGGCAGCAAAGAGCAGCAGCAGTCAAAGCAAAACACTAGATCCCGACAGCCCCACTGACCCAAAGAGCCCTCAGCACATTTTATCTGCTGGGAGAAGGAGCACACACACATACACACAAAGCATGTTCGCACACCCACTGTGGCAGGAGATTAACCACGGAACTTAATGTAAAAGTTAAGAGGATTAACCACGGTTAAGTGGACTTCTGCAGATAAGGAGGAGATAATGTACTGCTACTTTTATGCTACAAAGCCTATATTTAAATCAAGAGGGTATACAAGCAGAATCCGCCAAAAACTGGAAGAGAGAGGAAAATTGCCACAAGAAAAACTGCAAAAAGCAATGGATGCAAATTTAAGATCTTGAATTTCGCAGATCAAAGCAAAGAGTATGCAGATGATATCCCCTTGACGCAACTAAGGGCTTCCGTGGAATGAGAAATACAGGGAGGAGCAGGTGATCTGGGTGAGAGTACCAGACAAAAGGAATACGCAGAAACAGAAAGAGCAGTCGAGGGGGAGATGGAGCTTGGAGATCTCGAACTGCAGGAGAGTAAGGTAACTACAGGACAGATCAACTGATCAACTAAAGAGGGAGAGGAAAGGGAGGAGAAAAACCCAGAGATGGAGGAATTCAAGATCAAACTCCTACTACATATGGAAAAAGATATATACTGTATGCTGGGTTTCAGGCAAGGGGAAGATTACGCAAATTAAATTTAACATCTAACATCCTGTAAGTATTAGTCTATGTGTCTCTCATCCCCTCGTGTTAAAATGTATCCCCCAATTGTGTTGTGACCACTTTGATTGAAGGATAAGGTGGTATACAAAACTGTCTAAATAAATAAATAATATAAGATTAAAAATATGATTATAAAGATGAATAAGGGCATATCCAGTATAAAGGGAGCATTTATTGACATCACTAAAATAAATCGAATATAGTATTGTGCAGCTAAAATTACTGCAAGAATAATACAAGCTAAAATGCAGGTCCAGAAGAAAAAGAAAACAATAACAGTTCCTCCTTGGAAAAAGCACATTGAGGGAAAAATACAGTCATTGGGTGTGAAGGTATCCCTGACAGGTATCTAAAAGGATTAAGATCATCAAAGATATTAAGGACTATCCAAGACATCAAGCTGAAGCATGCTGCATTAACAGAAGAAGACCTGAAATTTATATGTGCTAACAAAAAATTGAAAGTAACAGCAGAAGCACAAAAACTGCAAAGATATTAAGAAAACAGAAAAGAAAGATATCAAAATAAAGTATTCAGAGAGAACCCAAAACAATTTTACAGGGAATTGGGAAAGAGCATTAAGATATTAAAAGCCGATACAGAAAGCTTCTGGAGAAAACTATACGAGGACCCTATAAAGCACAGTCAAGAAGCAGAATGGTTACCCTGCATACAGGAGCATTTTAAGAAAGCAAATATCAAACCTATGGAACGGCCTGCAGTAACAACAAAAGAACTGGAAAGCAAGTTAAAGCAAGCCCCAAACTGAAAGAGCCCTGGCCCAGATGGAGTAACCAACGTTTGGCTCAGACAGTAAACATCACTCCGCCCAGACCTGGTGAACTGCAAAAATCAATTGTTTATGCAGCCAGACTTAACACCACAATGGCTTACTACAGGAAAAACATTTCTCCTTTCAAAAGGGGACCCAAGTAACACTCCCAACAATTATAGATCAATCACTTGTCTACCTATAATTATAATTATTGGGATTATAATCTATAAACTGTTCACTTCAATAGATGCAGATAGAATATATGATCATATCAAGTCCAATAATATCATGGCAATAGAGCAAAAGGGCAACAAGTGAGGGGCATATAGCGTCAAAAACCAGTTAATATTGAATAAGTCCATCATGGCCAGCGCTAAGAAAAGCAGAAATCTCAGTATAGCATGGATTGATTATAAGAAAGCTTGTATTTATTTATTTATTTATCTATCAATCATTTCTTATATACTGCCTTTCATGATATCAAGGTGGTTTACATTGAACAAACTGAAATTACATTGAACGGGGCATTATAACTTGGAGATAAGTATTTTACAGGGAACAGCGTCCCACACTCATGGATAATAAATTGCTTTGAAATGTATAAAATAAATCCTGGTTTGATAGAGTACATTAAGTTCACCATGACAATGTTGGAAACCACACTTGTTTTGAATTATGAAGATGGTTAGTGTATCATTCTTAACATCTAACATCCTGTAAGTATTAGTCTATGTGTCTCTCATCCCCTCGTGTTAAAATGTATCCCCCAATTGTGTATCCCCAAGCGTTCCCATGACTGGAGGAATGAGTGAGAATCCATACGCACGCACGCAGAGAAGGCAGTAACAGAATTTGCAAAACTAGAGAAAAAAAACTTGTCAAGGAATTAGATCAACAAACAAGAAAAGACAAGTGGCAGATACACAAATAAAGTGGGAAATACAGTGTCACTCTAGGAACCCTTTGTTGATCAAGAATGGACACATGAATGGTTAAGGAGGGGTAAACTGAAACCGAAGGATGAGAGGTTGATAGCTGCAGCCTAGGACAGCGGCTTACAGACAAGAAGGTTTACAGTGAGCATTAAAAAAACTGGTAATACAGACATATGTCAATTCTGTAAGAAAGACTTGGAAACGGTGACTCACCTCAAAGCTAGCTGTGAAGTTCTGATGGCAGAAAATTTCTATACAGAAAGACATAATAAAGTAGTGCACCTCATCCATTGAAAACTCTGTAAACACTACAATATCACTGTGCCTGAATAGTACTAGGATCATGCTGAAACAAAGACAGAAATTGCTGGGGTAAGGGCTAAGGTGGAGGATGTTTCTGAACTCTGTTCAGAATTGCTCAAAGTGGGCCGATGGGTGAGGTTGTCGAGGCGCAGACTGAGGAGGTAACGGTGACTGAGTGACTTGCAGAAATGATTTGAGGTGTTGGAGGGAGCGAGAGGAACTTGGAGCTTAAATTGGATGATTTAGAAAATCAAGCGAGATGCAATAATCTGCGTATTACGTGTGTCCCTTAGACAGAGGGGTTTAAAAACTATGTAAGTGGCTCAGGACATCTGCAAGGCTTTACTGGCTACTGGTGCGGGAGGCGAAGCAGCACCGACCATTAAACTGAATGGCGATGAGGCCGGCACAGGGGGATCAGCCATGGGGCATTATTATCTGTCTACACGAGTATGCCATCAAAGGCAGGATTGCTGAGCAAATGAGAGCTGTTGGTCATTTTAAATGGATGTAGCAAAAGGTAGTGGTATATGTGGATTTTGCATCGGCCACCCTCCAGCAATGCAGAGCACTCCGGGACTAAACGATGAAAATGCACCAGGAAAATATTCATTATCGGTGGTTGTACCCTTTTGGGATATCTTTTACAATTAATGGAATTACCCAGAGGGCGACCACACAAAAGGAGCTGGTGGCAGCGTTAAAGGAGTGGCGGATATTCCTAAGATGGACGTGAGTCATCAGAGTGGGAATGAGAAGAGTAACACGTGGCAGTGGATGGAGGAGGAGGAGGAGGAGACAACGAAGAAAGAGATGGCCAGGAAAGTGCCGGCTACATGAGGGCTCTCACTGGACTGCCTCTGACTATATCATTGTAACCCTAGTATGTTGGAATGGTTTTTTAGTATATGGTGGGTGGAGGTAGGTGGGAGTTGTGCTTATTGGTGAAAGGTGGGTATATGAGTATGGGAGTGAATGTGGCAGTGCACGGTGGGAGTATGGAATAGGATGGGGTAGAAGGTGAGGCTAGGGAGGTGCCAGGTATTGGGGCTAGATAATTTCACTTCTGTTGGGAAAGCATAGTGGGAAAGGTTATGGTATGCAGGGACAAGGGAGGGAGGGAGGGGGAGGAGACAGGCAGGGATTTGGGCGATCGGGGTGGGCAATATAGGGGATGGGGGTTGTTAAATGAGTAAGTGGAAGGTGATCTGGGTAGAAGGAATGGGGGACAGGAGACAGAAACCAACAGGCTTCAAATTTATGACTTGTAATGTAAAGGGCCTCAATTTGTGACAAAAATGGCGGCCCTGGGAAGGGAGGGAAAGCAATTGGGGGCAAGCAAATGGGGACTGACATTCTTTTAGTAGAAGAAACACATCTGAAATGCACACAAGAGAGCTGGTTGAAAAATGGGCATTAAAATCATGACCGTGTGGCGTCTAATAAGAGAAATACAGAGAAGAGAGGAGTGGGCATACTGTTTGCTAAAAATCTGAAGATAGAGGAGCAGGAAGTGATTAGAGATGGGGAGAGAAGGTTTGTGTTATGGAGGGGGAAGTGGAAGAAATATTTTTGTTAATAGATAGTATTTATGCCTTTAACTTAAAGCAGGGGAGTTTTTTGAAATATTCAGTGAGCAAATAATGGGCATGGGCAGTGACCCGGTGGTTAGGGGGGAGGGGGGCCTTAATATGTCCTTAACCCTAGAGTGGATAATTCTAGAGGGGAGGAGTGGGGGTAAGGAGGCAAGGAATAAGCTGAAAACAATGATGCACAAATTGGGCATGGCGGATGCATGGTGATATAAAAAAGGAACCCAGAGGGACTATACCTTTTACTCCCACCTATATAGTACATATAGTAGAACTGATATGATATGGATTGATGGGTCACTGGCACACCAAATGGAAGGAGCCAAAACAGGAAACATAACATGGTCTGATCATGCTCCAGTAGTGATCGAAATGCACAAACCAACGGTGCAGAAGGGTCTTTGATTTTGGAGACTTAACAAAATGTTGTTGGAAGATCCTGGGGTGTGGAGCACTTTAGGAAAGTTATTCAAGATACTTTGAGTTTAATCTACAGGGTAAGGTGCCAATGGGTATGGTCTAGGATGGGTTACAAGCATTTCTTTGGAGACAATTTATTTTTATGGAAGCCCGGAAGAAGCAAGAGAAATAAAGGAAGAAACAGGAGTTATTGCAAACACTCCAGGTTCTGGTGGCATCACATAAAAGGAAGGGGGGGATGTGGGCTTCTCAGGGACATCGAAAAGGCCAGGGAGGAATTGGGAGGTTGAGGGCTGAGGAATGGGTGCTCCAACTGGAAAAATTGAAGTATAATTACATTGTAGGGGGGAATAAACCCAGCTGGTATTTAGTGAACAAGCTCCGTGCTTGGCGTGCTAAGCAACAGATTTTAAGAATAAAGAATGCAGCGTGGGAGGGCTTGGAAAGTTACACTGGGAAAATACAGGAGGTGTTTTGTGACTTCTACAAGCATTGTATAGGTCTGAAGTCCAGGGGAAAGCTCAGGCGGCTACGAGTACTTGGACAAAATGGGACTGCCACAGTTGGGGGAAGAGGAAGCAGTGTGGGTGGATAAAGATATAGATGTTTTGGAAGTTCTAGAGGCCATTAGCAGTTTAAAGGAAGGGAAGTCACTGTGCTTGGATGGACTGACCACCAAATTTTATAAAAAATCACAGGAGGAGATGCGCTGTTTTTGGTTCAACCTTTTAATGGGTGGATACGCGGGGAGACCCTAACGGACTCCATGGTGGCTGCCGGAATTGCGGTGCTGCCAAAACAGGGTAAAGATGTGGGGGTCTGCAGTTTTTATAGTCCCATATTGTTAATAAACCTAAACCTGGATGCTAAACTCAGCCAAGATCCATACTACCAGACTGCAGAAATATTTACTGCAACTGGTAGAGGATGAAAAATTGGAGTTCATTCCTAGGAGACAAGCTAGCAATATTAGGAAACTTTTGAATTTGGCATGGATAGTCCAAAGGAACAGGGGCCTATTCCTATTGCTGGCTGTGGACGTCAAAAAGGCTTATGATAGAGTGGAGTTTTATGTTTGAAGTCCTTCATAGAATGGGGGTAGGGAAGAAATTTTATGGGTGGCTATGTGCTATATATGCGGGTCTGCAGACATGGATTCGCATAAATGAGAGTTATTCTAATGAGTTTCAATTTGAGCATGGAATGAGGGCAGGGGTTTCCCCCGCTTGTATTTGCTTTGGTAATTGAACCTATGGCAGACTGGGTAAGGAGGCAAATGAATGTAAAGGGGATCAGGGTAGGTGAGCAGGAATATAAAATTTCTTTATTTGCTGATGATGTAAATTTACACCATAAGCCACCCACTTACTTCTTGCTGAATCTAATGGAAGCGATATGGCTATATAGTCAAGTCTCCGGGTATAAAATGAATATGGGGAAGTCTGAAATCTTGAAATTGGAGATCGACCAGGGATTGGAGAGGCATTTCCGGAATGTCTTTCCATTTCAGTGGGCAAAGACGGCTATTATGATAGATAACAAATTGATTATAGATATTGCCAAGATAGCCACAAAAGGGGAAGCAATCATACTGGGAAACTTTAATCTACCTGATGTGGATTTCATTACTCCTTCTGAAAATCTGGAAAGAAGTAAAAAAATCATGGATGCTCTCCAAGATGCGTTACTTAGACAAATGGTGATGGAACCAACCAGGGAAAGTTCAACGCTGGATTTAGTGCTCACCAACGGTGATAGCGTGTCGAATGTCTGCGTGAGTGCCCCTGTGAGCAGCAGCGATCATCACATGGTGTGGTTTGATATAAAAGCCATGGTACAAGCCAATCATAGCAAGCTCAAAGTGCTAAACTTCAAAAACACCGACTTCAATAAAATGGCCGAGTATCTAAAGGAGGAGCTGACAGGGTGGAAGGAGATAAGGGAAGTGGAATTGCTATGGGCTAAACTAAAGGTGGCAATAAAAGGGGCAACAAATAAATATGTAACAAAAGTAAACAAAAACAAGAGGAGAAGAAAACCCATTTGGTTTTCCAAAGAAGTGGCTGCTCAAATAAAGGCAAAAAACACAGCTTTCACAAGATTCAAAAGCTCGCAAACAGAGGAACACAAAAATGAATACAGGATCAAACTCAAAGAGAGGAAAAGATGGCTAAAGATGTGAAGTGTGGTGACAAAAACTTCTTCAGGTATATTCGAGAAAGGAAGAAGATCAGAGGTGGAATTGCAGGACTCAGAAGTGCTGCGAACGGACTGGTGGAAAGTGACATTGAAAAAGCGAAATTGCTAAACGAATACTTCTGCTCTGTTTTTACTAAAGAAAGTCCTGGAGAAGGACCACCTGTGACTCCCAAATATTATAAAAATGGGAATGAAGTAGATACCACACCATTCACAGAAGATGATGTGTTAGAACAACTTGCAAAACTGAAAGTGGACAAGGCCATGGGACCGGATAGGATACATCCCAGGATTCTGAAAGAGCTCAGAGAGGTTCTTGCAGGGCCGTTAAAGGATGTTTTCAACAGATCCTTGGAAACAGGAGAGGTTCCTCAGGACTGGAGAACAGCTGATGTCATACCTCTACACAAAAGTAGTGACACAGAAGAAGTGTCAAACTACGGGCCCATGAGCCTTACTTCGGTTGTGGGAAAAGTAATGGAGGCGCTCCTGAAAGAGCGAATAGTGAACTCTCTCAAAACCAACAGGTTGCAAGACCCGAGGCAACATGGTTTTACCGAAGGACGATCTTGCCAAACAAATCTGATTCTTTGACCGGGTGACCAGGGAGCTAGATCAGGGAGATGCGATGGATGTCATCTACCTGGATTTCAGCAAAGCCTTTGTTACTGTTCCTCATAGAAGGCTTATCAATAAACTCAGTAGCTTGGGGATGGATCCTAAGATGGTAAATTGGATCAGAAATTGGTTGACTGACAGACGACAGAGGGTGATGGTAAACGGAGCTCACTCGGATGAAGGGAAGGTGATTAGCGGGGTGCCCCAGGGGTCGGTCCTGGGTCCGGCACTGTTCAATGTATTTTTGAGTGATATTGCTGAAGGACTGAATGGAAAAGTATGTCTTTTTGCAGATGACACGAAAATTTTCAACAGAGTTGACTCCCACGAGGGAGTGGTTAACATGAGGAAAGATCTACAAAAGTTGGAAGAATGGTCTAATGCTTGGCAATTAAGATTTAATGCAAAGAAGTGCAGAGTCATGCACCTGGGTAGCAGAAATCCAAGGGAAATGTACGTAATAGGGGGCGAGAGGTTAGTATGCACGGATCAGGAGAAAGACCTTGGTGTGATTATTTCTGAAGATCTCAAGGTGGCAGAACTGTGTGACAAGGCGGTGGCAAAAGCCAGGAGGATGTTGGGCTGCATACAAAGAGGAATCACCAGCAGAAAGGAAAAGGTACTTATGCCACTGTACAAGTCACTGGTAAGGCCTCACTTGGAATACTGTGTTCAGTTTTGGAGACCGTACCTTGCAAAGGATGTAAAAAGACTGAAAACTGTTCTGAGGAAGGCAACCAAAATTATTTGGAGCCTGCGTCAGAAGCCTTATGAGAAGAGACTGGAAGACCTAAACATGTACACTTTGGAGGAGAGGAAGGACAGGGGAGATATGATTCAGACCTTTAAATACTTAAAGGGAATTGATGAACAAACAAACATCTTCCAAAGACGGGGAAGCTGTACAACTAGAGGGCACAACATGAAGCTGTGAGGTGGTAAATTGAAAGGCAATGTCAGGAAATACTTTTTCACAGAAAGGGTGGTAGATGCTTGGAATGCCCTCCCGATGGAAGTGGTGGGGGCAAACACAGTGACGGAATTTAAAATGGCATGGGACAGAGACAGTGGATCCCTTTACAGCAACAGGATAAAATCAAAATAAACTGAACCATCTGATTTCTCAACAAATAGGGGTGACCTACATGGACTGGTGGGTTCACCCCTAAACAGGGACGTGGGGAGGGGTGGCGGAGCGGCAGGTGCACCTACTCTTGCCATCGTGCTGGGCAGACTAGATGGACCATGCTGGTCTTTATCTGCCGTCATTTACTACGTTACTATGTCACTATGGGAGTGAAGGTATGGAGGGATTGGCGGGACATAGTGAGGTTCAACTACGATTCGCTGGTGAGACAGTTTCTGGGAGACCTGCAGCGGTGGGATCGCCCTTGTTTCTCCTAGACAGATAGGATAGCTATAGTCAAAATGAATGTGTTACCCAGGATATTGTTTCTGTCCCGGCCCATTGATGTGCCTGCCAAATTAAACCTTACATTACAAAATCACATCATCTCCTTTATTTGGAGATGATACCCACCTAGGGTGAACCAGAAGGTGCTGTATAAATGCCAGGCAGAAGAGGGATTGTGAGTCCCTGACCTGGTGAATAATTATAAAGTGGCTCATTTAAGAACCATTTTGGGGTGGCGGGTGGGGGAGAAGGTGCCACAGTGGGGCCAGATAGAACAGGAGTTAGCTGGGAGTAGGCACATTACAGATGTCTTCTGAGAGGGGGGGGGAACACTCCAAATATAAGAGGGGTGGTAGTACACCATTTATAAAACAAATACTGTGGGTGTGGAGGAAGGAGCAGGGGTTCTGGCTGGGGGAGAGGAGTGGGATCAAGCTGCAAAGAATTCAAGCCTGCAAAGGGTTCCTGCCTGGACAAGTGTCGGTAAAGTTTCAGAGGAGGGCTAAGAGGGGGTTGTTAAGATGGAGGCAAGTGATCAAGGAAGGAGGCCACCTAAAAACCTTTGAGGAATTCCAGGCAGAATATGGGTTGGGAGATGGGGATAGATATGCCTATAGAAACATGATGACAGAAAAAGACCACGTGGCCTATCTAGTCTGTCCTTCCATATCAACCAGTACAACAGTCCCCTTTTTCCCTTTTGAGATCTTCTATGTTTGTCCCATGCTTCTTTCAATTCAGGTACTATCCTCATCTCTACCACCTCCACTGGGAGACTATTCCACAAATCCACCACTCTTTCCATAAAGAAATATTTCCGCATATCACTCCTGAATCTATCCCCTTTCACCCTCATCCCATGTCCCCTCGAAGCAGAGCTTGCTTTCAATTGAAAGAGGCTCTCCTCCTGTGCATTTATGCCACAGAGGAATTTAAACATCTCAGTCATATCACCTCTATCCCACCTTTCCTCTGTCCTCATATGCTTTATAATGAAGACCACTAACCATTTTAGTAGCCACCCTCTTTACTGACTCCAGCCTGTTTATATCCTTTTGAAGGTGCGGTCTCCAGAATTACACACAATACTCCAAATGAGGTCGCACCAAAGACTTATACAGAGGCACTATCACCTCCTTTCTTCTGCTGGCCATTCCTCTCTCCCTATGCACCCAAGCATCCTTCTAGCTTTTGCTATCGCCTTTTCTATCTGTTTAGCTACTTTAAGATAATCAGACACAATCACGTCTAGGTCCCGCTCTTCTTTAGTAAATAAAAAGTACTTCATCCCCTATACTGTATTGCTCCCTTGGATTTCTGCAGCCCAAATGCATGACCTTGCATTTTTTAACATTAAATCTCAGCTGCCAAATTCTAGACCATTTTTCAAGCTTAGCTAGATCCCTCCTCATGTTATCTACACCTTCATGGGTGTCTACTCTATTGCAGATTTTGGTATCATCCGCAAAGAGGCAAACCTTACCCAACAGCCCTTCCGCTATATCACTTTCTCTGTCCAAAGCAATATTGCAGCCCAGGGAGACTACCTTTGAGAAGCTATACCATTCCTGCAGTGCTACAGAAGGAGTGCTATCTAAGGTATATAAAGGAAGGCAGAGTAGTCAGTTGAAGGAAAAAGATATGGAGGCCTGGGAGAAAGATATGGAGGGGGGAGTGGGATGAGGAACTTTTGTACTAGGGTCCATGCGAATGTTACAGTAGCATCAGTATCGATGGCTATAAAAGAACAATGTTATAAGATGTTGTATAGGATGCACTTTATGCCCAGTAGACTCAGCAAAATGCGGGAAAAGTGGAGTCCCTTATGCTGCAATGGGTGTGGGGCTATTGGAGATTACATGCACATGTGGTGGCCCTGTCTATTAATAAAAAGATGTTGGGAATGGATGAGGGCTATGATAAAGGATATAATAGGATGGGTGGTAGAACTAACCCCATTTTGTATGTTGCTGAATGTATGGGGAAGCGATGGAGCCGGAAGATGGGGTTGTTTGTGAAGTACTTCTCCATCGCAGTGCGAAAGAAGACGACAAGAGAATGGAAGGCAGAGACAACCTTTGGCAAGAATATAGGGTGCGTCCTTGTTTTGTGGCACCTGGTGTGTAGGGCATGTGTGATATTAGCACCTGCAGCTTGCTCATACGCCTGGCCAAGGTGAGCACCACCAGGAACAGAACCTTCCAAGAAAGGTACTTGAGATGGCAGGTAGCCAGTGGTTTTAAGGGTGGAACCATGAGCTTCCCCAACACCACACTGAGGTCCCACGCCACTGGTGGCGGATGGATTGAGGGCCAGGAAAGGAGGAGGTTTCACATAAATCCGCCAACCAAAGAGTGCACCAACACGGCCTGACTATCCATCCCATCGTGGTGAGCCGACATAGCACAAAGGTGCACTCTGACTTTAGGCCAGCCCCCAACAAGTGCAATAGGTATCAAAAGATATCCGGCATTGCGCAGGAAAAGGAATTAAGATCTTCCTCTGCACACCAGTGAGAAAACCTGCGGCACTTGAAGGCATAAGCCTTCCACGTGAAGTCCTTACACGAGGCAAGCAGAACATCTTCAACCGACCCAGATAAGCGGTAATTCACTATAGCTAGCCTCTCAGCATCCAGGCCATCAGAGTAAGGGGCTGGAGGTTGGAGTGCAACAGCGTCCTGTCCTCCTGTGACAGCAGGTTCGGGCACTTCCCAGTGGCAATAGGTCCTGCTTGGACAGCTGCATGAGCAGGGGGAACCAGGGCTGGCCACCTGGGCGCAATGAAGGTGATAGAAGCCACCCCGTGGCACCAGGGACGTGGGTGGAAATGCATACAGGAAGCCCCAGGACCAGGGGAGGGGGAAGGCATCCACTACCTCCCATCTCCAGGCCGGCCTCGGAGAGCAGAAATGAGGCAGCTGCGTGGTCTCTGGACTGGCAAAGAGGTCGAGCTGTGGGGTCCCCCCAACGACAGAAAACAGCCGGGTTCAGCAGCCACTCATGGGGCTGGAGGACTCTGTTCAGGCAGTCGGCCAATACAATGTCCTTGCCCAGTAAGTACACCGCTTTGAGGGAAATGTTTTTCCCTGTTACAGAGTTCCAGAGATACACCACCTCCCAGCAGAGGTGGTATGAGCCGGTGCCCCCCTGCTTGTCCATCTGGACCTGCACCATCTGTCCTTCCAGATGATCCTGGAAGACCCATAGGGCATGATAAACTTCCAGCAGGTTGATCTGTGAGGCACTCTCCTCTGGTGACCATGGGCCTTGTGACTGCAGGTGATCACAGTGAGCCCCCCAGTCAAACATGGATGCGTCCATTGTAAGGATGCATTGCATTGGTGGTGCCTGGAAGGGTAGGCCAGCTTGGAAGTTGAGGGGGTCCTGCCATCAGGCCAGAGATGTCACTAAGGCTGGTGTGACTTGGATGTGGTCCTCCAGACGGACTGAAACTTGTATCCACTGGGTGCTGGGCATCCACTAAGCCTGCTGCATCCGGAGGTGGGCAAAGGGCAATATGTGGATGGTCGATGCCATGTGCCCAAAGAGGCGGAGCATCTGTCTGGCTGTGACCACTGAGCCGCCCTGAACAGCCTGCACCAGGGCAGAGAGGCACTACACCTGATCCAGTGGTAGAAAGGCTCTCACCTCAGTGGAATCCAGTAGGGTGCTGATTAACTTCAAGCGCTGAGTGGGCAGTAGGTGCAACTTTGGGAAGTTCACCACAAAGCCCAGGTGCTGGAGTAACTCTATGGTGCGCTGCACCTCACTGCACACCTCCTCTGGTGAGCCGGCTCGTATGAGCCAGTCATCCAGGTAGGGGAAGACTAAAACCTTCAGGAGGCATAGGTGAGTGGCCATGACTGCCAGACATTTCATGAATACCAGGGGATCGAGTTGGTTGCAGAAGGAGTAGACACCAATCGAGCTAGCCTCTCAAGGATGAGTGGAACATCCTCCAGGAAGGCCCTGGCTGAGGTGGCCATGTAGCTGGCGCCGACTACCTGGAATGACCGGGAATCAGGCCCCACTGTGCCTCAATGAACGCTGTGAAGCTGCGCTCAAGGGCCATCATTCGGACCTCGTTGCTGGATGGTTCTTCAGAGGCATGCGCAGGCCTCGAGGATGTTGAGATCAATGTCGGATCCCAGGCAGGGGAGTCCCTGATGTTAATGGCATCAGGGGACCTTGCTCGAACCCCCGACTCCGCGGACACCACCTCCTGCCAAGGCTATTTTGAGGGGTGCTCCTGGCCATCATCACTGGCGTCGGGTCAAGGACTCCACGCCCATGTCCCGGAGGTCTTATTCCCTGGGCCCAGGTCAGACCTTGACTTCAGTTTCTACAAAGCCTTTGACACCCGGGAAACGTCCTCTGAGGACGCCGCCAACGCCTGATGAAGCTGAGGCTCTGACTGAGCCTGAGTGCATGATGCCAAGTCACCCGACGCTGGCGTCGAAGGCAGGGGTTCTGCCCCCGATGTCAAGCCTGAGGAAAACTTACCAAACAGCTCCCTCTGCCACCTTTTGCATTCCTTCTGGGTCTTAGCAGACATCAAAAGACAGAGCAGGCAGAAAGACACGTTGTGGTCTGCCCCGAGGCGTTTAATGCACGTGTTATGGCGGCTCATGTAGGAAATAGTGCAGTTGCACTTGCCACACTGCTTAAATCCACTGATTGAAGACATAGCAGGAAAAAAGAGCCCTGCAAGATCAAACTCCAACATCTTGACCACCTAGGCAATGGGCAAAACCTAAAAGAAAAGAAATACCTGAGCGAAAAACACAATGCCAAGGCAATGTACTCAGGTGGCAGAAAGGTGATCGAATTGAAGAAAAAGCAGAAAATACCAAAGAACGGTGGAAAAAATCAACTTAATCTGGGGTGCACAAACAGCACATCTGCAGGGCTTCACGGAAAAAAGACGACTGAGGTAAGATAGCATCTTTGGGCGGGACGGTAACCACACGTGCATTGTAGCTCCCAAAGGCTTTCTTTGAAAACTGGGGATTGGATTTGTGTGGGCTCCATCGGCGCCGACGTCACTCATATGTGAGGACTGACTTTCTGCTTGTTCCCAGAGAATGCATAGTTTTAACAATCATACAAAACTTTGTGAAATGTTAAATAAAAGCAATTTTTGCACCAAATTTAGCATATATATTTGAATTTTATTAATGTAGAAGAAAATTCTTCTTCTGTCTTTTGTAACCTTCAGATCTAGAAGATGGGGAGAGTTTGGAAGAAAAAAAAAATATCCACTGTTTCAAATGCCTACTTTTAACGTTATTTCTCTGTAACATTTAATTTCAGTATATGAAACATTTCATTCAAAGATTTGAGCCCAGAATTTCAGTCCAATGTAACTATATCATTCTAAATGGATTTATACACCCAAAAAGGTATTCTACTTGGTAGGATTTTGCAGCTTTTGAATATAAAACTAGATGCTAATTTAGTCAAAGCAGGGTTCTTCTAAGAGTAAATATGATTCCTTTCTATTAAAGTGTGTCAATACATGCTGGAGGCTAGAAGCAGTTATATACATGTGCATATATACAAGAAGGAAGAATGTGGAAGATGCATAAATTGGATGGCTTTGAGAGAAGACAGAAGTTTGTGGTTTTGTGATATATCATATGAAATAAGTGAAACAGAAGGGCAAGATCTTTCAAGGCAAAAGCAAAAAAGATATTTTCCAACTAATTCCAAAGGATAAGGAATACCTAAGTATTCATTCCTTTGATTTTTATCCATCCATGACCACACAAGAGATTTACTCCACAATACCATAAGATGCATTAACAGTCCCACGGTGATCTATCTAAGCCAATGAGTTAACCACTAAGCTAGTCCTCTATTACCACCCACTTAGGGGGTGATTCCATAAAGGGTATGTGGAAAGATATACACCGAATGTACATAAGTCCCTATTCTGAAGAACATATGTACTTGAAGGGGCACTTACAAAGCACAGTTACTTACCTTTAACAGGTGATCTCTGGGAACAGCAGGAATAAGTCTTCACATATGGGTACGTCGGTACCGACAGAGCCTGCGCGGGAACGCTCCTCAGCGTCCAATCAGAAAGCTTTTGGGAGCTTTTGGCTGCCTTCCCGCCTTTCCAACTGTCTCTCCTCAGTTGAGTTTCATAGCTGAGACAAAGAGAGAGAAAGAGGAAAGGAAAGATAGATATAAGAACATAAGATATGCCATACTGGGTCAGACCAAGGTCCATCAAGCCCAGTATTCTGTTTCCAACAGTGGCCAATCTAGGTCATATGTACCTAGCAGTTTCCCCAAGAGACACAAGTTCCACAATGCTTGTACTGGGTCAAGCATTGATATCTTCGGTCACTTCTTAATAATGGTATATGGACCTTTCCTCCAGGAACTTGTCCAAACCTTTTTAAACCCAGCTACACTAACAGCCTTTACTACATCCTCCGGTAACAAATTCCAGAGTTTGATTACACGTTGAGTGAAAAAATATTTTCTTTTATTAGTCATAAATAGTTTACCCTGTAGCTTCATTGCATGTCCCCTAGTCTTTCTATATTCTGATAAGGTAAACAATCGATCTACGTTTACCCGTTCCACTCCGTTTATTAATTTATAGACATCTATCATATCTCCCCTCAGCCGTCTCTTTTCCAGGTTAAAGAGCCCTAACCTTTTTAGCCTTTCTTCATAGGAGTATCCTTCCATCCCCTTTACCATTTTGGTGGCTCTTCTCTGTACCTTTTCTAAAATCGCTATATCCTTTTTAAGATACGGCGACCAGAATTGCACACAGTATTCAAGGTGCGGTCTCACCATGGAACGATATAGAGGCATTATAATATCTTTTGTTTTATTTTCCATTCCTTTCCTTATCATACCTAGCATTCTATTTGCTCTCTTGGCCGCCGCTGCACACTGGGCCGAAGGTTTTAACATGGTATCCACAATGACGCCTAAATCTTTTTCCTGGGTGGTGGTTCCTAATGTGGAACCTTGCATCGTGTAACCATAGTTTGGGTTGTTCTTCCCTAGGTGCATAACCTTGCACTTGTCCACATTAAATTTCATCTGCCATTTTGATGCCCAGTCTTCCAATTTATCAAGATCCTCTTGTAATTTTTCACAATCATCTTGGGTTTTAACAACTTTAAATAGTTTTGTGTCATCTGCAAATTTGATAACCTCACTCATTATTCCACTTTCCAGGTCATTCATGAATGTCAAAAAGCAGCAGACCCAGCACAGATCCCTGGGGTACACCACTATTCACCTTTCTCCATTGGGAAAATTGGCCATTTAGCCCTACCCTCTGCTTTCTATCTTTTAACCAGTTCCTGATCCACAATAGTACACTGCCTCCTATCCCATGACTCTTTAGTTTTGCCAAAAGTCTCTGATAAGGGACCTTGTCAAAGGCTTTCTGAAAGTCCAGATACACAATATCAACCGACTCACCTTTGTCCACCTGTTTATTCACTCCTTCAAAAAAACATAACAGATTAGTAAGACAAGATCTTCCTTGTCTAAAGCCATGTTGGCTGTCTCCCATTAGGTTGTGACTATCTACATGCTGAGTAATTTTATTCTTTATGATGGTTTCTACCATTTTTCCCGGTACTGATGTCAGGCTCACCGGTCTGTAGTTTCCCGGATCACCCCTGGAACCCTTTTTAAAAATTGGTGTTACATTGGCGATCCTCCAATCTTCAGGTATTACAGATGATTTTAATGATAGTTGACAGATTACTGATAGCAGTTCTGCAATCTCATATTTCAGTTCTTTCAACACCCTTGGATGTATACCATCCGGCCCAGGTGATTTGCTACTCTTCAGTTTATCTAATAGTTGTAAGACATCTTCCCGATGTATCGATATTTCCTTCAATTCTTCCACCTTTAAATACCACTTCAGTCATGGGTAACATCCCTACATCTTCCTCAGTAAAGACCGAAGCAAAGAATTCATTCAGTCTCTCCGCTATCGCCTTGTCGCCTCTTAGTGCTCCTTTAACCCCTTTATCATCTAATGGACCAACTGACTCTCACAGGTTTTTTGCTACGAATGTACTTGAAAAGGTCTTTATTTCGCGTTTTTGCTTCCGCAACAAGCTTCTTCTCAAATTCTCTCTTTGCCTGCCTTATTAATGCCTTGCATTTGACTTGCCAGTGCTTGTGCTGTTTCCAGGTTTCATCGTTTGGCTCTTTTTTCCATTTCCTGAAAGATGCTTTTTTGGCAACAACAGCCTCTCTGACCTCACCTTTAAACCACCTCACCTTTAAAAATACAACTCCTAGGGGAGGTGGGCAGGTTGTGAAGACTTATTCCTGCTGTTCCCAGAGATCACCTGTTACAGGTAAGTAACTGTGCTATCTCCAGGAACAAGCAGGAATGAGTCTTCACATATGGGGACTCCCAAGCTAAGATGCCTGGAGCCCTAACATGTTGAAGATTGAAAACATGCTACACCTCATATGGCCAGGCATCCTGAGGATGGAGGGCAGGAGTTGCATAGAGAGGAGCTGCAGAAAAAACAGCTAACCTAAGAAAGGACTACCCTCAAGGAGTCCATGTATGTATGATCATTATCAAAAGATATATTGAAATGAACAATCACCATAATATTGAAATGAACAATGACCATATGACGCTCACCTACTGGATTGCAGGAAGTAGAGAGGCTGATGGAGTCTACTGGGGATCCAGTAGAATAATGTTCAAGGTGACCTCACTGGAGTGAAGGTGGAGGTCAAGATCTGGAAGTGAGAGGTGACCCCAGGATTCAATTGGGGTAGCACAAACACAGCAGGTCTTCAGTGGGAAGCTTCATGGAAAGCTGAAAACTCTTTTGGCTACAGAAGTATTCAGAGGTAAGAGCAAAAGAGGAAGACTGACCGATCTGGACAAACAGAGCTAGTCCTTGAGGGAGGAAAGGGTATGAGAAGAACCCCATACTCCCAAGAAAGGACAGATGTTTGAGGAATTGAATCTGAAATCCACTGAAGATCCACCATGTCTTTCCTAACTGGTGAGAAGTAGGAAGACATTGGGGTATGGAGCTTCAGGGATACATAAACCTAGGATACAGTAGGGCTGTCAGTTCCACAGCAGTGGTTGTGTGCAAAATATCCGAAACATACTGTGGAACAGTATGAAGCTGTGCAAGCCCACTGTCAGAAACATACAGGAAGGTAAAAACCTTTATGAGCATAGACCGTCAGAGAGATAAGTATGGAAATACATATCTACCTATAATAAGTATCTGGACAGATACACACATATATAGAGAGATATGTGTGTATATATATATATATATATATATATACATACCTGAAGATATAGGTCTAAAGATAGATGCCTGCAATAAGCAGACAGAGTTATGCATATCAGGACATTCACATGGAGATGTGAAGGGAAAAGATTCATCTAAGAACAAGGAGGTGAAACCTACTTGAGAAGATATATAGAGAATCTATTCCCCCAGAGATGATGGTAAAGGAATGCTATCCAGTGAATTACCAGGATGGTTACGTGAAAAAACAGAGGATAATATCAGTCTGTAAACAGCAAGTCCGGAGTCCTGTGGAACTCCAGCATGGTAAAAGGATAGAAACGCATAGAATGGGGGGCGGAGCCCGATGTCCAGCGGGATGGTCGCATAACGCTGAGGCTCCCGAGAGGCCTACTCAGAATCCTGAATTAACACCGGACAAACTTGAATTTCTGCTCTGATCTTGCCGGGGCACATTGGTGAGATGACGGGGACCAAACCCACGCGCCTGGAATTTGGATCTCCAGCGGCTTCTCACGGTAAACGCTCCAAACTGAACCCCCGTCCCCGCAGAAGGGGCTGGCTTTGCGCGAGGGCCCCGAAAATGCAGCAGGAAAATCCTCGCAGAAATTAGAGGGGTTAAGGACCTCGTGCAGTCAAACGGTTGAAGCACTTCGAGCGCTGAGGGAAGATCTTGGTGTACTGCAAGGCAGGCTAGAGGGGCTCTCTTCGCGTCAGGACAAAATGGAGAGTATATTAGACTCCCATGCGGTCCGGCTGTCTAAACTCGACAAAGTTGAACGTCAGGTGCGGGCCTTGCAGAAAGAAGTGGAAGATGGCAATAATAGAGCGCGCCGCAACAACCTACGACTCGTGGGCATACCGGAGGGAGCGGAATTGGGAGACATGAAGGAGTTTTTAAGTAAAATCCTCCCTTCCCTGCTCCAAATCACCTTTACCAAAGAATTGGAGATCGATCCCGCTCATCGTGTACCCACAAACATAACGCTCAACAGGAATACCCCGCGGCCTATCATCTTTCGACTTTTGAGATATCAACATGTGGAACAAATTCTCAGTGCCTCCCGGGCAAAGGGCCATATGGAGTTTGAGAGCCACAAGGTCTCCTTCTATCCTGACTTGGCTAAACCCACGGTCGACCGCCGAAAGCGCTTTCTGGAATTTCGGCCGAGGCTTCAACAACTACAAGCACGCTATGGCCTGATGTACCCGGCCAAGCTCCGAGTCACGCTTCACAATCAGACAAGAACATTTGAGGACCCTGATCTACTAGCGGAGTTTTTGGACTCTAAAGAAGCCGACTTGATGCGCTGACTTCCAGAATATTCCTGCCAGTACTCTCACATCCGCTGTACCTGCCATATTGGATTTACCGCGGCTCTGCGAAGAGTCTGTCGAGGGCGGTTTGTTGCCTTATTTTGAAGATATCTGGGACCCGATTCCATCTGCCCATAGTAGCCTCGACGAGTATCAGAGACAGTGTTACTTATGGACTCTGGTGTTTCTTTTCTTTTATTATGTCTCTATCTTCCTCTCTAGGGCCTCCTCCCGCAGACATCTGGTCGCCATATTCATTGGGGATTTTGCTTCTTCTCTAAGTTACTTTGGTACATACTTTTCAATATGGGTGTATTGGCCAGCATACTTGGTGCTTATGTCATTATTGTACAGATTCTGATTATGTTGTAAGTTTTCAAGCGCCCTTACCTAAAATGTCTATTATCGATTGATGGCACCATGTAAGATTTCTCATTGAATGTACAAGGAATTAATAATCCGATAAAAACGGAGGAAAACTCCTAAGCTATCTAAGTCATGAAGCTGCGGACCTGATTTTCCTCCAAGAAACACATTTCAACTCGAAGGAAACTCTCAAACTCAATATTAAAACCTTACATGGTGGCCGCCTATTCCCCCAGCCGCTTCTAGGAAATGTGGGGTTGCCATATTGGATAGGAAATCTCTGCATGCTACTATTGTTGCGACTTGCTCAGATACAGCGGGTAAATGGTCCAGAGTTCACCTCAAGATAGGTAACTTTAAAGTTACATGTATATGCCTTCATGCTCCTAATGTGGATGACCCTGCCCTTTTGCTACTATTGCTCAGGTTGCGCAGGCCTCTGCTAATACTTCATTGATATTGGGGGGGATTTCAATTTAGTTCTTGATCCCCTGATTGACAAATTGCCGCCTAGGATAAGTGGTCCCCCCAAGAGTCACATCGCGCTTACCTCTGCGATCAAAGATATTGTTCTAACCGCAAACCACTTTAACCCCTGTGCATTGGAGCGTTTTCTGGAGCAAAATAGTGCGGGTTCCCCGCTCTGCCTCAGTTACCCGAACTCAACTCTCGTCTTTTTGCACATAGATGTTCTTATATTCCAGGAAAATAGTCAAATGGAACACAACTGCCAGGGACCAGTGTAGGTCTTGCTATACTGATGTGGGAACCCTCGCTCATGTTCTTTATGAATGTCCTTAACTACAGGTTTACTGGGGGCGGGCTTGGGGCTGTATTCCATTTATCTTACACCTTCACGAGCCTCTTTCTTGGAAGACTGTGGGACTCCGCTCAGTGGCGGAGGTCCCCTCTCTTCCTAAGAAGGGTCGCTTTCTCCTGATTTCATGCTGGGTATAGCCATATGTTTAATCACGAGGACTTGGAAGGATAGCTCTCGACTTACTGTCAATGAATAGTGGAACCTTGTCTGCTTATATAGTAAATATGAGCAGATATCTCGGAGAGCTATTTTCCATACCCAAATTCATTCTCGCTTGTCTAAATGGCAGATGCTCAATGATCATGTACAATCTGCTCATTGCTTCGACATGTCTGTTTAATGTACACTCATCATGTTTCAGATCGCCGTTAGGTTTTGTAACACAATAATGTCAGTACACGCCCGCTTCGAGAATGATTTAGTTTTCTAGAGAAGAAGCAGGGGGGAGGGGGGTGGCAGGGGTTTACTTTGGTGTATGTATCACATTCCATGTATGTATTTGTCTTTTAGCTGTATGTCTTCCTTTCCTTTGTTGTTGTAAAATGAAAATAAAGCATTTAAAAAAAAAAGAAACGCATAGAATGAGATACCAGGTTGACCTACGTGAGGGACAAAGGAGGTATCAGGCGTTTTTCAGATTAATATGTGCTGTCCTTGAAGTATTAGGATACCATGAGGACAAGCTGCAAGAAAAAAAAAGAGTATATTCCCTAAGGAATGGGATAACTGTTAGACTTTCACGTAGAGAAGGCTTATGTCCTTTTCCCCCTCTTTTTTTTTTTTTAAAAAAGAAGATAGTAGGGTATGGAGAACCCTCACAGTCATAGGGGATGACTGAGGAAGCATTTTTCAACCATGATGGATAGCCCTTAGAGAAACTCTATGCTCTCTAGCAAGGGCCCATAGTGGAAAGCTTCTCAGTAGGATTGCAGAGAACATTATGCAGGAGAACTGGGATGTAGAACTGGCTGAAGGAGAAAACTGACAGCCACGTCCACTACGTTGCCAAACCCAGAGATTGGATATGGCAAGGGTAGAAGATAGTGTAAGAAGCCTGTAGTGAAAAAGATTATCCAAGAAAGATGTAGAAAACTGTCTTGGAATCACTACTAAGGCCAGACAGGAGTGGTGGAAGACAAGACTGGGACCCGTGGAAAAGTACCAGTAGTCAAGCACTGGAACTCCTGCATGGGCAGCTACTGAATAGGACAACAGAGAGAGTCGGTCTGTGTCAAACAGAGAGAATAGACTGAACAAAGAGAGCAAGCTGTCTCTGTCTGCAAAGCTGCCCAGAAAAAGAAGGGAGTTTACTCAGGAGAAGAAACTCTACAGTGAAAAGAAAGACAAGAAAAGTCTTTCAATGGTATGTGTGACAAGGCAGAGACTCAGAAACAGGAGAAAATGGGTTTAAATCACTTTCTGTCACCTCAGAGGCTTGGAGAGGCAGGACAGGAAGGGGTTAAGTTTCCTGCACACAAACATTCTCTGCAGAAAAGAGCAGGGAAGGAACCACACCCTAGCTCTAGGCGAACCCAGAGACATAGCCAATCAGGGAGGTGGGCGGAGTCAGACCGGATTGGGCCACTCGGCACTCATAACCAGGAAGCAGCAGTTAGCAGTAGATTCGGATTCGGAGGCAGAGAGAGGTCCAGACTCGAGAGAGGAATCAAGGAGGAGAGGAACTGGTTACAGAGCAGTGCAAGCAGAAAGGCTGAGCCCAAAGGAACTAAGGAGAGAACCAGGGAAGGGAGAGTTCCTGCAGGTGGTCCGGGAAGAGGGACAGGCAGACCTCAGCTCCATGAGAGAGAAAAACCCTGGAGGTGACCTAGAGCTGGATTCAGAAGCCTGGAATACTGACTTGGAGTCAGGGGAGTTCCCCAGAGGCAGACGCTGCAAAAACCAGGTCAGAGCAAACTCTTCTAAGCCTTGTAAAGTAAATAGCTTTGAGAGAAGTCAGTCTATAGGAACTGACAATAGACTGCTTGCTAAAAGAGGCAAGGGTAAACCAGACCCTGAATATAAACCTGAAGTTAATAGAAGGAAGAAGGGCTATAGAAAAGTCCCTGTTAGAAAGCTACAAACATTTCCATGGTATAGACAGCGTGACCTAAGCTCTAGTTCAGAGGAGCACACACCTGCTTGCCAGCAAGAGGCTAATTGGCAGCAATCGTGCAGAGAGCTAAGGGAACCCTTTGAGGACCAAGAGGAAGCAATGGAATTGGGGGCTCCATTATCTAGTTCCAGTGAGTCAGAAATGGAGTGTGGAATTTGTATGATAGAGTGAAGAACTATAAGTATTCCTAATTGATGATTGAGTGCTGAGAAGCCTTAAGCCAATGTTCTAGAACTTGCATGAGAGACAGCAGCGTTCTAGTGAATGGAATGAATCAAAGCTTCATGTGGTACAGCTGTGAATAGAAGGCAATATAGAGAAACTGCTCCTACACAAGAAGGCAGTCCTTAATAAGCCAGAGTTGTGGAGATTGCATTTCTATGGGAAGCTGTTTGACACTAGAAAGAAGTACAACAGGAGAAAGATTCTTTATTACCAGTAGATACTGAGAAAGCAGTACTAGAAGATTGAAGCCCTGTTGTAGTAATGAAGCTGGAAGAATGATGAAAGCTTGTAAATATTTTGTGTGTCCCTGAGAAGTATCAGGAGAAGCTATATAAACACTTGAACTTTTATTTGGTACAGAAGGTTACCATTATACTTCTCTGGCGGGGGAGTAAGTCCTGTACGGTGTCCTTTGCTATACTTTGTGCAAATACCTTATGCATGAATAAAGCATTACTTACTTTGGAAACCCAACCTTGGCTGTCGTCACTCACTCCACAACTACAGTAGGAAGGCTTCAGCACTAACAAGGACTCTTTTAAACTCACCCCACTGTGTGGCTCACATCCCCTTGGCCTGCTTACGCCACAGGCTAGGCGGTGCGTTGTCACATATGGTACCACTCTTACAGAGGAAACCCTGGCAAAGAGGGTAGAGACAGAAGCTGAAGAAGGACTTACCACATGGTAAGTCCCTGGAAGGAAAAAATTCATGCTGGTACAGAGAAACTATCATGTGATAGTTGCTAAACCTCTCTTCTAGTCAGGAAGAGGTGGAAAACTCTGTAACTTATAGACATGAATAGCCTGACAGTTCAGCATAGTGAAGAGTAAATGGATTTCCTGAGAATAGGAATCCCTGAGCAAAGTTTTGAATGGAAAACAGTGAAAAACTTCTGCTGAAAAGAAATTAACTGTAGTTATAAAAAGATTAATCAGAAACCTATGGTTACTGTGCTTATTCAGCCTGGCTAGAGTTTGGATTCTTCAGACCAGGGCGAGACTTCCCCTGCTTGGGAACATCCGAATGATGGGCAGGAGAAGAGGAAAACCTCTTTCTTTTAGGGAAAGAAGGTTTGGTAGAGCATTTCCTACCTGCTGAGGAAGGAGAGGGCTTAGGATGGCCCTCAGAAACAGGAAAGTCAGTGGAGCAATGAGCAACCTGACGTAAGGACTCCTTATTGAAGAGATTTTCTCCAGTTCAAGGAGTATTACTCAGTCTTTGTTGTGCCCATCTACTCAAGTCTGAGGCTTGGAGCCAGGCTTTACGACGTGCTCCTATGGCTATAGCAGAAGTTCTGCTAACAGACTCAAAAGAGTCTAGGGAAGCACGAGAAAGAAACCAAGAGATATTTTGGCTATGACTAAGAAGTAAGGAATAGTCTGCAGCCTTGGGCTCTGATAGAAAAGGAGTCAAAAGAGATAATTTCTTTGTGATCTCCTGAAGGGATAGACTCATATAGAAAATATATGAGAGAATTCTTGTTGCCAGCATAGATGTTTGGAAGGTTTGACGTCCAAAGGCATCCAGTGTTCTAGATGCACGCCCTGGCGGGAAAGAAGAATGTTTTTTCTTGCTTTTTACCTTCCTCATTGCTGATTCCACTACAATGGAATGATGGGGAAGTTGAGGCTTTTGAAATCCTGGAGAGGGGGGCACCTGATACAGAAGATCAGTTGCTGTAGGAGGTGAAGAAACCCTTAAAGGTTTTTCCCATACCCTCAGAAGAAGATTCTGCAAAGAGTGATGTAAAGGAAGCATTATATTTTCCTTTCCTGCAGAAAAACCCTGAGAAGACTCATAGCCAGGGATAGGAATATTAAGGAAGGTTGCCATGTCAAGGAGAAATTTCTGAAAAGAAGGATCTCCGATGGGAACCATCCCTGGACAGGCTAAATTTGAAAAGGTAGCCTGGGCACCGGAGGATGTACCTGTCCGGTGCAGAACAGGATTTGTAATGGATGGACACTGGAACTGGCAGTTATGAGTTGAGACAGTCAGTAGTGCATTATCCATGCCAGGTATCGACTCCAAACTAGGTATAGAGAGGAGCGATCCAGGTGAAAAAGCATGGATGGAGCTGGTTCCGAAGATACTGCAGGTACCGGCATCGATACCGATACCGGTAGTTGCGCCGGCATCGAAGGCGAAACCGACACCGAAGCAGTCATCGGAGGCTGCTCAAGCGGTACCGAGGTAACTAAAAACCCTTGGTGATTATCCTCGGTACCGTGCATGCGGAATCGGTATATATCGGTTCCGAGACGCGTCGGTACCCAGTCCTCTAGACTAGAAATCGATTCTAGACTCGGCATCGAAGGAAGCGAGTCTATCGATGCATGCCTAGAGGGTACCGACGTCGGTGGTGGTATCGGCGGTACTGCCGATACTGGAAAGTCAGTCTGGGACGTTTGGTCGGTCCCGAAGGTACTTAGAACGCCAGATGACGATCCCTGGTGAAGAGCGGATCACTCAACACCGGTGCCGATGCCGGGGTATCGGTACCGCTCGAAGCGGATGCCACCACCAAGCATGGCTCAGGTATGTTCTGTGAGGGGTGAGCCCCAGGAACAACCTGAAACCCCTGAAATGCTTTGGAGCCCAAAGACTCCCGCCGGGGTTTTAATGCCAATGGGGTCTTGAGGGCAAGGCCTGGGCCGTCAGCATGCTTAGCATGAGACTTACCACTCAAGGATTGGCTAGTCTTAACAGACTGTTTGTGGGTTACCTGATCCTGTAGAGAAGAAATGGCCGGTGCCCTGCTATAGGGAGGGAAAATGGTATCGAGGGAAACTCGAAAGAGAGAATCTCTTCTCTCAGTATTGTAGCCTGACGTTTCAGGGGAAAAAGGGTCAGGACCCAAACAGGTTAGACACCAGTCATTGGAGTCTAAAAGAAATCTGTATTTCCACAGTGTAGGCACTTCTTAGGAGAAGAAGGCTCCATGATGGAGAGGCCATATAGGCCCACAAAAAAAAATTTAAAGAATTAAAGAAAAAAGTTTCTGCGGTGACAGGAGGACGTCCTGCCAGCTCCGCGGAAAAACGAAAACTGAGGAGAGACAGTTGGAAAGGCGGGAAGGCAGCACACAGGCGCTGAGGGATGCTCGCAAAAGCTTTCTGATTGGACGCTGGGGAGCGTTCCCGCGCAAGCTCCGTCGGTACCGACGTACCCATATGTGAAGACTCATTCCTGCTTGTTCCTGGAGATACACACTATAGGAAATCGCTATTCTATAGCATAAGTTCCATTGCACATACTTTCAGTATGGGTGTACACACAGGCGGATCATAGGCCGGGCCTAAGTTATAGAATAGTATAATGTAGGCGTGTTGTTGACCAATCAAGGAGTGGGTATTTACACCTGCTTTAGAGCAGGCCTCAATACGCCCCTATTCACGTGTGGCAATGCATGTTAACTGCATGGAAGTTTATGAAATCACTCTCCGAAGGCCTGATTTATAAAGCATTATCTCCCTCTTTATCCCTATGAAGTAAAAACATGACCGGCACCAATAAATTCCTTTCAAAGAGCATTCCCCTGAAAACCGTGACTTCAAATATACAAATAATTCTTGAATTTAGTTCTCATACTTCACTTGCATTATTCATTTTGGAAGGGTCTTCATGGCACTGGCATTTTAAATGTACATAATTTGATGAATTACAATTAAGTTATCTTGGGTCAATGTAATTTTAAGTTAAACTAATGGGGTATGTGTCTGTGAGTGATGTCTGATTAGTTTAATATGGCTCAGTGCAGGATGTCTTGTGATGCTGACCTTCAAGGAACAAAGTTAATATTGTAATGTGTTAGAGAATATACTGTGATACAGAATACAATTTGCATACTTTTACAGTTTTCTCAGACACAAATTCTTCAAAATATAGATGTTTTGGTCTTGGGCACAAATTACAGTGCTGAATGATTTGATGCACTTCATTTATAAGAACTAAGGGCCTGATTTACTAAGGTGTTTTTCCTATTGAGTGTTTACGAGAAAAAACTTCACAAAGCAGGCCCTATATCTGCTACAGCAAAGTCTTTCTTTATCCACAGGGAGAGTAATTTCAAAAGTCACTTCTGCAAAGAGAGCAGTGCTTTACCCATGGAAATGTCTTAACAAAACCATGTAAAAACGTGTGCATAAGCCTTGTATGCACACAGATGCCTATACTGGGAAGAGGCATGCTGGGGCGGATCTGAATAGAGTTTTCATTTACAAGAATATTTTTAGATTTTATGAAACTCATTTTTATTACTTCAACTGCAGCAATAAGTCTTACAGCAAACATTTCCATTTTCTTCTTAAAACACTAACAAATGCTCTCAGTTACAGCAGCTGTATAATTCACTATACACCATTGTTGTTTGATCAGAACGAAAAACTAGATAATATTCTCTAACAATTTATCTCTCTTATACCACTCACTCTACGCAACTGTGATTAGACCCTATCCCCATCCCCCCCCCATTCCCCCTCTCCTTCCACCACCCTTCCCCTCCCTACTCTCTCAACTTATGGTCGTATCCTCCGCCCGGGCCGCCATACCCACATAACTTAATAGAACGCAAGGCAGGAGCCCACCTAACCCGTAACTGAATATAGCCTAAATGCGCCCCCCTTCATCTTTCCCCAGTCAACATCAATACCGGGAATTCCACTCCGTCCCTTCCCCCCTCTATCTCTAGGACCCCTACTTTCCCCCTGCCCCCCCCCCCCACCCTCCCCTCTCCACGTACCTCCCTTCCCTAAGTGACTGTGTATCTATACTTCCCTACCTCTCACCCCTTCCCACCCCTGGCTGCTATCTATCTCACTCGCTTATTCACTAAAATATAACTTTTTTATGTTGTGTACTTATTATGCCTGTTATCTCTGTATTATAAATCCCCTTCCTCATTTCCACTGGGATGGAGGGTGACCACTGGGTCCCATACTTGCTTATGGAGCATTACTCTCTTTTCTCCCAACAGATAAGCAGACTTTTGATCCATGTCCCTCAATTCAGACATTCCTCGCTCCCATATCAAGACCTCCGGGGGGCCTTCCAATACCCATCGACTTAATATACAGTGTTTCGCTAGGATAAAACCTTTCACATAGTTGTCGATAACATCCTTTAAAAGGCTCCCCTATCTCTTGTGCCCCAAACAAGCACCACTCTGGAGAAAGCACCACTCGTTTTCACAGCCAGCCACCCAGCTTAGGACAAACCCCACGCCAAAATACTTGTATACGAAGGCACCCCCAGAAATGGTGTGTCAACGTTCCTTTGTCTCTCTTACATAATTTACACACATCTGTCTGGGTTATACCCGCTTTGAAGGCCCACACATCATGAACATATGCTCTCCATAAAAATTTATATTGTATCTCTTGTAGCCTTATCGATTCCACTATATGCCTCACAGTTCAAAACGCTCTCTGTAGAATACCCACTGTGATTTTCGATAAGCCATCTCCTGCCATCTGCTTGCCAAATTTTCTAACGCTCCTATATCTAAACCAGGGGAAAGCTCTTCCCATAGACTTCTCATTGTTATTTTCCCCTCAACCGCAATCTAACAGTTCCAGCATGCCTCCTACCTGAAGGAACATAGGATCTTTTTTCTGCAGATCCCTCACATAATGCCTTGCTTGCAAGTAAAAATAGAAACTCTCGAGATCTTAATTGATACTTCTTCTCCAATGACTGAAAATCAATCAATCTCTGGGCTCTTTTCCATTCTCAAGTGCCCTATATAGGACACTCCATGTTGTGTCCATTTCCTTCGCTATCCCTCCCTTTCAATCCTGGGCCAAAATCCCCATTCCCCGCTAAAGGGAGGACAGTCTGTCACTTTCCAGTTTAACTTCCTATACTGACACACACTCTCCAGGCTTGCCGAAGAGAGCTCAAATAAACCGATGTTCTCCACGCCTCCGTGAAGCCTACTATAAATCTGATGCAATAAGAAAGATCTATGCACCGTCCCTGACATCTCGTCTACTAAATCAACTGGCAATACCTCGTCGTTCCCAGCAATAAATCTCTCAGCGGTCTTAAACATGCTAAATTGTACGCTCGGAGCGATAGAGAAACCCCGCCCCATCTGCCTCCTCCGCTCTCATCAGCATCGAGAGTGCTATACGGTGGCTTCCGCCCTCTCCATAAAAATCTACCAATATGACTTTGCAGTATCAAGTCGTCTCTTTTAATCCATAACGGAAACATTATGCAATACATAAACCCATTGGGGCAACTCCATGGATCTTGAACAATGCTATTCGTCCCTTCAGAGCAATGGGAAGGTCTTGCCACTTCCCCAAATGTTCTACTGTCTTTGCCATCTGTGATTTAATATTAATATCATAAAGTTGTGTCATATTCTCCAGGGTCTGAATACCCAAATACCGAATTTGGCCTTCCACCCATACTAACTGAAAGCACCCTTTCCACTGTGCTCTCACCCCACCTCCTACATCCAAAGCCATAGACTTAGTTCTATTAATTTTTAAACCCGAAAAGGAACCAAGCAATTCAATTTGTTTTAGGGCTTCCTCTAAGGAATGCTGGAGGTCCTGCAAGCACAGGAGCATATCATCAGCGAAGGCACTTATTTTTCCCCCCGTCCCCCATCTATGCTCTCACCCCTTCCATCCTACTTAACGTTAACAACAAAGGCTCTAGTTGCAGGAAAAAACAAAAGGGGCGACAAGGGGCATCCTTGTCGGGTGCCTCTTCCTAAGCTAAATGGCTGTGAGCACAGTACCCCCTACTAAAATACATGCCAAAGGACTCCGCCCCAAAAAATACAGGGCCTTAACCACCCAACAAAGGGCCCCTCAAAACCCAAATCGGTGCATCATCACTTCAAACATATATGCCCATGACACTCAGTCAAATGCCCTTTTCAGCATCTAAGCTCACTAACAATTGGACTTTCTTTCCGAAGGCACATTTCCATACCCCCAACAGTACTCTACTTATATGTAAGAAATCTTGTCTCTCCTTTCACAAAACACTGATTGGGGTAATCCTTATTAACCGGGGGAGATATGCTGTAACCTATTCGCTAGTACTGAGGAAAGTAACTTTATGTCATAATGAATTAGAGATATCGGCCTATACGAAGCTG